>OW388250.2:16000000-16600000 GCA_936450705.2 Protodeltote pygarga | reverse complement strand
TGCAGGACTGAATTTGATCGAAAAGGTAAGGAGTTTACAATTAAGTACATCGGTAATTAATAGAAGTCAGAAATCAAGACAAAAAAGCGCAACAAAAAATGTTAGGTGATTTCTATCAGTACATAGAAATCTTCTTGATGTGTGACATGTGGGGGCCCTAATAGTATTATTTTAGGGCTACCACAGCATAGAGGAATCCTTTCCCTAAACGGCATGTGCGGAATTTAATAAATTGTACACTGAGCATTCAAATATACCATTCTCGAGTGCTTAATTTTCAATTTTGCATATCCGGGATTAGCGTTTTAATCTCTAAAAAGCTGGTAAAACATAAAAAAAATGTTTTTATTGTAAAAGGCCACATTTTAATTTTATAGGATCTAATAAAATTTTAACGAGAGCGAGAGTAATCACCACCATGTGTCCTCGAGTCTACTAGGGTTGGCACGGGGGTAAAACAGTACACTTTTTTTTTCTATTTTACTTTTATTTATTGTCGTGGTGGCGCATTGGTTACGGACCCGCTTTGCAAGCGCGTGGTTGTGGGTTCGAATCTGGCATGTACCAATGTGACTTTTTCAATGTCGCATGTACTTTCTTAGTTAATCTAAGACACCACTGACTAACGGTGAAGGAAAACATCGTAAGGAAACCTGGACTTTAATAGTCTAAAATCGCCAACCCGCAGTGAACTAGCGTGGTGATTAATGCTCAATCCTTCTCTGTATGAGAAGAGGCCTTTGCCCTATATTTAGACAGTTACAGGCTGATTTATTTATTTATTTACTTTTAATTAGCATAAAAAAAGCTCGCATGTGCTATAGTTTTCTGCATGTTAGCAAAACGCTAGCTTTTTTGTTCGTCTATCTGTCTGTATGCCCGGGCTAATCTTTAAAAAGGTTGTACATATTGTGTAAAAATAATGATTTTCTTAATTTTTAATGCAATCATAATTATTTAGATAAAGTTTACCAGCAAACTTTTGAGTGATAGAGAAATAGGAGAAAAGGAAGATATAACATTGTATTCCATTTGTTGATTTTATCAAAATTGGTTGTCTTTCAAAAGTTATGCGACCTTAAAGTTTACCAGGACGCAACTTAGTTAACATCTTTTAGTACCACAGTGATAAAATAGATGGCGTTAAAATTATCTCCTCAGAAAAAGGTGAGAATTTTCTTGCAATTTCAGTCAAGGAAGTCGCGATTGATAGTTAGTAAAATATAATGTTAACAAACCATTCGCTAACTTAACTTTACGTTTTGGAAATGATATGAGTCGTGACTGCCTTGTGGTATGACTGTTGACTGGCATGTCAGAGGTCTCAGGTTTATACCCAAGGCGCGCACCTCTGACGTTTCGTAAACTATGTGCATATTATAAATTAATATCACTTACTCCGTGCTTTGGACAGCACGTTAAGTCGTTGGGCCTGCGCCTGATCTCTCTTCATTGATTTTATATCTGCAATGTGCGAGTGGGATAGCAAATTAGCGAGTATCCACGCCTTCCAAGAATTTCTTCAAAGGTGTGGGCTACGGGTGGTTCAAACTTTGACACCAAGGTTGCTCATCAATCATATGACAATAAAAAGAATTGTTTACTCACTTTAAAAAATATACCTACATCTTCAGACTACTAAGACAACCAAACGTTTAAAATTTTAAAACTTAACACATGTACATTGTATATAGACATAAAGTATATACAAAGTATCCCGGAGATCGCGTTAATATTCCCGGGGGGATCCAGTCCGTGAAAAATGCTACGGTCAGATTCCGCGCCCGCCCGCCCTACAGATACACTGCCCCCGACCTGTATGGTGACTACGTACCATGATCTTGACGGGACTTCCAGAATAACCTAATTTTAATGTAAATATTTAAAACAAGTAAGAATTTTTGGTCAATACCTTGAAGAAATCTAGTTTAGAAGCACTGATAGCCTAGTAGTAAGACTGTTGGACTGCCAAAAGTCGTAGGTTCAAAACCCAGGCACGCAACTCTGACTTTTGGATTTATGTTCTAATTAAAAATTAACTATCACTTGCTAAAACAGTGAAGGAAAACATCGTGAGGAAACCAGCACACCTGAGAGATTTTTCAACGGTGTGTACAGCCATGGCGGAGGCCTACGGGTGGTTTAAACTCTGACACCAGGTTGTTCATCAACCATACGATAAAGAAAGAAATATGTAGTTTATTTGCAATGAAAAAAAAATATTTGTGTGAATTTTCATGATAATATGCATATACTTACCTAAGTTTTTCAGATTTCTATAAAAAAATGTTAGAATAAAATAAGCTTTTAGACTTATAACAATGTAAGACCAAAACAGTTAAATATATTATGTGAAGACAACGGTTAAATATTCAAGCCTTATAACATTCATCTGTCATGAAGAGAAATCTTCAAATACAGTTACATCATTTATCACTCACAAAATATAAATTTTATCATTACTTATAAAAAGAAAATGTTATTTGATCAAACATGATCATCCCTAAGGACTTATGAAGTTATAAAGGTATTTTATTTACTATGTCAAATCAAATTTTAAATAGTTGTAGATGTGACTAAGGCGCGATCGTTAGAGCGTACTTTGCTTAGACTCAACTTACGTAAAACTTGTGAAAATAAAATAGAAATTGATAGGTTTCTTATGGTTATTTGCCTGACTTTTTGGTAAGTCGTCGATTTTGTTGGAACTTATACTTTGCTAAGCACACCCTCAGATGCATCCAATATTAGATAAGTACCAATCTTGCAAGTAAGTCTAAGTAAAGTCTAAGTATATTCTATAGATCTCAGTGTAAGACATAAATTACACTTATGGAGAAAATTTAACTTTAAAAACAAATTCTTCAATGTGATTTAATATTTTATGTAACATAACAAGATACACACCAATGTTAGAGACAAGGTTCTTGTTCGCACAAAAATAAATATAAAAAAAACGAACTAAACTAACAGAGAAAAAACAATTTTTAGAAGAATAATATAATTTACGTAAAAATCATATTTAAAATAAGTATAAGTAAATACAACAGCATACACAATAACAAAAAAAAATACCTTAAAAGCACTCAGACGCATGGCCACCGCACCCGGAACTCGGCGGAATTACGCATACCTAGGGTATAATGGTGTTACGTATGCACTTGTATTGTTCCGCCTCAAATATTAATAGTTAACCCTCGGGATTATTACGCAAGCCTTATTGCGTCTGCGTGTTTTTGTAGCCAGGTGTAGCCGTAACAAATAAAGTTCATAGTCAAACTGAAATTGCTTCGGCAGATTTGACGAAAGTTTTAATTTGAAATACGATATTAACACTAAATTAACGCACTTGATATTGTAGTTATTTTAAATAATATTATTATGATTGTTGTAAAAGTTGTGTGTGTAGTTTATTTTGTATCGTTTTAGGGGTTCCACGTCAATTCAACTTATGTAAACAAGAGATTCAAAAAAATATATTATTTCAGATTAGCACGAAACATATTTTTTGCTCGGTATGACCCGGTAAAATATTTGACTGCCTTGGATCCCGGAACAAAATCAATTAGGCATTTTTATAATAAAAACGGTACGTGTTTGATCATGAACTCACCTTATTGTCAATTCTATGGTCCACCGTAGACCATAATATCGCCTTCAGCGCAGCCGCCATAAGGATGCCTGAAACCAACCGAACCAAAGGGTTATCATTTCGGTTTCAAGATCCGCTAATTGTAATGTTTATTTTAAGGTAGCTAATTTTTTGTTCAAATATAGCTTTATTAATTTAGATATTTATACTGAGACAGATAAACTGAGTCACTAAAAAGTGCTTTTTTCGGTTTTGGCTTGATTTCATTTTAAGAACCGCAATGGGATAAGGTATTGCCAATTACATTGAACTTCTAATAAGTTGTCAAGAGAAACATAGCAGATAGTTAGCTGATATTTTGTCGCAACTTTGAAGAAGAATTTTCCAAAAGTAATTATGTTATAATTTTAAGTTATTATAATATTAGCTTACAGTCGTATACTCATTAATCGTTTTAATTATAAAGACTTAACGATTGATAGCTCAGTATAATATTTGACGAGTTGATTGGTGAACAATTTTAATAGCGATATTGACTTCTTTACAAGATTCTATTGGTTTGATACCAAAGCATTGCAAATATGTGAGCAGTGTACTCCACAGACTACTTATGTGTGGGTGTTTGTAAATCTTATGCCAGTAACCCACGATACAGAGGAAAATCCCAGTGTTTGACTTCGGAAACTGACTCTATAAACATAGCCATCAAATCCAGGTCAAACTTACTCAGTTAGACACAGCACCCATCAATCTCTTATGCATCGAGTTGAGAGCTCGCAACTCCAAACGTTTCGAATCAGCTCAGTGGCCAATGCGCACATAATAGATGTTCGTATGAATAGCGAACCAGACGCCAACACTATTCATCACGCTACGGAAATGTGCGCCAGCGCCCCGTAGTGATGGGAAATGATTGTCGATGAAATTTGTGATGAGGACTAAATAAAAAAAAATATTCATAATAAGTATTGATGAGAAAATGAGGTCTAATTTTTTTTACAGCTGTATTAAAGACCATTTTCGATTATCGAAATGAGACGAATTAGAGAAAGTTAGTTTTTTAGTAGTAGGTATTTTTTAAATGAATTATGCCTATTTATTGTATGTTAAAAAAATCATATATTTGAAGTATATTATTTTGTGCGTAGTTTTTATTATTACAGATATTTTCCAAGTTTACTTAGTAAATTATTGATACTGTACCTAATTATTTTTTCTATAATACTTTTTGGGTAGTTTGACTTTCAGGATTTCCTAAATTTGGAAAGATAAGTTATGAAATGGCACTGGAAATATAAACTGCACAGAATAGACCTTTAAAACAAATTGAATGACAAAAGTTTCGATGTAAATATTTCCCATCTCTACGCCAGTAGTGCGTAGTCACGGTTACTCTGTGGCTCCGGATATTTGGTATAAAAATCGTATTAGCGTTCGAAACGCAATCTTTTACCACAAATAACCGTGTGTCTGTCAATTTACTGAATGTTCTTAGCTCGCCGTCTATTCTCCTTCACACGCTATGAATATTTTAATATCTATCTAACGCTTTGTGTTAGCTTCGGACTTTGCTACCGCTTTCCAGATCTGCGGCCCTGGTACTTTCGATGAGAATTTAGTGCATATTTGTTAGATATTTTAGAGTTCATTCCTTAGAATGTCGATGTCGGAAAGCATTTTTCAGTTATAATATTGGTGGGATAATTTTGTTAGAGAGGATCGTGGATCCATAAAAATATTCCTCCACATCGCTGTCTTTCATGTTGCCTTGGAAGAGTGGCATCATTTCGGTTCGAGTTAGAACTGCCCGTGAAACTAGGAAGGTGGGATGGAGCAAGGGTTTTGGCAGAAGTTGCGCCTCACACCAGGCACAACAGATAATTGAATGCTCTTCGTCCTGCACTCCAGCAGCAAGACAAGCCGTGATATCCGAAGGTGACTACCACCTTCCCACAATAACGTGTCGCTAGATAATAATATATTAACGGCTAAATCTTTAAAATTATGACAGTTCATTTCAGTACGTTTTTTTTTTTTTATTCCATTTCGAGCATTGCAACATGAAAACACATAATTATCTGTTTTCATCAACATTTAAGTTTATAATGCTAAAATATACAATTTTATTAAGTACCTAAAGTATAACGCCCCAATTTCATAGATAGAATAATGTACGGAATGTATCTACAGAAGTAATTTAATTTAGAACAAGGTCCGTTACCCAACGAAACGGGACTTTGATCTTGTAGCAACGATGATTAGATAGCCGTTTCTGAGTCTTATAAGTATTTATGATGAAGGTCGCAAGCCGGACTACTGGGCACGTAACCTGGATTCGAATCGCAGGCAAAGTATTCTAGGTAAATTTCACATACTCCCCCCGGCCACAAAAAAAAGGTAAATTTCACATGCATCACAAAATCTATACGTATGTACTGTCAGAGACATCAATCCATTAAGCACGCTGTGTATGGATGGTACGTTAAGCAGAGGAACCTTACTACCTACTACTACCAATTGATGTGGTAGTAGTTGGAGACATTACAGGCGTGATATATCCCTACAGGGGATTGCCACAAACTCACATCATACGCTCATGGCCAGCATGGTGAAATACGAAATAATCTCTCACACATCAATGAGTGAACTTTACCCAAAGAGACAGTACAGATTGTAATATTTTTTTAGGACAACATATTCGTCCAATGTTCCATGAAAATGGAAAAATACGTAATTATTTAGTTTTATTTATTTAATTTTTAAATTGCAGTCACAATGAATAATGTTATATGGTCAATCGAATCTAATCTAAGCCAGCCTGTTGAACTCATTATAAGCTACATATTATAACTTACGTAACATTATAATTAGTACTAAGCATGTTCGTACAATAGTTCAAGCAGCTTAGATATAACGAGACTTCTATTTACTCGCTACAGACTCTAAACGATCGACAAGTTCCATTCAAGTTAATCTTAGAAACATACGGATTATATTTGAATAACCAAGCTTTTGATCTGGAATATAGATAATCTGAAAAGATTTTTCTTTTCTACTTAGGGGTACGTGGGGGTGGGTTCAAACCTGACATGTAACAATGTGACTTTTGCAATGTCATATATGAATACTTTCTTAGTTAATCTAAGACATCGCTGATTAACGGTGTAGGAAAACATCGTCAGGAAACCTGGACTTAATGGTCTGAAATCGCCAACACGTATTGAGCTAGCATGGTGATAAATGCTCAATCCTTCTCTGTATGAGAAGAGGCTTTTGCCTTTGGATCACGTCACGACGTCACAACGTGATCCTGTATATTTTAGACATACCATTCATCATTCATTCATTCAGGCCTATTCACATCTATAAAAGATGATTTAAACACATCACCATTCATCACATAATCGAAAAATAACCAAAGTGATATAATTATTTAATAAGAATTAATAAGCTAACATGTGCTATACATGTAAAAAATTCACAAAAATATTAACCAAAGTGATTGTAGTAGACTAGCGGTTTTAGTATTTTCAAGACCATTTCATTTTTGTTAAAAACTTTTTTATTATTTTGTTATAACATCTCCCTTTGTTTTTTCTAAATTCTACTCACAAATTTATTTTTCTCGGCTTTTAAAATGAAAATTTCTATTTAAATTATTTTATTGCGATTAACATTCGTAGTGTACACGAAACAGTACCTCATAAATAACAAATCTTAAAGTACAAAAGATTCGGACCAAAAGGTTCAGAAGTCACTTACGCTCTGTTACGTGTGCCACAGAAAAATGTTTACGAGAACGTTTTCAACTCGTAAGAATAACTCTCGTACTATTCTAAACAATGAGCCATGCGAGGGTGCCCATAAATTAGGGTCTCATACAAATTCAGGACATTTGTTAGCCCTCGTCCCTTTTGCGCTACGTTGGGATAGTCTGGAAATGTTGGCACAAAACTAGGTCTACCTATTATCACGCTTTTAAATGTTATACCTGTGTGTACATGTACATATATAGGTATAGATATGTGAAGGGTTTATTTTTGTGTGTAGGCTGAAAGGTTGAAATTAGTTCTATATGTTTGGACGTCACACATTATAAATTAAAACAATTGTTCTATTTCCATACAGCTCAAAAGTAAAAGTGTAAAGTACCTACTTTTTTTAAACAAAAACCTTTTTTAGTCCATAGCTGGGCAAAAGCCTTTTTTTTAAATCATAAATCATGGTGAGTAAGAACACGTCACATGGTACTCCACCAAGCAAATCCAGTGGAATTTATCAAGCCAGCTATAAATAGCCACCAACTGGGCTTAATAATTACCAGTTTACGGATTTCTGCGTGAAATGAATAAAATATTTTTAATTGACTTTGTTGGCAACATAGTTTCGAATGGTTCAAAAATGCAGAAAAACATGACTCCCAGCTATTAAATTAATGTGTGAAAAAGTGTCGCTTGCGAATATAATAAGTCATTGGTGAAATTCAAAAATCAACTCTCTGTTGTCCAAAATAGTTAACATTATGCAAAAAATCACGTAGATCCATTGCTCCAAGAAAGAAGGACAAACCAAATAACACAATTTTGCATAAGTATAAAAATTAAATATCAGTAGGATTAACATAGGCTGGATAAACATAGGTGCTCCCAAAATTCTCAGAGCGTATTCCAGCTTTACATGAAGATGACGTTCAGCTGACTCATCTAGTTGATTAGAATTATCGAACCGTGACAGAAAGAAAAACGTGTAAGGAAAATCACTCGACCATAAACGTAAGCATTTTGTTCTAGAAAATAACGAATATTAAAACCTAGTTGTTTTTACTTCAACCGCATATATTTTTATTCTAACACATTTTCTAGTGAACAAGGGATTTAAAAAATCTAGGTAACCGCTTCGTTGGAACTAAGAGAAAGGGTTTTATGAGTACATAGATGTAAAGTTATTCAAAATATAGAAGAGGCAGGCTGACCTAGAGGTATGACCGTATGACCGTAGGACTGCCACGTCAATGATTCGAGCCCACGCTCGTCTGATATTTAGAATTAATTAACTCAATTCATGCGCGAATTTGAATCATTAATTAGTTGAAACTGTGGGAGAAAACATCGTGACAAAACCAACAAGCCAGAGAAAAATGTTTTAACGATGTAAAGTCATTTCAGAAGCATTAAGTCAAAAAACTAAGGATTTGTTTCATAATAAAAATTAATCCATTTGCACGTTGTAAAAGTGAACCTCTTTCGAAGTACGGTCTATAATAAATTTTGTGTAAATCGAGTATCAAAAAGTGATTCTTTTACCGTATAACGGAACGTGATTGGAGCCGAAGGTTTATTACTCTATTCACTTCTAAACTGGTTTTAAAGTATTATAGTATAATTATAATACAGACTGATACTAGTTACAAAATTGTTCGTTTGACATTTATCGATGATTTCTTAGCTACCAGCATTTTTGATTCAAGGATATTTTACATTCAGAACATAATACAAAACAGTAACTAACCTAACCTACTTAAATAATTCGAAAATATCACAAGCTTAATAAAAAAATTATTTACAAAGAAAAGTTAAACAACATAAAAAAGATCATTAAGCCTAAAAGCTTAAGGTCAAAAAACGTCTGCGATAAATTAAATTCCACCTTATATTTATAGCTTCTGAAAATGGCAACGCTTTTTGAGTAAACTGTGTTACTGTGAAGGTAAATTATGGGGGAATGTCATAAAATAAAGTGCATGCATAACTTAGGTTTTCTAAAATGCTGTTGTAGTCTGAATTCTAGAATGAAGCTATTCAACTTTGTTCTTGCTTGTTACGAATAAGGATTTAGTTACATAGTTTGGAACTGAAATACATTTCTATTCTAGCATTTTAATTTGGTTACATAAATTAAAATTACGTTTTTATATACATTTCTCAAGTAATCAAAAATAATATATTGGACTACACTTCCGTATAGATTTTATATAATGTGTCCAGTGATTATTCGTGAGGTTATTACCTATAGATGTTGCTACGTGTTTCTACCAAAAAAAGATTTTATTTAACTGCATAGTTTTATTTTTAAGTAGGTAATCGAAGTGGTGCGCACGTTTTTATTACGAACCAGAAAATCGGCGAGTGATATGCCTGTTTTAGATTTTTAAATTACTTTAAAAGCATAATCAAGCATATCCAGTAAGGACTGCATCCTTTAGTCTATTCATCTTCACGTTGAGCTGTAAGTCAATGAGTGAAGTAAAAAAACTGCTCCATCGCCACTACAGCGACGATCAATCTCCAGACCTGAATTAATGTTCAAACCTTACTTTCTAGAAATAAAGTAACGTAGGTACATCTTGTTCGAAAACCGTGTAATGTATGTAAAGTCGTTTATTTTGATTTTACGTGTTTCGGATCAAAGGACCGAAAAAGGACCATTTTATATGGCGTCCGTTGTTTGATAATGTTTTCTTACAAGCAAGATTGAAACTTAGTACAACATACATCATTTAATCATATTTTTGCCTATAACAATTGAATATGATTTACCAAGACGATAGCTTAGAAACAAATAGATAAATAAACGGATAATGCATATCATATTTGTTCAAGTGTTTTAAATTCCGCGCAGATCCGACAAACAAGGCGAAGACCCCGCGGCCCATAACACCATCAAAGTGCGTTCAACGCGTTGTAAATCACGAAAATGCAAAAGCAAACGTTTATTACGGCCTACACTAACATTTATTTAGGTAGGAAAGGGCAGGTATAATAAAAATGATCCAAATTATTACAAAGGTCATGTAGGGCCGGTCCGCAACGCCCGTCTCCCATTATCGTGCCACTCCAGCAAATTACATCGTATTTGCTATTCACAATGCCTCCGTTCTGCCCGTGACCTATTTCGCCACCGCGATGGTATTTTTTGACACAAATAGGT
Source organism: Protodeltote pygarga (assembly GCA_936450705.2). NCBI lineage: Eukaryota > Metazoa > Arthropoda > Insecta > Lepidoptera > Noctuidae > Protodeltote > Protodeltote pygarga. Next base: position 16,589,481 of record OW388250.2, on the reverse strand, counting down.
GGAATCTGAACGTCTGTTTTGTTTGCCGGCTTACAAATATCGTTGATCGTTTGGGTACGGCCTTCGCTTCTTTGTAGTTTTTTCAACGATAAAGCCTGATTGTGAGGGGCTTTCTCTTTTAAGGAAACATGTTCTTAACTTTCCGAGGTTTGTGATTATGAAGATTCTGGAGTTCTTTGGGTGTGAAAAGTTTTTGTTGGGATTTAGTTCGCTGAGACTTCAAGTCGGCTGATTTAAGCGCTCGAGTTAGTTATAGTGCGAAATCTTTTGTAGACCTCCGTCATATTGAAAGACAGATTTCTTTGATTCTTTTTGTTTGTATAAACAAAGGTTCTTACAAAACTTTTGAACAGCATTTACAACTCCATTTATCCAGTAAAACGAAAAAATAACAAACGTAAGTAGCACAAAGTGATAAACCATTAAGAAACTTCACACGAACACATTCAGTCACAAGAAGAACGTAAGAACGTACGAAAAAACATACTTCGAGCCATATCCCTTAAACTCGGCGCCTGAATCCCAAAGAGAAAAGTTGCAAAAATTGTTCACATCAGCCTCGTTTAGACGCATAATTGTGTATAAAGCCACTTCCCTGCAGAGTTGTCGAGCCAACTTGGCGACGCACTGAATGTTGTTTTAATCAACACGACAAAGTTAGGGATCTCTCGCTTCATAAAATTTTTGAGTTACTGTCACTTGGGTGCGAGGATACATTATTTATTGAAAGGAGTTCTTGTTTGCTAATCTTTTTAGCTACTGGTGGTTCGTCAGCCTGCATGTCTCCTTTTGTTTATATTCTTACATAGAAAGTTTACTGTGTACCTTAGTTGAATTTATTTTAATAATGTAGTAACCATTATAGTTCTATAGGTTGTCTGGAAGAAGTTGCCATGTGCGATAAGACCGCCCTTTGTATGATGTTATGTAACCAATATTATAATTTTGTTAAAGTGGTATACAATAAAAAGTATAACAAATAAATAAATAATGCCTAAATATATGTCTTTGCATATCCAGTGAAAAGATTTTTTTCTTATCCATGACTGACCAATTTTTTTGGAATCCTTCATACCACCTAGAACCGAATCTTCTTACCCTGCGTACCAGTTTCATGATTACGTAATATCGAGCTAGTCCTGCCTGCTACCTGTTTATGCGCGCAAACTTTATGCACATATTAAAATCAGCTCATAAAGAAAACGATAGCAAACTTTGAGACAGGCTATAACGCTAGACGAGACTTAAACTAAAAACAAGAATACTTTGCATCTTTATGGGAAAACGTTGCAACTAAGAAAAATTACAACAACCATAACTTTGGAACTCTACGGACAGAAAGACCATAGCGTAAGCAAGGTTACATAATCTCCTTAATCCTCAAAATTGACCATAAAAACTTTAGCGCGGATCGGCTTAAAGAGCAAGCTTAAAATACTTTTTTTCCTATACAGAACCGTCGCATTCTTGCGACATTTTTCAACGACAAGTCGCGAATTCATCAGAAAGACACGTTGGTACAACTTTTTCAGCCACCTTAACCGCGGACTTGAAAGTTTTGTTTTTCCTTCTCCGCGTGTTTATTTTGGTGAGGACGGAATTTTCTTTGTAATAGTCTTAAGTCAAAGCGTCTCTTAACAGAACGCTTGCTGGCCGTTTCTTGGAATTAACACCAGTTGAACATTATTCATTAAGCAAAATTTAGTGATGATATTTATATTGTAATATAGCAAACAAATATTATAATCCCTTCAAAAACTGTTTGATGTAGTAATTGTTTTTGTATTATATTGTATGCCTAGTTATTTATGGATTTATTTAACGAAATAAAATGTTTAGTATATTTAAATATAATTATAGTCTTCTTCATAAATTGCGATGATGGTAACACCAAAAACATTATTAGCGTGATGAAAGATTGTCAAAATTAAATATTAATTATTTATTGATAATAAACAGCGATCGTGATCGCGAACGTGGCGAGTTTACTTACTGATTTCAGTAAAACGACAAAACTATTTTAGTCCATTCCTAGACCTTACTTCTGTAATACTTAAAACCACAAGAAACTACTGTAATTATTATCACTGAAGTCCTCTTTACAACCTACTTCTATCTTAAGATTACAGTTTCATACAAGCCGCCATTTTTCCGGGAGTACATCAATAAATCAGCAATTCGATTACCATAACCTTTTACAGCGTACAGAGATCATCTCCATCACCCGGGAACGATTCTATCCCCGATATAATCCGCTGTACACACTCAACTGTCCTGTAAGTATTAATGAGACGAGGTAAAAACTAGGGAAACGATTTAGGACTAGGGTAAATGTGTATCTTAAATACTAAAGTAAATACTATCACTTATATAAAAACATACACCACCAAGCACATAAAAGTTGATCCCACGAGTTTGCCATTAAGATAAAGATATAAAATATCTATAGAAGTTTTCCTAAGTGAGGGTGAAATTGATCTGGAATACAATTTTTGGTTAGAGGAACTACAGCGTGTAGTTGCTTATCTATTAAAACTATTTAGTAGTTAGTTTTGACATACTTTTTCTCTTATTAGGAATCATTGGCAGCATTTCTCTAAAAGTGGTACAATTTTATATTTTTATTTGGTATTGTGCGCTCTGTACCTTTTTCCTACTCCAAGCAACTGCCATTCGAACTGATATTATTGGTGCAAAGAGCCATTTGTTCCGGCTGGAGGCTGACAATAAACGCGTTATCCGAGATCATTGCAAATACAATGGCGGAGATAAGACAGCCGCCGGCACAGACTTAATAACTCATATTTCTATTACCGTAAATCGGAACAATGTTGAAGTAGTACGCACTATTGAGGGGGAGATACGCACTTGGTTTATAAACTGTTAGGTCATTTTTTTGCAATTAAAGTGTTCCCTTACCTACCTTCGGTCAAGGGACGTTTGTGGTCAGAAAACATGAATTGTTGTAATCTGATGTCTAAGTCTATTTAATTATTTATTATTTTATTTGATTTGCTAACAACTTTTTACACTAGTACATTCACACCCTATAAAGTTAGCTTAAATGAAGTAATAACGGTTACACAAAGGTAACAACAGTACCAAATAAAGCAAATTAGATCAAAGAAAAACATCAAATAACACAATTATATTAAACTAATAAAAGTGCTTGTGTGAATAAAATATAATATAATAAAAAATATTTGTTTATAGAAATGAATCGTGATTATTAAACATCATCTGAAAAATACGACACCAAAATAATACAAGAAAACTGTAAAAAAAGATTTACCGATATTGGGAATGTTGGAATGAACAACAAAAATTATTTATGCTGCCAATTTTGTAGAAACAATTAACATTAATGATTTTTCTAGCCAATCTAACAATATTCGAGACAGCGGTTTAATCATGACGGAAAGGTCTATTCAGAAGTAAACATATCCCCTAGAACTCGCACAAACAAGAACAAATAAGCCACTATTCTGAAACACCTCATGGAAGTCGAACCCCGCGTCAACACCGGCAACTAATTGATTTCCACAATGCGGAGGTGGGTCCTAACTGCTGCCCTTTTCATTTATCCCATTACATTGCGGGTTAAGTGGGTCACGGCAGTTAATAAATCCTCCGACAGCCGTTGATGTATTTGCGTACAGAGTTTGACTTTGCAACAGACAGGTAGCTTGTATCGAGAAAGGAAGTATGTAGGTACACTGACGTCTACCTATTCGTTTTGTTATGGGTGCTATCTTATAATAATTTTGAGTTATGTAGGTATATAGCACAATGTGTTTAAAGCAGTTCATACAACTTGTTGGGTGTCATTTTTACTATAAGACTCTAAAGACCAACATTCCTTTTCTGATACTAAAACATTTGTTGTCATCAGCTTCAGAACTTAGAACTGTGTTAACAAAAAAGAATAATATCTGCAATTAATATAAAGTTAAGCTACTCTACGAGTTTATCCCGGCTACGATCTGTTCAGAAACAAACATCCAAAAATCAAAACTGGTCCTACGATTCGCTATAACAGTCGCGTTTTTTACTCCCAGTGCGTATTTTAAAAAATATCAAGGAAGCGTAGATTTAAGAGTGTCTCCTCCCGGTCCCAGAGGAGCCGCCAACAAGTCAACGCCGGCCGGTTTATGGACATTCACCACCGCGATAAGGACATTGGGATAAAATCGGGATACATCGCTCATGGCTCGCCTCAAGAATGATGTCTTAAAACGTTCTTTGTCTGATGTATGTGAGATATTTAGAGATGTTTTCCTAAGAAATATTTTATACTTACTTTAAAATCGGACCAAAATTTTCGGCGATTCTTTGAGATGTAAGTAAATATCAGATAAATAGTCCTTTTCCAAATTAAACGATACTTTGATTTTTAATTTATTTTTAAACTATTTGACCCCGAATTGTTATAAACTCTATAGAAGACTAAAATGGGTATGATATTCTAAAGTTTACGCTAGACCTAAAATAACTTTGAAATTATTGGAACTCTATCATCATAGCGATTCTGCAAAAGACTTTGCGACTAGAAAATAACAAATTTAAAATTGTAATTCTGAAATAAAATTATATTAACTATTTCCTTTTTAACTTTTTATTACAACGAATTTCGCTAACATAGTTAGTAGGTTAGTTTATTGTAAAATGGATATTCGCCTACTACTATGTAGTATACTTCTACTACTAGTACAACTAGACTTCGTATTATTTAACTTCTATTTTATTCGCATAAGAGAGTTTCTTCAAATTTCTGTCTTAGTCCACCACTTAAGCTGTTTATTGTCTGTCAGTCGGTCTGTCAATCTTTCACAGTACGGTTTTATAGGTATGGATAATAATAACTTTTTTAAGTCACATTTTTATAATTTAATAAGAACTAGCCGACCCTCGCCCGGTTTTGCCCCCGTTGTTCTTATTTTACCCGCTCGCAGAACCACCTACTGGGTACAAATGTATGTATAAACCTTCATCTTAAATAACTCTATCTATTAATGAAAATCGCATTAAAATCTATTGCGTAGTTCAAAAGATCTATACGTACAGAGGGACAGACGTCGACGGGAAGTGACTATGTTTTATACTATGTAAAAAGAAAAATTGTCGCGAGCCTTACAGGCCATTTAAAAAAAAAAAAATCCTCCGTTTGAGTTGGAAACTAGTCGGACGATCCCAAAATCAACCCGCGAATAAAGTCAAAGTACTACATAAATAATAAATGGGGCTAAAAGCATGCAATTACAAAATATCTCACATTTTCTGACAATTCTACGAATTACACGAGATAATTAAACTGAGTTTTTCTCAGTTGTTTATACCAAAATGAATATTAAAAATCTTCTTAAATAAAACCAGAGTCTTCGAACCTCTTTGAATAATTAAAACACCTGACCTTACCTTAGCAGTTCTGAAGCAGTCTAGACTAAGTCCCAGTCGCGTGTCGTATTTCTGATAATGCCTTCGTACGCCAATTATCTGCCTACGGGCAAAGTAAATAAACTTAGAGCCTGACAAGTATTGCTTACTCAGCATTGTGGCTGAAATAATGGGTTGAGACTATTTGAATAGTTTTGTTTGACGATGGAAGGTTACAAGTGTGTAAAGGTTGGTTGAATTATTCGTAATTAAAAGTGTTACAATGCAAATAAGAGGACTTGTTATCGCTGCCTCTATTTATTTAATAATATTCTACATAGTATATTTTTAACCGATTTAAAAGCAGGTTATTACTTATTTTTGGATTTTTTTTTTGTTTTATTTTTATGGTTGAGTAGGAGTAGGGTAGGGTAGGGTTTGGGCAAGGTAGGAGTGGAGTAGAGGTAGGTTAGAGCAGGGTGGCGCGACTTTGTACGCGTGATTATTTTATCTCTACGCCTATATTACTCTACCCTAGAGTAGGGGTGAAGTAGGGTAAGGTACGTTACGTACGGATAAGGGACGTTTTGCACATTTGGTCATATTCCGGCCATTATGTTCGGTGAAGCCTATCTGGAGGATGGGTCTTATACCTTTCAACTTTCGATCTCCTATTTTAAAGGCTCTATCGTAGACCACAACATCCTGTGTTAGACTACAAACCCCCGTGGTACCATGCTCTGTAACAAACAAAACCTCCTTTTTAAAGAATATTAAAAGAATATTATTTCGATTCACGTGTGGTTGTGTAGGTGTAGATGTTGTTTACTGAAGCTAGAAATAAAGCTGTGGGCTGTGGGTCGTCTTAAGAGTATCTTATTACCTACGTTTTATTTATCTCGCAAACAAAAACAAAATACCTTATTAATATAAAACAAATAGTTTATTCCCAGCCGTTAGTGATGACAAACAAGGAAGTTAGGATGTTTCGAGTAATTGAGGGGACAAGTACACCTACGTTGTTATAATATTTTTAGACCTTACGTAAATACATAAGTTACAACCTGAGGAGAATTTAAAACAACTTGAAATAGATAATTATATAAATGAATATAAATATCCTCCTCCTGACCGGATAGCTACGCAGGAGATATTATTACACCTTATACGCGTAAGCGCGATTTTAAATACACTCTCCAATCTTCCTCATAGCCCGATAAGACGTTGCGTCGCCTTGCGTTCAAAGCTGAAACCACCAACTTGCCAGTCAATTGTGATACCACTAGGCTAACAAGGCTAATTAATACAAATAAATTAGCCTGTCGGTATTGGTACTGCCTCACAAAACATTCTCTCATAAATCTTCAAAAATCTACGTTAGAATAATTAGGATTTTTCCAATACGCTGATCTACCAGGCTGACGTAGAGCGTGTTAGTGAAATCTGCGGCCAACAGCGTGCACATAGCACAACTTAAAATGATATGCTACAATAATTGGAAGCCCATCCATGGACTGACCATTGCTTAACTTTAGTGATCGTCATTACCACCGCGGTACCTCAACGCAACGAGCTATATTCACGTAACCCTTTACGTCACACCACGTCTTTATTTAACCCTACAAGAAGGTTCTGAGAAAGACTTTAAAAATAATAACTCAGAAAACTTCTTCTTCAACAAAATAAAATTGTTGATCTAAGTATGACACCAAATACACAGCTTCATTCAACACGACCGTGAAAAACAACCCTAATTCCTTGAACCTCGAGAACTTCATCAACAAGTTTGAGCCAAGAAGTAACATCACACAAACAAACAGAAAGAAACAGGCCACATAATGAAATATGTATATTTGAGCAGACAATCAGCGTCTGCCTTATTTTTACGGGGTTCGAGCCCAGCCAGATGTTACTTTGACAAAATTTACATAGAACCGTAGCCTGAAAAAACAGCTAGCCTACTACGATGTGTGTTTGGAAAAGCTAATGGAAAGAAAAAGTATTTTTTTCGATTCTTGGATGGATGCGGATGGTAGGTAACAGAACAACAAAGAAATAGAAAAATTAAAAAAGAGTCGTGAGCTTAGATTCTATATATACTCTAAGGTCGTGTGTATAAATTATTATTGGTATTGTTTAGTTTCGCAGAAAACTTCAATTTACATAAAAATAATGACCATAATTTATATTTATTCCCACAAATTTCGACACATTACTGATTCTTTCCTTCTTCGCTGTTGTGATTGATTTGGTTTTCAGATTGGTAGTGGTTATTTAAGGGATAAAATGGATTAATAACTATTTATTATTATTCTTTCTTTTTACATCCTATTAAGTAATTGCGTTCTATGGTGGAGGCCGTTGTTCAAAAGTGGACGTCTTCCAGCCGATGATGATGATGATGACAATATATTCTACGTAAATAAAAATAGCACCCCAGTTCTGAAATACCATTTAAATAAGAAATTATAAAATAATATTAATGAAAATAATACTTCATCTCATATAAAAAAAAAAGATACGATAATGTTTATACATGTAAACTCGAGAGTAAGCCAGCTGCTCTCTTTACTCTGTGGCACAATCCCCTATTCCATTTTGTACTCAGTGTTCAGGAGTTCTCGCTTCGTCCTTTGATCCCGAAGGAATCCAAACCCTTCGGCTTCATACAAATATTAATAGGATTTTTTTTGTTGTCCTTATTATGTTAATACGCCTTGTTGGGTATGTGAGTTCGTGTTGGGGGATGTGATGTATCTCTCTCATTATGTCTGAAACCTTGGTTTTTATAATGTATTTACCTTAACATAATAACAGAGCGACTGGGGCTATACCCAGTAGGTTGCGGGTTCAAATCCAGATTATAATGAATTTTTACGTTCAATGACATATATTAATCACAGATTAATGTGTTCCTATCATTTAAAATGATCTGAGACTTAGATGAAATTTTGAAAATCTGAGCATTCATGACAACTATTATGCATGTATGACTAATGATATTATTCCTGTCTAGTGCTGTCTCTATGTCTTGTAAACAATGAACTCAAACAAATTGTATTTTTTGTGATGTTTAAATTCTTTTTTCTAAACGTATATTTTTTTTATATAACCTTAACGACAGGATTAAAATGTTTAAAAAAAATATTACGCCTTATTTTACGTCAAGAGCCAAATACCTATACCTAAAATTGGATAATAATGACAGATAGCTATATACATAAATATAACATGTTCTTGTCTGAATTTAATACTAAACTAAAGCAATGTTCTATTCAACACATCAATGAAACCAACATCGCCACATTATCCACTGTTAACAAAAGCACAACCCAGCTCTTTAGATTCAAGACATTGAATTTCATTGTCTATATTAGACAACCCTTAGCCCTTGTCTAACTCAAACTTAGACATAACGAATAGTACATAATAATCGCTTCGATTCAGTTTGTAACCTTAAGGCAGACATTCGATCCTTATCAAAGGCCTACAATAGGCTGAAACTTAGGACTGTTTACTGAGAAAATTCAGTTCATTTATCTCTATGTAAAACATTAAACTTAATTATTACTATGAAAGAAATAATTTACTTTCTATTTTGATTTTCACTCATTATTTAATTTACGTTAATTAATTATATCTTCTTTTTAAATTAATAATTTAAATTTTCTCCTAAGTGAGCGCAAAAAATACATATTTTACTTTTTTTTGCGAATGCATTAAATTGTGTTAAAAAATTCTAATTACGTAATAACGTATCTGTCAGTGTATTATAAAGCATTGAAGTATTTGGTTAATTAAATTAGTCTCGATATGCGTTTTTAATCAGAACTTATTAAAATTTATTGAGCTCTGAGCTAAGTCGCTAAAAGGTACATATTTAAAGTTTAGCTTAAATCTTCCTATAGTGAAATTTAAATAATTAACTAATTCACATTAGATCCGATTGGCCAAGATCCAAACGTTTAAAAAAATTATCCCTTGCAACTTTATAACGGTGAAGGAAAACAACGTAAGAAAACCAACAGCAGTCAGAAGATAATGTGTAAAGCCATGTTAAACCTACGTAGCACCAGGTCTAAACTCGAAGGTATTCTAAAAGGACCCTAAAAGGTACTCCTAAATTTTGGACGGTATCAAAGTGGCATTCTTAATTAAAATGTGATGTATATCAATCAAGATTAAACGAGCCTTACACACTACGTTGACGAATACATCGAATAGCTCAAATAGCTCGAGTAGCTCAAATAGCTCAAATAGCTCGAATAGCTCAAATAGCTCAAATAGTCCATTTATTTTTTTAACCTATGTAACTAAATAACCTACGAAAGTAAATATTAAAAAAGTATCTTTAGATAACAATAACAATTAGAAACAAGGATCGTTGCGTTATGTCACCCACAACGCGGCCAGTACTTTCCAACTCCGAACATTTCGCTTACATATTCGTTCTTACCCAAACTTCGTTCGTCTTATCAAAAAGTTACCGTATCAAGCGGGAGGTTTAATTATTTAACTGCGTCACCAAACGTTGCTCTTATTTCACTAATGAACCTCGCAGTGCTGAACTAGCTGTTTTAACTAAGAGTGAAAAATAAAAGCCTTTTTGCACTGGCGGGTATTTATATGACTTTTAATTTAGTTTTTTATCCTTATACCTAATATATTATTGACGTTATTATTGCAATGATAGCCTAGTAGTGTGACTGTTGGACTGAAGTCAAAGGTCAAAGGTTCGAAACCCAGACGCGCACCTCCGACTTTTCAGATTCAAGTGCGTGATAGAAATTAAATCGCGAGAAAACCAGAATCTTTGAAGATATTTCAATGATGTGTAAAAGGTCAAAGGTCTACGGGTGGTTTAAACTCTGACGCCAGGTTTTGTTAAACTAAAACTTTGTTATGTGGTTATTATTTTCCAGCCCACAGACTCAAATAATGAGTCAAACGGTCATTAGTTTAGTATCATATTGGTAAAGGCGATAATTTATCAAATTGCCTATCTGAGGTCAATGAATTAGATATCGGAGCGTTGTGGTCCATTATTATTATTATTTTTGAACCACACTTTACGAGTCTGTATTTAATTTAAATGTTGCTTTTTGTATTATTTTCTCTCTCGCTCTGATTTGATGACAAATCTGAAGCCTATTTTTGAACAACGAAACCAATCACAATCCTATTTTTAATATTTAAAAGTTTCAAATGTATTAATAAATTACGGTAAAATGCGTGCATTTAACACGCTTCAGAAAACAATGCGCGCATTGTTACGAGCTGCAACACCAACCTTACAAGTTCATATACAGGGTTATTTGTAAAACACCAGCATCCTTAAAAGGGGTCATTAAACTTGTCATTATGAACAACTTTTACTATGGGACCAAACCTGAAATCGCAAAAAAAAACAGCTGTTCCATACATTTTTTTGAGTCATGTGAACATAAAACATGCAAACTGTAGTGAGTGCAGAAACTACGGTAAGTCACAAGACCGGGTTTACACGTAGGCACCTTATGCAGTGGGCATAAGATACATTTTGCTGCCATCCTAAATCCATGGCTGGCAAAAACTATGTTAAAGGCGTACAGAGGTTTATACGCCGACCATAGAACTATCAACTACACGGTAAGGAAGATTTCAACTTTAAATTCTAACTTTTGAATCTAGTAGCATCTACCACAAAAACTCATTTCTCACTATATCCTCATGAGTAAAGAAACTCACAGCAGATCCCAAACTTGCATCGTTGAAACGTGCAAAATACTACTTAAACAAAGTTACTTAAACACAGTATTGTTTTAAAGTGGACTCGATATAAATCAAAACTGCACGTAAGTTTGTTTTAGTTCTCATTACCGTTTGAAACTAGAGCATGTTTTCGATGGTAAGATATTTCTACCCGTGGGTAGTAAAAACCACATCTGAAGACGCTATATACATATTACATTTTTTTGTATATATATTACATAACTTATTTACAATACCAGTCACATGAATCGGAAAGGCTCACAGATGATAACGCGGCACTTCACTGTAAAATATGTTAATATTCTATTTAATTATTGTGTAAGTCACTAACTACATTTTAGTGAGTGTGACCGTCGGACCAAATTATTTTTTGTTAAATTAAGTTTTCATCACAGTTTAGGCAACTATTTTTTTATAAAACGCACAAAATTTCGAAAAACCTTGTACCTGCACCCTTTGGTAGTACCCCTAGAATATTAAGGTACAGGTTACTATAATACCATATTAAACTTTGGCATGACTGAAAGATTTGATGCAAAACAAAGAAAAAATATTTAAAGTTTACAAATTTTGTAATTTAAAATCTATTACAGTTCGAAAGAAAAATGACATTATAAGTGCAGTAAATTTAAGCACTTTTCAGCAGAATAGTGATACAAATATTGATAAAGCAGGGTAAGTAAACGTCGCCCGCGTCAAAACCTGGCGAACGCCTGCAGCCGTTTCATTACGTGACTCCACTGCTGACAACATTGTACACACTGGCGACACAGACGGACAGATACATATTAGTAATAAACATTTCAATTACTTATTTACATTTAAAGCCGTGATAGCCTAATGATTGACTGATCTTAAGGCGCAGGCGGAGGTGCGCATACCTCTAACTTCATAAATTATGTGGGTTTTATTTATCATTTGTTAATTTATTATTCCTGCACCTGACCACTCTCTACACCTGCTTTTACGCACGCACTCGTGTACCTATCAACTATTCTATACTCCTGCATACTTGGCTAATCTCCGATATTGGCCGCTGCGAGATTGGCAACTGGAAGCGTCGACTAATCTGATAAAACTTCTATATGCAGTTTAGCCAAAATGAATAACAAGTTAGTTTTTCATGTTTTTTACACCTTAAATGAAACATTTTAATATTAAATGCTTTCCATTCTTCCGGGCCATACACTACCAACGCAAACTAAGGTCGCCCGTCACACCGTACAACTCGCTCCAGACTCCAAAATTAACGTTTAACACCTGCAATAACTACTACATTCAACATCGCTTCAATTAACTTAATTGCATATATTATTAGGTGCGAAACGAGGAGTTGTAATTGCCGCGTTTCGGTTGCCAACATTATTTCATACGATTTGATGGGATATTTTATCGCCACAACACTACCATTGGTGTTAATTTGTGTGAATAATTATTATATTAGTGCGGTATTAAGTTATTTAATTCTTTTAATGTTATGCTTTTATTTTAACAGTTACCTATAATTGTTACAACTAAAACTAAATGTAAACTAAACAGATACAGTTCGTCTCACATTTCACCAGTTAGGTTAGGTTAGGGTTAAGATAGGGTTTATGCTAAAAAAGTATGTAATTAAGTTTTGAAAGCCAGTATATTTGTTGGATTGCCCTTATTTTACGCAGCAACTGAGTTACAGACCGACATTTTGATTAATTCCAAATCGACATTTTTTTCTTTGAAACTTTATTTTATTAAAACCGACCTGATATTTTGCACAGAGGCATTTTAGAGTAGACATAGAATGCTTTTATGCCCAACAAATCAAAACCACGCGAGCGATAAATATCAAATATAAAAAAGCTAGTCCTCAAGCCTACTATTATATCTATATACTTGTAAAGTAACTTGACACAATCTCCTGCAGAGGATCACGTTCCATTACCCACCACTCCGCTAAAATGTAACAAACCCTTCTATAAAAACAAAGTGCCAGAAGAGTATCTTTAAAAGCCTTTAAACACTAACCAATCAATCTTGTGGCCGCAACGTAAGCACAATGCGTTTACTCGAACGAGGATGATGCCACCATCGATCATGCTGGCAATGTATTGACGGCGTGATAAATCTCTCGGTGTGAGCCGGCAATGTATAGTGTGCTATGCGCCGATATCGCTGGGTTAGTGGACGACAATTCTGAGGATTCTGTTTAATGTCATGGAATCTTAATGGTCTGTGATAGAAACTATTAGGGTTTATTGTCAACTCTATGCTTATAGCTACCTATTTCAAATACATTGTAACGAAAATTACGAAGTTTTTTTCTATATATTGATTTTTAATACATGTTACGTTCATGTTTTAGAAAAATTAGAGGAAATTTAAAAAATGATAGGATACGAGCGGATATTGAACCCGAGACACTTGCCGTACCGTAGCACAACTCTTACTAATTGAGCTATTGTATCGGTGTTCGCAACTATCAAATTTCCAGTTCTCTTTCTACATCGTCTTGAGGTTTAGACCCGCTCGTATGCTATCTCTTTAAACTTTGTCATTTTTGTGACAATATATAAGGTGCTTCTAAATTATCTGCCACGGCTGCAATGGGAGATAATATTGGTTATTTATATTACAATAGTGACGTAATTTTTTTTATCTAACGTCATAATTTTTTTTCTTTTGCCTGCGTTTTATTGCGTAGGTCTAATTCTGCTCCATGCTCCAATTTTTTTTTTACTGTTCCGGGGTACGAAATTTCTTCACTATTGTAACACATTGTAATGTATATACCCAATACTTTCTCCCATTGCAACCGTGGCAGATAATTTAGAAGCACATTATATACAAAGTACAGTACAAAATACTATGTATAAAAAGTTTTTTTTTGTATACAAGGAAATAATTCAAATTTCTTCTTCATCGTATAGTTAACAACCATTTTAGCAAGTGATAAATAATTTCTAAAACGCACATGAATCTGAAAGTCAAAGCTACATGCCTGGGTTTCGAACCTACGATCTTTGACTTCTAAGTACAAAGGTCATACCACTAGGCTATCCCTGCTTGTAACTTGACCGCTGTTTGACTGTTATTGCACTGACTTTGTAATTGATGACTAACACTTCGAGATTTTTATTCTAAAGCGGTATTAAAGTCAGACATCACAATGAATATTTATATAACATTCATCTCTAAAACAATATTCAATTTGAACAAAGAATAAAAAACTAGTCAGCTGCGAGTTGGATTCGCTAGTTAAGGGTCCCGTATCATAAAATTATAAAATATTAGAGCCTAAAATGTCACTTGACATTTTAAGATTTTACATAGCCTTGGACATAAAAGTATGGAAATCATGGGAGACCCAGCGGTGGGATGATATAAGCTAACAGTAACTTAATAATATCACCTGTTAGTGATATTATGTGTATAAGTGATTATGGAATTTTCAAATCAAAAGTTTCCTTTTTTAGAAAGGGCACTTACAACTATACAAATAAATTATCACTTACTTCAAACGGTGGTAATGTTGAACTTAAAATAATAACACCAAAAAAATATGACCTATCTACTGACTGCCCGTGTTTAGCATTGCTGAACCATGAACCATCGCTGTGACACAGCGTTGCAAGCTGCAGTGCTTAATTTATTTACAGGACCACGTGACTGACCCCACTTCACAAGTAAAACAAGAAAGTAAAAAGTGTTATATTATAAAGTACGGGACCCTAAATCTGTTCAATTTAAAAACACAGCAAATGTTGAATAATTTATAGTTTGCATTTAAATCTGGATAATATCAAAATTGGGCTCTTTGATCATAGCTCATAAGTCAAACAATTGGAGACAAACAGATGTTTCATTTTCATTTCATTAAGTATACATGATATTTTTTTTATTTTAATTCTTTTGCAAATTGTATTCTAGTTCAAAGATAATCCTTTCGGTTTTATTAACTCACGAATTATAATTGGTTTTGTCTGAGTGCTGCGTAATTAAAAAAAAAGTATTTTCAGAATTAATTGTAAATATAACACACTAGGGATCCATAGAGTAATATAAATTGTGTTTATACATGCGTTACCTGCGTTTTGATTAATTTAGAAAGAAGTTTTGTTGTCATTTTTTTATAAATCAGCCAACGCATCGGTAAAGTTGGTCTGCAATTTTAAAAACAAAATTTAGGGTTATTTACAACTGGGCAGTTTTCAAAAATAAATCTATCTAATTACGATATGAATATAGACATATTTTGTTAACTTAATGAGCACACAACAATCTACCAAATAGAGGTAAAACTCTCCAGAGATAGTTCTTGGAGCTTTAAATTTCACTATCAATTTATATTGTTTTTTTGTAGAATTGTCCAAGCTAACCGAGACTTTGTTTGCCATTATAATGAATTGCACAATGTCCATCGTTAAAAAAATCCACTTGGCACTCACTGCTTTACCAGTTAAACTGTAGCCAGCCTTACGAATGAAGTCGTACTTCACCGACACAGTGCGTGACCATCCTTAGTGTGAAATCTATTCACGAAGCAATACATATTCATGCCGTGTTTGTATTCACAACCTCTTGCAAATGATAGAAAAACATCAGCTCGACACTGAATGTCAAAGTTTGAATCAACATAAATTATTGCTAGCTTTGGTTACACTTGCATGGTTTATGTAGCTTGATTTTGTCAGTAGGGTAGGCTTAACTTATTTTGTGACTTTCGTAATTTGGTAGGATTAACTTTGCGACGTACTATAAATTTCTGTAAGTAAAATTCAGGCAGTAAAAAAGTTAATGCTAACAAATTAAAAGTGTCACAGAATTAGATAAGTTTGCTATATTGTGAAACTCTATAAAGTTTGTGCTTATTTGAAGGAATATAAGATCAAATAAGTATTTTTTTTAACCCTTTTAGTAACAGTGCAGGATTAGAAAGTAGATCCTCATAGTTTAACGTCGTATTGGCGAAAGATTGAAGCGCGTCAAAATTTAAATGATACCTTCCAATCGTATAGTAAAAAGACGATTTTAATTTCGTAAAAATTCGCGATCTAAGGACAACTATTACTAGAAATTAGTTAACTTTATAAATTGGCTGTAAGTAACTGTTCTACATACATACATTCACGCCTTTTTCTCATGAGGGTAGGCAGAAACTACAGAACCCACCTGATACGGTTACTCCTTTTGCCTCGTCCACTTTCATACATCACATCGTAACTGTCCTAGTAGATACCTATCTATTTTGATAATGATATATATTTGAATTTAGATAGTTATTGTTAAAATTTTCGGTTAAAAACAGATTAAAGACAAAATAGAAAATTTACGAAACCGAAAACTACCAAAACGGGAACGAATAATAATGACGCCTATCAATATTTTCTAAGACCGATATCCTACAAGACATCTTTCAAACCGATCCGATGTTCATACAAACTGTATTCTCACGAAGGTGTTCACATAAGCACATGGTATGCACACAATCGGCTCAAGTGGTCGATGCAAAACGGTGTAAAACGTATTGATATGGTTCGGCTATGGCTCGGTAGTTCGGCACTGAAGCCGATTGTGTGGCGCGATGCTTATCTTGAGGATCGCTGAAAAGTACTTTGATATATTTTACAAGGATTTTACACAATTTCAAGTGGCTTTGTTGTTTACTTTGCAAGCTTTAAGCTTTAAATATTACCAAAAATTTGATTAAAACCTACTAAATTGTTATATTTTATTAATATTATATGCACACGTTTTCCTTATTAAATAATATTTAATAAGACATAACATAGACTTACGCCTATATTCACTAAAGGGGTAGGTAGAGGTGTGTGCAGTACACCCATGTTTCGCCGGCTATGTTATAAGTCCCATGTAATAAGAGGCGAGCCTATTGCCTTTAATTGGGTATAATTCCAGACTCCGTACTGCTACTCAGAATTTCCTTATCGAAAAACCCATTAACATTTTGTCCGACCCGGAAATCGAACCCAGGACCTCATGCTCAGCAGTCGCGCTTGCTACCACTAGACCAACGAGCCCAGTCAAAATACCATCGCTTTACCGAGTAAGTTACTAAACTCTTATTAATGATAGATATCACTACACGCTTATAAGGATAAGCGTGTAGTGATATCTATCAGAGTACTTTACGCGAGCGGTGGCACGGCTCGCCAGAGATCGCCGGTTCAAGTTCCACCTGAGTCAGTTTTAAGTTTTTTTTAATATTTTACTAAATTATTGTTTATCACAAACAATGTGTACGAACTATAATTTGTATTAATTTAAATACAGGGCTTATCAGGCTCCACATCCACGTCAGTACTAATATAAAATAAAATCACGTCGGTGGGTGGTTAAAAACGGCTTAAATTCCAGACCTTTTACTTGAAGCCTCCTTTTTAATGCTATGCTGACTCCTTTGACTGCGTAGGATTGTCACAAAATAAAATGGAAGTGACAAGACTTCGTGTTTTTATTTAATGCACTATTGCAGGTCTCTCAGTAAAATGCTTTATTGTTTCTCCCAGTTCTTGAAGCTGCTTAAGAAAATGTATTTTGTCGCTTTACCTTTAAGACAAATTAAAAATCTATTTTTTTTTCTTCCTTGTAAGCTTTTAATACGACTTTTCTTCTTATGTTTTATCAAAGCGGAAGGTATCTCTACCAAGAACAACAAAACATATAAAAAAGCTTTCATCATTTGAAATTAAATTTTATAACTGACTAAGTTTAGCAGACCAATATTTAATGTGTACAGGCTTTATTTTCTTTTTTCTTTATACAAAAAAAAAACCAGCAGCATACTGATTACTGATGCGTAAATAAAATTAAAATGATTCCAAACTTAAATTTTTAAAAAATAAGCTAAACAACATTGAAGTTAATTATCAAAAACTATAAACGAAGACCTAGTTTAGTTTGCACAGCGGTAGATGGCTTTAACTAGGAGGTTGCCAGTTCGAATTCTTATCATAATCGATTTTTTCTACAAAAAGTTTTAACTCGAATTAGAATTCTATAGCCATACATCACTATACTTCAATGGTATCATAATATTTCGTATCGGGAACTCAAAGAGTATTAAAACACTTTTAACCGTGTGCATCTGGATTGAGGGCCCATTTTTTAAATCTTTGCCAAACGAAATAAGACTTATAGGGCAAGCACTTAGAAATAAGTAAAACTTAGGGCAAGGGGCCACGAATTTCTAAAACGCGAATTAAAACTATTATGACTAAATAGCTTGGGCCCTCAGTCCAGACGCTTGCATAAAGTGGCATATGTTCAATCTCAGAAAGTACTATCTCTGGGTTCATATTTTTTATTTAAGAATCTACTTAGGAATATGTAACATATTTTCAGAAATTTCTAGATCTGTAGAATATGACATTACAGATTTATGGCGGTTTGCCTTGGGCCCTCAGTTCAAATATGTTTGAACTGAGAAATCTGCAAAACATGAATTTATCTGAAGAAATACATAAATACGACTTTAATATATGTTACTTGGATGCCTCTGTGAATTTGTAATAAAGAAATAATGACACAAAAGTTCATTGTTAAAAAGTAAATACAAGTTGAAAATTCCTAAAACGTCTGAACTGAGGGCCCAAAACTTTTGCCTATATTGACTAAGCTTAACCTCATAGACTAACGCAAATTGGTATAAGTTTTCTTACAAATTACTATCTAAAAGGTTACGTACCGTCCGTTCTTCTAAATGCCATACTTTAAAAGAAAATTTCATTTTTACATTTTCTATATGTAATAATTATGTAGGGTGACCATGATAAAATTATTCATCATTGCAATAAGGCAGTAGGTACTATCGCGGACACGAACGGTGCACCACTTTGCGATCAAAATGCTTTGAACGATGCTACGTCCGGCTAGCGCTAAATAGCTAGCTCGGTCGTCGGGTGCAAGCGATTCTAACCTTAAGAGTGGTGCACCGGCTTTGTCCACGATAGTACATATCTACATAATTATTATATCTATATTATATAAAAATGCTGTTTTTAGTCTCGCTAAAACTCGCACTATGTCTTAGCGCAAGCAGGTTCGTAGCTCTTCATGAAGGTCGTATAGGCTTCCCACAGTACTTACTTATGACGAAAATTATGGTCACCCTACATAATTATTACATACAGAAAATGTAAAAATGAAAGTTTCTTTTAAAGAATGGCATTTAGAAGAACGGACGGTACGTAACCTTTTAGATAGTAATTTGTAAGAAAACTTATACCAATTTGCGTTAGTCTATGAGGTTAAGCTTAGTCAATATAGGCAAAAGTTTTGGGCCCTCAGTTCAGACGTTTTAGGAATTTTCAACTTGTATTTACTTTTTAACAATGAACTTTTGTGTCATTATTTCTTTATTACAAATTCACAGAGGCATCCAAGTAACATATATTAAAGTCGTATTTATGTATTTCTTCAGATAAATTCATGTTTTGCAGATTTCTCAGTTCAAACATATTTGAACTGAGGGCCCAAGGCAAACCGCCATAAATCTGTAATGTCATATTCTACAGATCTAGAAATTTCTGAAAATATGTTACATATTCCTAAGTAGATTCTTAAATAAAAAATATGAACCCAGAGATAGTACTTTCTGAGATTGAACATATGCCACTTTATGCAAGCGTCTGGACTGAGGGCCCAAGCTATTTAGTCATAATAGTTTTAATTCGCGTTTTAGAAATTCGTGGCCCCTTGCCCTAAGTTTTACTTATTTCTAAGTGCTTGCCCTATAAGTCTTATTTCGTTTGGCAAAGATTTAAAAAATGGGCCCTCAATCCAGATGCACACCTTTTAACCGCATAAAACCATTCATAAAGAGCAATCACAATTTTAAGAGAGAGGGAGGGGGTTAGGGTTGCGGGACCCGGGATCCGGGATCCAGCTAGAACACGGGAATGCTTCTAAGTTGAGCGACATCACTTGGCGATTTAGGTAATCGTTTGGGCACGTTTAGTGGTGCATTTGCTACGTGCGACTTTACAACCAAGCACTGCTTTACTTTTTGTGTTTTGTTACCTTTTAGTAGTAAAACTAAATGGAATTTATGCTGAGGTCTACCGGCATATAAAATTGTCACGATTTATAAAATTGTGGCATTTGTTTTAAGCGAAATCTGCATTACTTCACCATTCTAATATTATAACTTCCGATAGACTTCTAATATGAATCCCGCCATCAGTTATTTTTTTTAATTTTCTTATCAAATAATTATAATTATTCTTATATGCTTCTTTTCTTTTGAACCGTGATGATGTCAGAGGTCTCAGGGTCAAACCCAAAGTGTCAAAGTCACAGGTGCTGACTTTTCGTAAGTTATGTGCATATTGTAAATTAGTTATCACTTACACTGTGCCTCGGAAAGCACATAAAACGGTTAGCCCTACGCCTGATCTACGAGTAATAGGTACGAATCGAACTTATGACCCCAAACACAGAAAGAGAATCGTGTTTATTACAGTGCACAAATGAAAAACACATGGTGTTCTCTATTCCAATCAGTCACGATCAGCGAGAAGTTAGGCGCAGATCCATAAATTAACGTGCACGCATGGAATAAATAATAATTTATGCATTATGAATATCATACATAACTTTAAACTTACGGTACCTTAAACTCGCCAGTCTCTTTTGTTTCAAGCAAAATATATTCAATACGCAACAATAAACAACGTTTACAAAAGCTGAAGAGCATCATAAACTCCCCTAACTTGTGTGATGAACTGCCAATCCTCTCAATATTTTCCTTTCATTCCGATCATAATGGGAATCATAACCATTATCACATCAGCCACCTGGACCCTAAACAATCTCCTATATCACGACAAATCACGTCTGACATCCCATCAATATGGAACACTCCAACAAATTTTCTTACTCAAATTGGTTCATATAAAACGCGAGGTAATACAAAAACCCGCCTTGGGATATACTTCGCTCGGTAAAAGAATGGAGGAGGCAGTTTTTGTTGCAAATCAAGTTTGAACTATACAGCTAATAAAAGTTGGTTAAAATTTGACAAAGCATTTTAGTAATGCTCATAAATTATCACACTTAGTTAAATATGTAAATTTTACTTTTTTTTCAGGAAAACTAAGTATGTGTCACAAATGTATCATAATTGTATAATTGTAAATGTATAATTACGGATATCGAGGGTGCAGTTTACAGAAATATAATTAATTAATTATCTCCAACAAAAGTGGAACAACTCCAGTCTGTGCGAATTCGGTGAATAGCGTTCCCTGGCCCTACAAAAGACCTGTTCACTCTAACACCTGGCACGATAACCTAGCACGATAATCTGGTTAAATAACTGAAACTGGTCCTTATAATGTTAACTTAAAAGCTTGTATCATGATAAAAAGCCTATTCAATTGTCATAAAATAAATAAAACATAGATCACACATAAATATCCCGTGTGGAAATCAAATTCGCTTCACCAAGCGTAAAAGACGCATCGCTTAACAGCTACGTCAATCATCGTTCTAAAATGAATAACACATCGCCCTTGCTTCCCAGATCCGTGGCAATAAGGGACAAATGAGCGTGTTTCCACGAGCGATGTTCTCAACGCGTGACATACGAGACGGTGACGTGATGATGCCTCGACGAGTGACACGATAACGCCTTATAACTGGAGGGCGATACGTGGATGAATGGACTGAATTTGAAATTTTCGTTAGGTAATTCTGGACTACAAAAGACTATTTTCAGTTTGAGACTTTTCATATTGTATTGTAGAGTATCTTCAGTGATGTTGTGATAAATGATGATTGTAGAAAATCCAGAACTTACTTAGTTCTAATTGTAGCAGTTCTGTAAAATATGTACCAATGTATGTAATATGTAGATATGTATAAAATATGTATATAATCAATAATGAAGTTTAAAAAGCTTTTAAGACTGATAATCATAATTATCATCGCTTTTTGTGTTAGATATTAAGTGTTGGCATCTAGTACCTATATAATAATAAAACTGAGGATTTTTTTGTATGAAATCTGTGGAAAATCTTTCACAGTTTTTATACACACAACCAACATACCTAATAAATTTAAAATTAATAATAATCATGTATTATATACTAAATTCAAAAGTTATTATTTAATAAGTCGACTTCTGAATCATAACCACTGATAAAGTGTTAATTTAGATCGTTTCTTTTACAGACCACCCTGGCATTTGCCA
This sequence comes from Protodeltote pygarga, assembly GCA_936450705.2. Lineage (NCBI taxonomy): Eukaryota > Metazoa > Arthropoda > Insecta > Lepidoptera > Noctuidae > Protodeltote > Protodeltote pygarga. The sequence goes on along the minus strand of OW388250.2, from coordinate 16,567,163 downwards.
CTCTCCGGGCAAATCTCTCCAAGTGCCGATTAATCGAATCATTACCCAAAACAATGGCGGGCTGCCGGCAAGACGAATTAATCGCACATAAAAATTAAATTACTCTAATTATTAATCTTCTGGAACAATGGACCATCTTGGAAACTGACCCCTTTATTTTAACCCCCTAATAATCGCTCTTGGTAAGTAGTAATTAGGTACGTAAGGGTTATTTTAGAACTAATTGATTTGTTGCTACCTTTTTCAGATGTCTTTAATGGCTCATAATATTGCAATAGAGATTGATGTCAACTAAAAGTCTCCAACAAAAATCACATATAAACCTTTAAATGCTATGTTATCAATTTATCGGCTTGCATTAAAAACTATCCATTATGGTATTGATTTTTTGCCCTATCTAGTAATAAAACTTAATACCCCACCATCGGAACACTCGCTACAAACTAATCGTCCGTAGATTACAGTCATTAACCCAAGTTTTAACTTAAACGAGCTTTTAAAATTACAAGCGTAACAATCAGAAAAAAAAATAAAAGGATTCATTCCAATCTCTAAGCATTAAGTTGTATAAAAAACCAAATTTACAACACGAACTAAGAAATGGACACTCCTAGGTCAATAAAAATATTTTTTACTAAATAAAAATATACATTTGCAGAGTAAAATAAAATCACAAGATAAAGTAGGTACCGAATCCCAAGGATTTATCTGTGAATTTGTGAAAATCCGTGATTTTTTCATGATCTTAAAAGCCGTTCGCCCCTTTTTATGATTTTTCTTGTAAAACGTTTTAATGTTTTATTTGCTGTTAATCTCAGATTTAGTATTTAAAGACCTACTTACATCTACAAGGTTCTTTTAAATTAATAACGATGAATAAAACTTGTTATTACTCTGTAATTATAATTATGATATTTAATAGGTATCAATCCCGTTACTGATAAGTTACTATCTTCGGCATCAACTTTTTTTTTTACGGAAAACGGGGGCAAACGAACAGGCCACCTGATGATAATTGATCACCGCCACCCATGAGCATCCATGAGCACATGAGCAACACTAAAAGCATAAATTGCCGATGCGTTGTTGGCCTTTGAGATAAATGTAGGCCCGTTTCTTGAACGTTCCCAAATCCTATCTGTCTGGAAATACCACCCCAACGGCTCTTGTAGCATAAAGATCCGCGTAAAGCAGCTAATAAAACTAAATAGTATTTTTAAGGCAAATTTAATTATATCCCTACACCATAAGAATAATAAAAAACACGCCAATTTATTATAGTTTATCCCGAGTCCTTTCAAAAAACAATACCGCTTTACTTAGAACAAAGATGGAGTAGCTTTCCATTAGTTAAAGAATTTCAAGAATCAGTTGAGGCGTTTCAGAGATTATCGCCTACATACAAACAATATTACTTCTTTAATATATGTACCTACAGGAGTAGATATTATATTATTAAAACGTACCGAAAGCTACTTTACTCACGCGTGCGCCAACTTTTGATTTGTTGCAATAAACTTTGAATATAGCGAACACAGACTTGCTGGGAAGACTGTCTATGGAAAGACTGAGAAAAAGCTAGAATTTTTATATGAATTTAAAACGTCAAAAATTGTAAGGTTTTTTTTTTTTTTAAGAGAATATTGCGCCATAGACGAAAAATTATTTGGTCATCAATATCTTTTGGGATTAAAACAGTTTTTAACTCTTATCTAAATTATTTTATTTTTACAAAAGAAGGTAAACTACTCTACTCTAACTCAACTTTGATCGTAGTTTAATCTAGCTAATATTAATATAATTAAATTGGTAGTTTATTAAATTAAATCTTAACAAGAAGGAAGAGGCTCGTGACAACTATATAAGTCAGTTAACAAGATGAAAAAAAAACAATTTATAAGCTGCAGTCGGTCCTTATGTCCGCGGCAGCATGGCCGCTTAGCGCTCGAGCTTAAGTTTCGTATAAATCTGAACATTTTTCCACCCCGAGTTGAATCCAAAGAAGTTTAAAACTTCCAAACTGTGTTGATACATGTGATGGGGATTACAAAGTTCAGCCAGTCCTCTTTGACAAGCCGCTTTTTGTTTTACTTTATTTTAATCTTGCTAGTTTTACGGCCATTACATCAATTGAAGTTTAAAATAAACTATCGGGTTGAACTTTAATTGATCGGGAAATGAAAACTGCTTTGAATGATAACAATTTAACATTTATTTAGACAGAGTTATATACTGTAAAGAACCTGTACTTCTAGATGTGTAGCTTGATAATATAATTTTTTTGGTAGAAGCTTGAATTAAAAATTATGGACTATATTTGAATTGGCTGTTTCTTTTTAATTCACTAAAACCTACAGCGAACATAGACAATAAAATCACTAATTTAAATTAAGATTAAAATTTAGGCGTATGCAATCTTTCTTTCTCACAGGGATCTTAAGAAAAGGTTACATTTGGGAACTGACAATTTAGTCCATTTGCGTGATATCAATGAGATTTAAGTTAACGCTAGTTACAATGTCATTGTTTTTTTTCATAGCTCTAATTTAAAGTTTAATTTACTATCTTTTTACGGTAGTGTACGGTACGGTACGATCTAATCGTAATAAAAAATACTGAAATTGTATTCTTATAAATTAGTCTGTAAGGTATGTTTTTTGTTGGAGTTAGGTGGTCTAAAATTATCCATTTACCATTTCATTTTACGTGCATTCACACGGCCCTGCATTGGCTTCTGTATTAAAAAACGAACATTGCCAAGCGTATGCCTTTGTTGAACTCTAACAACAGCTTAGCATATTAAAAGATAAAAGAAGTTGTCAGTACAAATATAAATACTCGTGCCCTAGTTAGATATTACTTTGTACGTAGCCTGGTGCTTATTGTTCCGCGTAATCGCATCCTATCTCCACTGGGGCATAATAACGTTCCGTTTCAAGCAGTTCCTGATTCCAATGTAAGTTCTTCCAACTCAATATCAGTAGGGTACTCAGATAGTTATTGTAATACTGTGTAATTTAAACGATTAGTTTGTGATTACTGTGTCCTGTATATTATGAAACTAAATGTAATGACATTAGAAAATACTAGTATTGTTTTACATTTATTTATTTTAGGAATCAGTTACATACAAAATACTAGGTATTATACAATTCTTTTTTCTTATTGTTATAACATTTTTTTAAAGCATAATTTTTTCTGCGAAACAAACTTTAAAGTTTCAAATTTTATCGTCTTAAATGATAGATGCAACTACCATCTGTGACGGTTTAACGAAGAAATGAAATGAGCTCAGGCTCATTTGTTATGTAACAAGTACATCCACACATTGAGGCTGATGTGTAATATTATAAAATATAGGTATCAAGTCTGTATTGAATCATATTAAATAACGTTGTTTTATAACATTTTATGTTGTATGTTATTGTTATGTTAAGCAGTAAACGACTTCGCTCAGGAGATGACGGCAACTAGACTCACATCTAAGGAACTGGTCTCAGATAGCATTAGACCAAGATTAGTGGAACGAGGAATAGAGGCCTTTACCCTGCAGTGGGACGCTGTAGGCTAAATAAATAGGTTAATACCTAATAATGTAATTTGTTAAGATCTTCTTCTTATCGTGTGGTTGTTGAACAACCTGGTGTCAGAGTTTAAACCGCCCGTAGGCCTCTGACATGGCTTTACACACCATCGAAAAATCTCTCAGGTGTGCTGGTTTCATCACGATGTTTTCCTTCACCGTTTCAGCAACTGATAATTAATTTATAATACGCACATAACTTACGAAAAGTCAGAGGTGCGCGCCTTGGGATCGAACTCGAGACCTGTGACTTGTCAGTCGACGGTCATACCACTAGGCTATCTGTGCTGTGTTTGTTAAGATGAATACAAATTATATAAAATGTAGCAAGTCACTTTCCGTTTCCTACTGCCAAATAATCAGACAAACTCCCAATACGTATTCATGGACACAAAAGCAAACACCTAGAAACTAGCATCTTACACAAACGTTACTAACAAACACAAGTTTCTCAGTTACAAGCTGAACTTAAATTAATTAGAAACCTGACCGGCATTCGGGATACTCACCTTATGCGAATGCGAGAGATGCAGAAAATCCAATCTATTTAGCTCCTATGAAGAACTTCGAAGATCTTACCAAGTTTACTGTAGGTAAGAGGTTTACATCCTATGCTGGCTAATTATTTCAACAGATTACACACACTTTTTCCCATTATCTCTGGGCTAGACCGTGAAAGTCACCGACTAAGAAGTTAAAGGTAAGTAAAAGCAAAAGCAATTTAAACACAAGGCACCTCTGACATTTTGTAGCTCATTAAGCCTTTGGTCCTGCGCCTGATCTCTCTCCGCTCGTGTCAGATTGCCATTCCATCGGACAATGAGGGTGAGGGAATAGAAAATGCCCCTGTTAGCACTATAATATTTCCTGCGTCGATACCTAATCTCTGTTAAAATAGGCTGCGGGACGGTCAGGAGGTTATTTTATTATACTAATTTAATTAAAACTTGTGGTTCAGTGAGCATGTAAAACCGTTGGTCCTCTCTCAACACGACCGGCTGGATTGTCATCCCATCGAACTGTGAGAGTGACAAAACAAAAAGTGCACCTGTGATTGAGTACTGTTCTGATTGGCCGCTGTGTCCAAAAATATGGTTGGTAGGATATTATAACTCTTACATCGTTACAGCAGCACAAACATTGGACTTCTGATATCCCTAACTATTGTGTAGACGAGACCGATCCTTCTATGTGCACGCCTACATAGTGGCCTTCACCTTAAATCCTACTAGCGCCATCTAGTTGAAACAAACCCGTAGCCTGCGTCAGCCTGATAAGCGCGATATTGATGTTCCCTAGGGCTGAGTGATTCAGCCAAGCAGCCATTTTTATTATTAATAATACATCACAATATTTACTGGTCCTTAGGGTGCAAAATTCAACTATATTTTTTTGGATCGCGACGCCTTGACGCTTAGTTGAGGCTATAAATATCTGGTTCATGGAGAACTTCGTCATGTTTTTCTACGTAACTTTTTTTCTGTAGGGGTAAGTAACCGGCTATTGGTCTTAGAATCCGCGTGGGATTTATAAGAAAATATTATGACTATACTTCGTAGATATCATAATATGGGACAAAAATATTTATGTTATACAAGTTGACTGTTTGTTCTTTACGGGTAAACATCATATAGCAAAAACTGTAACAACAGCTATTGACTTTAGATCAGTTATAATTTTAACGACTGACTTGAGTGGAGTCTGGCTGCGAAAGAAATTGATTTTAATTGTTTGCACAAACAACAAAAAGAGTAGATACGTTATGATAAAAAGAAAGTAAAAGTTTAGCAGAGAAATGTAAAAAAAGGCACGGACCAAGTGAAAGAAGAAGGAGGAGATTTTTAGTCAAAAGGAGTCTATTATAAGCAAACTATCTCATACGTAAGACAAATTGGACTGCAATCCACGAAACATTTTCCTAAAAAAGGGTAAACAGAAATTAAAAATAGTATTCGAGTTAATCCTTTTCATTTATAATAAATATTTTCTTTTGCTTCATAACTATGTCTGCCTACCCAAAAGAACTCAAACAAGCACACCCAATCCACAAACAACCACCCACTCCACAAACTCAAACAACATTAAAACCTAAACAACCCTCAACTGCGAAACAAAAAACCAAAACTCGGATCCATCCATCAGCGGCACACATCTCGGAACAATTAAAATCGGATCTCGGGGCGTCGAAGTCAAACCTTACACTAAGCCCGAGATAATTGCAACAGATTGTCTCTCGCCGAAAGCCATTGCTAAAGTTTAAAGAATTGACTACAGTTATCTGCGTTGGAAATTGGCAAGGGTTAATGGGGGTAAGCTGTCATTAAAGTTGGTGATCCCTATCCTCGTTTGTTCAGCTAATGTTAGTACTGTTTGCTTTTAATACTTGGAGAGGAATTGAAATCATATTAATAAGCTTAAAGAGATCGTTTTGTTGGAAACATTTGAAGGAGAGCGATATTTTTGTTATTGAAATAAGAGTAGGGTTAAGATTTATGAGATTTGTGTATGTGACAAGATATCTGTCACGGAACTTGTTTGCTTTGAGCAAATCTGTTTCCAAAACTTTTTATATTGTAAGATTTTATGAGAGTACCTCGTAAATCTTGTCAAAATGATGACGATGACGATACCGCGAATTCAGTCATGGCGACTGCTTCATCACCGTAAAGATAGATGTCACTTGTGTGCTCTCATTAACTGCTATATCCAATTTTATTTGCGAAGGTCCGCTTGCATTGCAAGCATGTGAGCACACCATTATGGTAATTATACCTACAGACAGAATACTCCTAATCTTAAACAAAAGTTTTGCCTTATTTTGATTATTATTTTTTAACACAACAATTAAGTAGTAAGCGGTCAAATTTATAAGCTCATGCCAAGGTTACCGTCAAGGTGTCATGGTAAGATTACTTGCCGTGGCCAACCCTGCAAAAATATTTTCGCATCTCAAATATGAAGTCTTATGTGTTCATGCCCTTTTTTGATAAACTCCATGAATTTTATTTTTCAGCAACTAAAAACAATGTGGTCTTGAAACAAATGATCCTGTATGTTGCACAAAAATAAACTTCGCACCAAATTGCCAACTACGCTCAACAGAATATCCCACTCACACAGATCTCCAAATTCTAAATACCAATACAAAGTCATAATGTCATCAAGCGGAAACGAAATTCTACTGCCAATAAAGTACGTTTAACTGTGTTTTCAAACCAGAAGTAATTGGCGGGGGGAGGGTTGGAGGGGGGATGAGGTTCCTTATTGGTAATTACCGGGCGACGAGGCACGCAGTTAATTCTGACGTCTGCTTGCAAAACTCAAACAAAAGGAAAGACTTCAAAGGACTCATTAAGTTGCTAGTCAAATAATGGCGGCTCGTAGGCTGGGAAAGGCTGCAGTCTGCTTTTGGCAACGTCCATAAATGAAGCTTTTAATAACTCGCGAAACAGACTTGCAACAGAGGAATTTAAAGGAATACCATTTATACAACTCTGTACACAATTACGTAGAAAAACAATTAAGTTGTGTTATCATTATAATAATGAAAACTCTTATAATTATAAATTTTTACGATAAAAAACTAAGTAATGAGTGAAAGGCAAACTCGCTCTAACCTTACTCTTGTATTACGCAGTTATTACACATAGCGTATTTCAAGCTGTTACGACATGTTTCCGTAGTGTAGCGGTTATCACGTGTGCTTCACACGCACAAGGCCCCCGGTTCGATCCCGGGCGGAAACAGTGTCTTTTTGTTAGACCTAATTACTTTTTCTGAAAATATTTTATTAAAATTACAAATAAACAACGAATTGGACTCTCCGGCAAATCAACTAAAATGTTCTATCGTCTCTTGTTTTTAGGGCTTTGGCAGGTAAAAACATCAGTCACAAAAACAGTTTTAACTTCAGGCACAAACTAAATCACGTACAAAAATAAACGGCAATCCGACGAAATCAATAAAAGTTAACTGAATACACTGATTAAGAGTTACGTTGAGTCCAAATAAAGCCCAACGCGGACGTGACTAACGAATTGGTATTAATTGCCCTCGAGTTCAGAGATCACATAAGGCAACACAATCCAAAATTACCTAATTTCATTCAAAAACATTAACAATTCTTATCAAAATTAAATTCGACGCGTAGCAGACCGAATAATTGTAAAAAAATACTCAGAATTGAATATTTTTTGAATAATTTTCATTTTTTTTGTATTTAAATTTGGAATTGAAATGAGATCAAGATATTGGTAGGGATGACTCACCTCTACGATGGGGTCTCAAATATCTCTCTCGGTAAGAAGTTCGTGACCGCTAATGAACAGAATAACGAAACAATTAAAGTAATGAAATTAATCATAAATAAGTAATTCCCAGAGCAAGCTTGCAAATATGCTTATTTCTTTTAAAAGCACCCCTTGTAAGTGGAGTGGTTTAAATGACTCGTAACGGAAAACAAAATTCGTGCAATAAATGTGAAATAGTCCGTAAAATTGCTTTTATTCCAGCCATTATTATGACAAGCGTAAATATAAAGGTTTTTATTGTTCTATTCGGTAGGTTATAAAAAAATATTTAATTTCATCATGTGATTCACTTGTTTTGTCAAATCGTAGCATAGGTGATTATTCCGAGCATCTATAATCACTCACTCACTCTATGGCAGCACAGAGCTATTGGAATCGATCGTGCAAATGTGAAACATAATTCTCTAAGCCTACAAAATATAGACAATAAGTATATTATTAATTTCTTTAATTTAGCATTTAAATTATTCAATGAAAAGCATTTAATGGACAAGTATGTTCAAAAATGTATATCCTATTGTTCGTTGCCATAGTCTTAGATAATAGTAGGTTCCTGCCTACTTCTAGGACTACCTATAATTAGGATATCTTTACTTCCGCACAATTTTCACGTTAACTATCAATAAATCGCAGAAGTAGATACTTAGGGTTGTAGCTTTTGGACCAGCTGCTTCTCACAAAGACAATTAAATGTTGCTTGCTCTCATCATTAGCCTCCAATACGTTTGGGCCTCAGTTTATATTTTAACCTATCAAGCAACGCAGAATTACTATACTTAAAATTATTTGAGCACCCTGCGTCCACGATGCTGCTCAACAAGCTACCTGCCGAACACAAAGCTGATAACACAGTTTATACAGAAATTTAGTAAATAATTTTTTTTACTCTATTTGCCTGTATAAGCTTTACAAACCTCCTCTAACAAGCAGTTTACCTAGTTATTGAATGATAAGAAATCGAAATGAACACACACATATAATAGAAAAAGACATAGACGTCGGCTTCTAATTCTGGTACCAATAAGAAGAAGTGCTTAGGAGAGGAGTGATGCTGTGGTAATAGCTAGTATACCGTAAAATATGCTCGCACTAACTGCCTCTGTTAATCCACGTAAAGTTTGCGTAGTAGAAGTTTCATCTAAGACTTAAAGTGGACATAGTGAAGGTCGTAAGTGATCCAAGAGCCAATAATATCATATTGATCCTACAAAATGTCTTTTAAAAAAATAATTTTGTACGTCACACAAAAACCTTGTTTAAGCTGGCGTAACAAAACCTGAAAAAATACGGTACGTTTTTACAACAGGTAGGTAAACGTGTAGATACGATGCCTTTTTTAGCCACTCGCACTTGCCACAGAGTAAAAAAAAACAATAGGTCAACTTAAACAATACGGGTCACTTCACTATGTACAACTTGATTGAATGGAAAAAAAATATATGTCGGTACCCCTAGTATGAGTTCGCAAAGTAAACTTCAAACTACCAGTTTTGGTTAAACGAAATATACCTATCTCGTTTTTACACGCCTGAAAGGATAAAGACGGACAAATTCCGTCTCACTAAAACAATCATTTTTGTGGGTTCACTTGATAGTAACAAGCCATCGTCGCTGCCTTTAAACATCGGTCTCTTAGCAAAGGTTGGTTTGGATTTCCAGTAGGTGAAGTCAATTCCTTGAACACTCTTATGGATCACATATATGGATGATTTCAAGAGCTGAAGATGCATGGTCACCCTTGGTGATTTGCTTCTTAGCAGTTACTTAAATTTTTGGGCATTATGTAAAATTTATTGAAAATAAGGGCAGGAAAGCGAAAGGGGCTAATAATAAAATGGTGGGTACATTCCTGAGTTGATGTTCTGCCATCCACTGACCAGTGCGCCTGCGTAGATTTTAAACCCTTTGAATTTACTTTAGCTCGCACCGTGTCCCTCGGACGGCAGTCGAGTGTAATGCCTACGAGTTTATCGTTATACATTCTACGTAGATAAGTGGACTAAATCACTAAAAAGGAATTAGAATTAGTTGGGGTTTAAAAACATTCTATCATTTAAGATACTTTCTAGAAAAAAGGACGCTTAAGTTGCAAGATCAGAGATGTAACATGATTGGATTACTGAAATCCAAACACGATTTAAAGTATAATGCACGATGGTTGACATAGCATTATTTAAAAATCTTTTAATACCCTCATCTCAGAGATAAGGGTTTTCATTATAATGGGTACACTTACCATGAACCTTTGGATGGAGTAACATTTGAAAACGTTTAGAAACATTGACTTATATTGTACTAAACAGTAATCTATTATAACTTTTACGGCGTATTGTTGCGATTTGTTAAATGGTGATCAATAACTTACAATTAAAATTACCTGTTACTCCTTATCTCATACACAGTGCTTCTAAAAGTTTGTGAACGTTTCTTACCAGAGAAATACCGTCTGTACTTGTATAAATTAAAGATTTCAAATCCCCTTGTTTGTTTGAGCAAGTAATAGTTAATTTATAATACGCACGCAACTTACAAAAAGTCAGTGGTGTGCGCCTTTGGTTCGAATCTGAAATCTCTCGCACTACGCTAGACAAAGATCATATCATACCACTAAGCTATCACGGCTTTAAAAGTAACGGGTGTGTGGATGCACCATTGTGCAACATACCTACATGTTAACATTTCAAACTTTTCTATAGATTTTTTAAGAAATGCAATGTTAATAGGCAGACAAAACAAAAAGACATTTTTTCTGTTAACTTTACGAAAATAAAATCAATCAAAGTTTAATTTTAAATAGATGATAAGTAAATCTAAAATAGCATAAAACAATTGCGTCAAATTGTAGACTGGTATCTACTGAATGACATCACGAGCGAAGCGATAGGGATGCCATTTTGTTATGAATATTACGATAAAATTAAGTAAAAACTTTAATAGGGGATAAAATTAAACCTGTTCTGTAAATTTTTTTTTAGATTACATTACCTATCCTAGGATTTTCTCTTTTATCGAGAGTAGAATTTATTAAAAGTTTATATTATGAGTGAAAAACATGGGATGAATTTTATTTAAAACAAATTGAAATCCCTACGAAAATTGCATTAATGCAACCCAAGGTTTTACTTTTACAGGATGTACAGGAAAATTCAATTTCACGCCGACAAAGTGACATAAAGTTTTTAAGAATTACGCAAGCCAAAAAATATCGAACAAAAATAAAGTTCTTATCGAATGTGGACATCACTAAACCAAAACAAATGAATTGTATGTAAATGAACGAGTGATTAGTGCGCAGTGGCGGTGTGCGATCGAATTATACTTAACGAGACTCACTGATTGTGGCGATGCGTTTAATGTCCAATGCCCACTGTGAACCATTGTACTGTACCGATGCACTATATTAATTTGTAAGTTACTAATTTTAGCGAAGAAAGTTATTCTATCTCACTTAATTTTCTTAATTAAGCCTTTTATGATAATGATAGTTAAAGTATAATTATTATATAGGTAGGTATTTTTTTAAAGCTATTAGTACGGTTTTCTGCCAGTATCCATGGTAAAAAAGGCTAGGATTTACCTGGACCGCTTAACTTGACCCTGACTCCAAAACGAACATTTTTGTGAAAATACCTATTTAATAAGAACGTTTTTCCGATGGTTAGTTTTTGTGTTGCATATTTTTAAAGATTTATAAAATTTTAGTCTATTTCCCAAGAAACAAAAATTGAAAATCAATTTTTAATTTTTTTTCTTTGCATTTCATAAATAAGTAAGTATGTGTACTATTTAAGCATTTGTAACTGGCAAATAAATACAAATCCCTTACAAATACTTATTATACGAATTCAAAATACCACAGCCTAAAAAACTTATCAGAATAAAACACAAAACAATTTTAATTCCCAAATGTAATTCAAAATTTGATATTTTAATATAAGCAATAATTTGTTCAGCACCGCAGGCGATAATAGCGAGATTATAGATAATATAATAATACAGATAATCAAGTGACACCGAGCTAATAATTATAATCAAACACCGCGTTGATAACATGGTCGTGCTGCTGTGTATTTAATTAACTGTTTTACGCTATACTGTGGCTTGTATGTTGTGTTAGTTCATTTAGCTTTTGGTAATTGAAATTAAATAAGAGTGAAAGAGTATATCTCTGCCATGACGTCATGTTCTTTGATTTACATTATTTATTTATTTACAATGTACATTCGTTGCAGAAAGATTAGACTATATTGATGAAATACATGGACCTGGCAGAAATTATTATGTTAAAACCTAATCACTTACAAAAACTTTATTGTTTTAGGTATTATTTCTTTCATGTATATGTAGTGTATGTATACCTATGTAGTGAATAGGTTTCATGAAATCGCAAATTTAAATAAAAAAAGAAGGAGATTTTTTTCTTCTTGGCTTTGCTCTATTCCGTGCTTTAGCCACAGATGTTTTAGACGTAAGATATAAAGGCAGAAAATTATAATCGCGAATACAATAGGAAAAGAGATAGTCTGAACTTTAGAAAAACACTAAAAGTAGATTAGTTTTGATAGGAAGGATAATATTATAACAGATTATGCACACTTTGTCCTTTACATTTTCTCTCAGACCTGTCTGAGAGCAATCATGCTCGACTTATTATGGAAATAATGCCCTCAGGGTCAGGCGGCACCTTATCCAAACGACGAAAAAATAATAGAAAAAACTTACCTAATGTAAAACTATCACAAACTTTCATCTATTAGCATTACGAATAACTAAAAATATACATCTATAATTTCACAAAATTGATCTCACATACAAAACTGTATTTTTTACAAAACAGAAACAAAACACTCCCGCCTAATTCGAGACTTCCCGTCCTTTGCCATTTGCTAGAATTTCAATCTATCGCGTCAACGAGTCGTTTAGCTACATTCGTTTCGTTCTATTTTCAAAATTTGAATTGTTCCTATTTTAAACGACTATCAGTCAGCCAGCACTTTAATTTATTATCGTATGTAGGTAGTGTACAGTCAAAATCATCATTGTGAAGTTTATATTTTAGTTTATGTTTATATTTACGCCATTTGTCGAACATTTACTGATAAATCCTCATTTATCCAGAAAAATAAATAACAAAATAAATAGTGAGACAATCTAATCTTCACAAAGACATAAATAATATTTATCAGAATCAAGTACTTAGGTATTTATCGGGAATTTCAAAAGTGTGTTTATATTTTGTGCTTAGTATGTTTGCCAGTATGTTTGGCTTGTGTTAAGTGCTTGTGTTTGTGTGTCTTTCCCCCTCCCCCTAAAATTAATATGCCAATCTTAATTAAAAATGATTACTAACTTTTTAGGGTATTAAAGACAGTTCCATTAAACCATTCATGTTAACATCTATAACAATATTACATGTGATAAAAAAAGAAGAAAAAAGTGTACGCAGTCGGTAGGATTCGAACCTACGCTCCCAGAGGGAATCTGATTTCTAGTCAGACGCCTTAACCGCTCGGCCACGACTGCCGCTTGGTAAGTACTTTAATATTTCATCCACATTATAGAATAGAAAGGTGTTTAAATGTACAGTAACCTCCTCCTATTTGGTAGCTGGTTAAAAAGTGAAAGTAATTATTATTTTTTGTACTTATTTCAATTCTGTTATTTGAACAATTACAAAGGCCGTCGTCGTATTGATCCTTTGAGACAAGAATTTAAAAGTATATCAGATACAAAACTACGTTATCCTGTTTTGTTGTTACTGTTAACGTTTTTAACGTGATAGGATATTATTATATGCTTACACTTGGTATTCTCTTCCCAATAAGTCCAAAGCCCCCGTCACTTATTGTTTAACAACTATATCTACTTAAAAAACAGTACCTAGTTTGTCTGACTGACTGATATACAGAAACCTTAACCGAAGGACCTGGATTTCAAAATATCCCTTGAGTACCCTAGAGATTCACAAAGGAAAGATTTTTGATTTTCCGAAATTCATCCCCTCAGTTGATAAGGGATGAAAAACTTAAATCCACACGGACAAAGTCGCAGGTGAAGCGCTAGTTTTCAATATAATAAATGGAGTAATCACAGTCGATGACATAGACTTTGGACTAACACGTGATCTATTTGTCAAGAGAAGAAAATACCGTGTCTATTATTAGACGATGGTTATTTACACCCTTTGAATCATCGCCTGGTTTTCTTGTAGATGGAACACTTGGATGCAATGACAAACTGTATATTTTTATGCATAATTAATTATGTAGAAGCTTTTTTGGTGATCATACGTTAAGCATACATAATTGAGAGTTTTCCTACCGCGATATAGTTTACGTCAACAAATCTACAGCGCCATCTAGTTACAATTTACATAAACAAAAATAATGATACCTTCGTGTTAATGGCATTGACGGTGTATACCATGATTTCATCCATAGTTTATACACCCTACCTATTGATGTAGATAAAGAAGTTATCTTCTACGTTGATTTCGATGATATTAGGTACCTTCATAATCATTTAAGGTATCCCTACCTTAAGACGATCTTTTTTTTTACCAAAAACCATCTAAGATTTTCCATAAAAATAATAATCACAATCCTAAACCCAATCAGCGACTACACGTACAAACTCCTTTTACCATAAGCAGAATCGAACGCTGATCGGATCGCATTAATAGAGAAGCCGTAACCACAGGAGAGGACGAACGAAGCCATTACCGACCACGATGGTCAGTCTCCAAATAATTGAAATGGCTGTACGTTGCCAACTCAGCGGAACTGATCCAATGGAACCACTGTCTTATGTATGTGCCTGTGGTGTCTTCTACACGTGTTTGACTGTAAAGGTCAAATTAAAAAAGTAATTTGAGTTCTCTTCTTCATCGCATTTAAGCCACCCGTAGGCCTCTGACATCGCTTTACACACCGTTGAAAAATCTCTCAGGTGAGCTGGTTTCCTCACGGTGTTTTCCTTCACCGTTTTAGTAAGTGATAATTAATTTCTAATACGCACATAAATTCGAAAAGTCAGAGGTGCGTGTCTGGGTTTTGAACCTACAACCCTTGACTTGCCAGTCCAACGGTCATAACACTGGGCTATCACTGCTTAGTAATTAGGAAATTAGAGTAATTTAATCGCATTGTAGTAAATCCCTGTTTTACGAACAAATTATTTTTATCCTAGAAATACTTCAAACAAAATACGATTTTAATTATGTAGGCTAAGTGACAATTCAATGAGTTAATGAAGCTTCTAAGTTTTTGTAATAAAATTAATAGGTGTCGCCTGAAAGTCCGAAAGTCCGAACTCCACGTTATAGTCCTTTTACATTTTAGCAATTTTTGTAGGGATCTCTATTTTTTTTTCAAACAAAATAAAACCTATGTTACTCGCTGTATAAAAATAGGTGAATGTTTTTTTTAATTGTTTAAATATATTGGTTTAGATATACACTTAAAACCTCCTGTAAAAGAAAACATTATAAAAAACATAATTGTACGAGAGATGAGAGACATAATGAAATTTTATCAGATTAATTTCTAAATCAATAAATTAACCGATAATATCCCACAAAATCCTTTTCTCACAAATCGACATAGAGGACTTATACATATGAAATAGTTGACCTAATAAAACATAGATTCCAATTTATTTAGTCCACAATAGTCCAATATATCTTTAATCCTTTCAATTGTGACTCAAAGAGTTCTCTTTGTCGAAAACATCCAGTTCGTATTTAGTACACAGTCAAAGCATACTCCTCGATTTTATTATCTCCTGGTACTTGAGTTCAAATATGTCGATATTTTCAATATTACTCGTTACTGTGTCGATCTCGAAGTTCGTAAAGAGGTCTTTGGGTAAAAACAATATGACGTAATATGATTATATTGGATGTTTATTCTTGTCATATATTGTGATGTATCATGAAATTGAATATGGTTATAAAATAAATACCTTCAAGCTGAGTAAAATACAAAGATGTCTCGTTGCTTGCTCGGTCGACGAAACTATTTACCGAATAAGTTTTGAATGACCAAATCATCAAACATGATTATAATAATCATAAAAAGGGCAAAGGCGTGAATTTATGTTAGTATGTTTAATAAATAATAATAAGATAGAACGGTAATCTTAAGAAGAGCTGAATATCTGTTGGAAAAGTATAATATTTGCTTTGATAGAACAATGTTTTCTCAGTAAATCTTTATAAGGTCGTCTAAATATTGAGAAGTTGCTTTGTGAATATCTAAATATTTACATTAATATTTTTCCACGTCTTGTATGTAATATAGATAGGATTTCTTTTGTGCCGATAAAGATTTTTTAAATGTTATTTTCGTTGTTGCCTACCTAATAATACCAATAGATATAGGTACTATTAGAAAATGTAATTATGTAATAGTCATGGCCGAGAGATTAACATTTCAAAATCATTAAAAATACAGCAAAAGTAACACATAACATAATTATTTAATAAGAAATTCTGAAAAAAAAACCACATAAAACGTCATTTATATAATGAAACAACTTTGTTTAGTAGGTCGCAGGCAGACTGAGGTAACAAGCGTCTGAACAGTTATATAAAATTATTTTTGATCTACCGTCAACTTTATTTAGTTTTTTGCCTATATTATGTGAATTTTTTAGTTAAATTGAATAAATAATAATGAATAAGAATATAAACGCGAGTTATATCCGTTAAAAAGTTGTTTCATTATGTTAAGTGTTCGCAAAAGTTTGAGACTATATTACGTCATTTATAGTTTTCAGAATTGAAAAAAAATTACTTATATTACCTATTTACCGTGTATGACAACATTACACATTGTTTCTTCAACACTGTAAAATAATGCAATCAGCACACGGCACGCGAAATCCAAAAAAATACAAAAAAAATGAATTCATAAAACAAATACAAAAATATCGGTTTAATTTAACTAACCGACATTCAAAAGCCAATCACCGGTACGTAGCATCAATCGAGAAAATGTAGCAGCAAAACTAATTACCCGCAGTCGTTGTAGTTTCAACATGCCCAAATGTGCAGTACAGGCCACAAGGTAAACATGTACCGAAGGACCATAAAACAAGGTAAAGACAAAATATATATTTGGTACAACCCTCGCCAACTTCAAATTCAAAATATTTTTATTCATGTAGACCATTAGGCACTTATGAATAGTCATAATTCTAATATTGTTTGTTGTAAGAGTGACTCTAGTTGCCAGTTCCAAGGGCAGCCTACCCTTCATGGAGAAGAATCTGGCAAGAAACTTCATGATTGACCGCCTTGAAGTTGGCTTTTCGATGCGCAAAGCGCGTCGCGGTGCGTTTTTGTATAACATTTACTATTGTGCAGCCATCGTAGCCAAGTTCAAGGCGGTCATGAAATTTGGCGAGGACTGTAAGTAAATATTATTCGCTTTCTACCTGAAATCAATAAAATAACTGGTAGAGATTGCTATACAGCATTAAGTCAGTCTTATATAATATTTGCTTGTATACTTTCATTAAAGAATAAATTAATAAAATTCACAAACAGTCTCACAAACATTGCTTATAACCACCCATAGAATTAGGAAATGTTCCAAAACAAATTAATAAAACTTTTCAGAAATGTAAAAAAAAAGTACCTACGTTAACGTTCTTAATAAGAAGTGATGTTTTTATGAAATTACCAATCCCTAATAATTCATTGGCAAAAAAATTTTTTTAGGGATTTCAATAACCTGAATTGGTGTAAATAAGTACATAATAAATAAATTTAAAAAAACGATTATCGAATTTCAGCATTTTTTGGCAAGTTGTTCACAATGGCGCTTCTGGTCCTCTTTGTCTTACTTTTTGAACGTGGCACCGCTGCACCGGCGCAAACAGTCCACAATCAGCGTAAAACAAACGTTACAGACTGGCCACTGATTGCAACCTCATAAACTAATTTGGGTATAGTACCTAATACTTCAGTTCTCGGCGAGAGCGTGTTTATCACTTGTTGGTAATGTTCTTAGCACTCACGAACCTTGGAATATATTAGGTACGTGTTGTAAGGAGTCAGTAGCTTACTGCCTACGATTGTGTTTATTTATGACAATAATTTAGCGCCATATTGATACTTTTGGTTCGTAGAGAACGTAAAGCAAGGTCCCGCTGTTTGCCGTCCCAGCGTCCCATCGGACTATGAGAGTTAGGGAATAAAAAGTGCAAGTATTTGCTTCTTAATATCCGTGCTTTAGGTAGGAACCTGAGGCTTCTGACTTCGTAGTCATAGACATTCATACCTCTAGATTATGCACAACAATACGTAAATACGGTTTAAAGGACCATTTTTTCACTGTGTTAGGCTCGAATCTAGGTTTTTTTACAGCAGTCAGTTGGAAGTCATACCAACTAGATACCGTAAATCCTTTCTAAACAAAAGGCTGTGACATACAGACTGACACAGAGAGGCGGATTAAAAGCGATCCAATAAGGGTTCTATTTTTCTATTTTGATGTATGAAACCTTAAAAACATAATATTCATATCGTCCAGACGAACGTCGATGTTCAATTTTTATAAAATGTGTAGTGTAATAGTTTTATAAAATAGTTATCTTTAGAAACATTTACTAAAAGCTGAACGTAGATATTTTTGTATCGAGAATGCAGTTGGGTTCACCATTAAACCGTAGCTAGAACAAACTCCAAGAAACAGCGTCAGTTCAAATAACAAACTAACTTTCTTTCTGCAATAAAGCATCAAGTTTTTGATTTATAAGCAAAACAAGCTGAATATATCTTAAAATATGAGAAGTACTAGATGGGTTTCTTTTAAAATAGGTATTTTGATGTTCAACTCATGAGTATAGAGAATAGTTTGATCTCAATAATGTTTTTATTTAAGTTTGTATAGGTATAAAGTAAAGTAAGTATACTTATATAGAGAACAGTACCTATTTTCTGGCACGAAAACATGTTCTCAGATCTGAGAGATTTGTCCCATTAATTTATTGTTAATAGGTCAATGACGAAGACAGGTATCTTTAAGAAATATAAACAAAAAAAAACCGCACAGTGTCTTGGACGCCAGCGTAGCTGCCCGACAGTATATTTTGACGTGACAACGTCTTAAATTAGGTTGCGGCTGGGAGTCACTTATGAAAAAGTGTAACGCTCGGTAACGTTACGATGAGTCACCGAACGAGAGAGGCCCGCCGAATGCCTATATCAATAAATATTCTACCGAGAAAAAGACGTTGTCACGTAAAATCTTCGCCCGTAAAACCGACTTTACAGGCAACCATTTTTCATTGCATGCCGTTTGTTGACCTTGACCGAATATATCAACATTTCACGATTAAAAAAAACGAAGTGACAACCCTATTATTTACAATCTCAAAACATGAATTTATCATAGCTAATTATATCATAACATTTCAGCATTAATAATAACACAGACACAAACTACATGTATTTTTAGTTTGTGAATACACAGCTTTAAATTTATTAACAAAACTGTTATTTAATATTTTAAGGCTTAAATAACTTCAGAACTGACCAATTTTAAGCCCTGACGGACCTAACTTCAAAACTTCCTAGACTAACCTTCAGCCCGAATATCAAACTTTAATACCTACTTAAAATAGCAATAAGTACCTATTATATTTATAACATTCTCATTAACATTCAATACAGTTCAATTTAAAATTAGCACGACCTTCATGTCATACAAAATTATTTTTATTCCTTTCACCTGCGTATGCGCCAAACGAGTTTTTAAAAGTGAAAGTAAACATGTGTGATGTGTACGCAAAATATAACGTAGCTTCGTGTAGCAGTCGTGGCCGAGCGGTTAAGGCGTCTGACTAGAAATCAGATTCCCTCTGGGAGCGTAGGTTCGAATCCTACCGACTGCGGACACTTTTTGTTTGTGTGATCATTTTTATTATCATTTGCTTATTTGCTGGTAAATGAATGACATCATTCTTGTTTAATTGTGGATTTTAACGTAAATGATAACTCATTACATTTTAATTCTGTGTTATTGTCATTTCTAATTTCGCTTAGATTACGCCTGGATACAAATTATGTTTTTTTTAATATAAATTATCTCTCTTATATTTAAGAGCTAGGCTCTTGTCTTTCTTAATTATTCTAACATTATAGTTAAAGTCGTCAATACAATTTAATTAAAAAAACAAATTTTCATGTTTTGATGTGTTTGAAAATAGGAAATTTCTATTTAGTCTAACTTTTGTATAGAATTTTCAATAAGCAGATTCTTTTAATTTATGTTAATTTTGTTCTTATTAATTCGAGTTCTTTATATTTGCGTCTATACAGGATTATGTTGTCTATACAAGATATCATGTCATAAAAGGTGTGATCACCTATACGGGTCGCAATACTTTTAGTGCAAACTAATTAAGCATTTGACTAAAAATTTGAATAGCATTTATACTATATTATATTTATATTATATTTTATATTTAATACCTTCGTATTTTTTATCTCTGAAAAAAGTTATTTGACAAAGATGGCGTTTTTATATGGAATCTTTCGTGCCCTACTCAAATTTAACCAGTTATTTATCTTTTTTTTTCTAGTGCGCTTTCACACCTTTGTACACATTTTCTTCAAGACCTCCGTTGCTGTCGCAAAGTTAAGGAAAAACACCGTCAAGCTAGTAAAA
This sequence comes from Protodeltote pygarga, assembly GCA_936450705.2. Classification (NCBI taxonomy): domain Eukaryota; kingdom Metazoa; phylum Arthropoda; class Insecta; order Lepidoptera; family Noctuidae; genus Protodeltote; species Protodeltote pygarga. Next base: position 16,546,593 of record OW388250.2, on the reverse strand, counting down.
ACAGAATTTATTTTTCCTCAACTGACAATGACAGCCATAACTCTCGCGATTTCTAAAAAGCCATAGAATAACAGGTGGAGGTAATGCGATTGCGCAAATAGTGATAAGTTGGGGTAGTCCATCCTTTACTACCCCATTACGTCAAGGTAAAGGGTACCCCTCATTTGGCTCATGCAATATGCAAGCTCCGGGAAATACCGGTATAATATATTGGTTTCTGTGCGTCTTTGTTGTTTCTTCCTACTTTCTGTTGAGCCGCGGATACTTGCCAATCTGCTATCTCGTTCGCACATTGAAGATATAAAATCACTGAATATAGTTATGAAAAAAAAAACAGTTTGATCGGAAGTTTTCTTACATAAAATTGCTTCTAATGAATTTTGTTGATGCATTTTTATATGTATAAACGCTTTTTTTTTCTTTATTAATTTATAGAGGGTTTTGAATGATATGCCACCCTCATCGTGACACTCATGAACACCAATGAAAGCTTAATTCAATCAAACTGAATTTTTTGCTAAACTTTGTCCTGTTCGCCTGTCACAGCCGTTTTACTTGCTAGTTGTTAATATAATAGAAAACTAAAATTCGTCATGAATATAAATATTTATTTATAACGCGAGTTTGACTCGTTACGATACATATAAAATTTAAGTTGTTAATTCCTAAATTATCCTGCATTGGTACTAATTTTAACAAACTCGTTGCGAAGAGTTCGAATATTGATTGGGTTCGTACTTCAAGATTGGATTTTTTTTTTTTAAATCATAACATCTTACTAAAAAAATCTAGCACCACTACAAATAGTTTCTTTGTTCCTTCCACCGGATTAGTCAATTAGACGGCCAAGCCGGGCGTCCGGCATCCGGGCCGGACTGCCGTACGAACAACACTACATCCGGGTTCCGGACTCCACTTGATTCACACGACGACACGGTCGCGTCGCCGAGACCGGATTGCGCTAAATTAAGATTGAGCGCGTTCTTTCATTGCTTTAGAGTTTAGAAAAATATTAACACTAACGATTATTAAAATAAAGATTAAAATAGAATAAATAAATTAATAAATATAATATATAAATATATATATATATATATAAATATATAATAAATGAATAAATAAATAAATAAATAGATTAAAATAAAGATATCTTAATAATTTTTACATTTTACTCTTAAAAAACACTATTTTAATAAAGTACATCCACATAATGCTGATATATATATATATTTAACAGGAATATTGTTGAAATGGATAATTGAATTGAAATAATAAAAAATAATATAGGTAACTGAAAATTTGCATTGTAAACATATAGCGCTCTTCCTCCTCTCTCCTAACTACTATGCTGTGCCCGACAGGGTCCATAATTGATACCTTATTTTATGTATACCAACTATTATGTAACATTATGGAACGCAATAAAGAATTGAGAATTGAGAATTGAGAATTATTAAGAACATAAAAAGAAAGATGTAATACCACCCCGCGAAACATGATTTAAAGTCAGCACTGAAAAGTTTATAATTAATATAGGATATTGATTACATGTAAGTACTAACATTGGTATAGGTAGGTATAATAATTATGCACACTAACTAAATTGGCTTAGCTGTGATCAGAAATGAAATAATTTTATTTCGTTTATTTATATAGGTAAGTATATACTAATTTTTATATAGGTGTGTGTATATATAGCATTAATGCATGCTATCCGATCAGCAAAGTTCAAAATTTTTGTAAAAACAAAACACAGCATATTTAAATTTTGGAGATAGATACGAGCGGGGGCTAGAACCCGCGACACTTGCCGTACCATGGCTATGTTTTTACCGCGTATCGCTCCCCCATGTATAACATTCTTAGAACATTGTAGCTAGTCCTCAGGTGACCATAAACTTCATTCCTAGCTTATCTCTCAAAATATAATCATTAACCTTAATTTCATCATCACAAGAAGATCCTCATTCATTAGTTTGTATTAGGGGCAGTTTACATCGCCCTGTTAAAATTGTAATAATCTGCTGAACGTCTGCAATGTGTAACGAGCCCGTAAATAAGCCAAATAGGCCAGTTTGGCGAGCCCTGTATCAGGGGTACTTAACTTTCAGCCCACGAAAATAGATGGGTAAGAATTTAAATGTTATTTGCGTAGTTTATTTTACGATTACATGGATTTAAATTAAAATGGTCGAGATAATTTTATTTATTTATTATAAACATTATTATTTTTATACAAAGGTCTATGCCTATACCTAGATACATAACACCGGTTGTGGCTGTGGAATATCTATTGTATTGTTATGCCATGTGCCGTAGATCAATAATGAGTAACAACGATATCAATTAATTAAAGAACGAACAATGAGACACAATAAGAAATTATTAAGCCATTAAATAGCCAGAAATATTAGGAATCTATCATCATAATGATTTACTAGTATTTTTCCACGACTACGCTCCGTATAAGTAGGTCTATGTCACCGATTCATTGCTTCGTTGCTGTGTGAAAGTAAGACAAAACAGACACACTTTTGTATTTTTATTATTAGTAATTACCTAAGGATCTGTTATACAATCAAAAACAAATTTCAGTTGATCCGATTTTCTCGATTTCTAAGTACCGTATTTAAAAAAATCCAAAAATTGTTGGATAAATATATCCTATTATATTATCCTCTGCCTCGCATTTCGTGGCCCCACACAACTAGCGTCCTTTACAATTTGTATTTATTATTATCGTTTTAGTTTGGGACTCCTATTCCAAGATTTAGCTTCGGCTTTGCACAACAAACAGTGGCCAGTTGCAGTGTCCACACATATTTGCTTAAAATTAATCCTTTAAAATATCCAATACAATTATTTTATTCAAAACTAGCTTTTGCCCATGACTTTACTTGGAGGTTTAAGTGGAATAAAATCAGGACCAACGGCTATATACGCTTGTTAGGCAGAGTTATGATACTACCTCGGGCGCCGTCAAACCTAAGACATCTTGTATAATTATTACATACTGCTATTATTAGTCTAAAAAATCTTTTAATAAGAATTGCTACAGGCTGTTTTTTATTCCGAAATAATGCGAATGAAATCGCAGGCAGGAGCTAGTATTTCTAAACATTTTTACTAGTATTTTTTCTTCTCTCCTAAACATTTCAATTTAATAAACAAAATCCCTCACAAACGTATAACTTTGTAACAATCTGTAAAGTATAATATTCTCTGATATAAGTAATCGCAAAACGGTAGAAAAACAGCGTGTGACGATTTCCGGTCCATTGGCCGGGGCTGGCTGAATGGCGTACCGGAAGTACGTAAGCGGTGGGTACGCCGCCTTCCGGCCGACAATCCCAAACTTTCATCGAAATAACTTTGACGTTGACGTGACGAAAATAATGTTTTTTGTGGAATGCTGTGTGTAAGGAATTACTGATGTGTACAGTATTTTGTGTTGTATCCACTTGTGCATGGATGTAGCCATTCCATTTGCGGGAATTGTCTAAAATAGAAACAAATAAATCCGTATTAAGTCGACTCTTCACACTTATCTGCTATCTCGCTCGCACATTGAAGTTGATTGTAGATATAAAATCAATGAATATAGATATGAAGGCAGAACAATATTACAAAGTTTCAGGAAAAATTTTAGCTTGATCGTAACATGTTTTCAAATATAATAATAGCTTTAAATGAATTTTTATTTTATGCAATTTTTAAGTATGAAAATATGTTTCGATCAAGCTGAAGTTTTTGCTAAAACTTTGTAGGTAATGTTGTTCTCTTCAATAGGTATATTTTTATTTCATAACTATATTCATTGATTTTATATCTTCAATGTGGGAGTGACATAGTAGATTAGCGATTTTTCGCGCCTAAATTGACAGGGAACACTATTGGCGCGATGGTTGACGAGTTTTCTTTCCATCAAGTTTACGCTAGGTTAGGTTTGAAATCACAAAATCAACGTTTCGTTCAAAAAATGTTAACTGAGAACACCAATCACAATAATGGAAGCACTACTATCGCCGACATCGTCAAAGGAATCCTTTGTACGGTTATTAGCATCCCATCCACCCGCACCGACATAAAATTTACTTACACGTTATGTTTGACGCCAGTTGGAGTGTTGAAACATGACACGCTTGGCACATAGATTGTAGAAATAAGTGAGATATGACAGCCGACAGGTAAAACACAGTGAGCTATCTTAGGTATAGTCTAACCTCTAATGTGATTACCCCTTAGGATATTTGACCCTTATTTGACCCATCACCGACAATTAATAAGCAACTAACTATAGATGAATTTCTGATTGTAATAATATAGATTATGGAATGACATAAGTATTATAACAAACGTTGATGGTTGATGTACACTACCAATAAGAATTTGAAATGAAAAATCGCTTTTTTACTGTCTCTCCTTTACTGGTCACCGGTAGGACAGACGCCTGAAATCAGCAAAAATTTAGACTTCACTTGAGTAAAATTTTGTATGTTTGTAATTTCATACGAACGCATTCAATAACTCCACTCCATAATCCTTACAAGCAAATAATCGCAAGGAGCAAGTTCAGCAAATGTTTTGATCACCAAGAAACGTCGCAAAACATTTTTTTCTTTGACAGCTCCTGTCAAACGAGTTCTTTTTTATGAATTGTCAATAAATTTTTGTTTCATTTATAACTCGTAATTTCCAGCAGCTTTAATAAGTTCATTTTGGATTTATAAAATGGTTTGCAAACTCCGCTGTACTAAAACAAAATGTACGTCACAACAAAAATACAAAGTGTCACATCTGTTATTTTCAACATCCACCACTAAACAGTAAAACGCCGGCAGCTAGGAGCACTAATACAAAACACAATTACAATAAAAGGTTTGAATGCATAGTTTGAAGCCCAAAGTTTTGCAGTCCGCACTGATATTGTATTCGTTAGGCAACAAACAACTGTCATTAGACCGCCGACACTAATTGCTACTCGTATTTTGTAGTCTATTGTTGAAGGCGGATCAGTAAAAACTAATCTTGGAATGGACAATAGTTACAACCCTGATAAAATGTACGAGTATGAGCAAAGTGCCAATATTTTTTCTTTCAAAGTTTCGTACGTTAGAAGCTAAATTAAACTAAAGCTGAATAATGATTATAAATAAACCCCTGCCTATCCCCCTGTGAATACAACCATGACTTCAACCAAGATCTTGTTACTTTGTTAATAAAGCTACATAACAAATTAAATAACATTGTGTTACCATCATAATTAAGATGCGACGCTCACGGCGCAAGTTTTAAATTCGTTTATGTCAGACAGCGATCTGTGTGCGTTGTACCTTGACTTCATGTGATACAGTTCGGTCGCTATGAAGTTAGCTGCAAACGTACAGCTATCTCTGTCACTCACTCCTGTTATGGTTACTTGCTTCTCGCCTACTCGAGAAAAGTCAATTAAAAGAGCTAAAGTTGTAGCGGCTGCGCTGTAAGAGTAATTGAATTACTATGATGTTCAAATTTAATTATGCTTGAGTCTTTTCACCATAAATCTATGAGATTAGGATAGAGATTATAGAGTAAAAACATTTTATAAGGAACTCGTGCATAAACATGTAAAAAACTTACATAAAATAGAATTTATAGAGATTTCTATAATACGCCTGTTTCTCCCCAAAGACAGGCTAAGGATTCAATCAATCCTCAACCCTCCTAGAGTCTAGACTAGAGCTATAATTCAAATCCCTAATTTCGGTCCTAATAAAAAAAAGAGAACCACGTGATCGGAGGGGTGGGGAGATTGTAATCAGCAGTACTAGACTAATTACCTAAAATAAAATACTCAAAAATTCAAACACAACATTTAAAATCGAAGAAAGTAAGTAATTTCAGTGCTGATTTATTTATGCACAAACAGCGTGTGATATTAAACAAAGGGCTAATTTGACATGAAGCCGTGTCAAAGGGAAAGGTTTTATTAAAAATACCTCGGATGCCATGGATGCCGAATTAATTTTAGTATCGAATCGTGTTTGTTTGAATTTGTAAATATTATGGCGGAGGGACCGATAGGCTTTGTATTTAATGGTTCAATTGACTTCAATTAATTCTGGAAAATAATGGCTGAAGAACAATGAAACTGAAGAACAAATCTCGTGTTCATGTCGTATGGAAATATTGAAATAACCCTTCATTGCCCACGGCACTACCAGTAGTAGTAGTACAACGGAGAAAAATTAATTTCCCGGTACTACTGATCACCTTGGTATACTACCAACCACGGACATTAAAGGGAGAAAACAACGTCTAAGTAACTGAAATTACTTATTTTTACTTTTACCTACAGGTTACAGCTAAATAGACCAAGACCTAGCTAGAATGGTTAGAGTCCCATTTTAATTATTTTATATATTAACTAGCGACCCGCCCCGGCTTCGCACGGGTGCAATATATACATATAACCCTTCCTTAAGAATCACTCTATCTATTTAAAAAAACCGCATCAAAATCCGTTGCGTAGTTTTAAAGATCTAAGCATACATAGGGACAGACAGACGGCGGATAGCGACTTTGTTTTATACTATGTAGTGATTTACATCGAGGAATAGCTCCAAACAAATGAACTTTCAGCGATCAAAAGCAAAAAAGGCACAATAATTTGCACATTCGTTTAGTTATGATATTCTAATGTAAAAACTTGGTTATAAACATGGTTTTTATGAACTTCAAACTTCTTATAAATACTTAGGCTCCACTCTTAACATAAACCAGCTTACTAATTACTTAACGCCAATTACATTCTGAAAGAGAAATCGGATTATAAGTGCATGTGTATTTGAAAAATATATCCATTCTCACCCGTTATTGCATGCCGTTAAGCCAATGTGAGTAAGATGGTCATGTCAATTAGAAAACTTTAATTGGTATCGTCAAAAAAATCCCAATATTTAATCAAATACTAACGGTGATAGTTCCATTCTACAAATTCTAGGACCTCAATCAATTCATTAAGGTTATTAACTAACTTTTAGATTTATTTTAAACATTTACCTTAAGCAACAACAAATAAATAAAACTTACAAACTACAAAGTTCTGTATGCAAAAATTACGTCGTGGGAATCAAACCCTCGACCTCTAGATAGACAGGTGATACGCCTACGCTGTGGTAACTAACTTTCATTTTAAGTTTTTTAAAGTACTTCAAACTAAACTCGGTAACTTATTAATAAGCTTAATTGAGTAAAATATGACAGCGAGTCAGTCAATCTTTATTAATTCTGAATTTTCAAAAGATTTTGATAAATCTTCAAGATTTTCAACCTTAATTAGTTTTCAATTCATTTAAAATTATGTAATTAATAGACCCGTCACGGGATAGCCAAATAATGGTCACCCATCCACCTACTATCCGCATCAAATGCTGCTTACCTTAGTTATTGGATATATCACAGCGATGTCCCAGCGCCACGAACGCTTCATAAATCATGTAAGTAAATTAATTATCACTAGTTCATACCGCAGAGAGTTAAGCCTTGGTAGTCATGAAGATTATGAAAGTCGAAATGTGGTATAATTATTCCTTTAGACTAAGATATTTGTGAGCTTTTCATTGAGCAGTTTTATTAATTTTGCAGAAAGACATAATTAGCTTGCGCTAAACTTTTATCGATATTTTAAGGCCAAATTTTCAAAATACTTATGTTAAAAGTTCTAAAACCCAAAAAGTGGTTTCGCAGCCGGTAGGATTCGAACCTACGCTCCCACTGGGAATCTGATTTCGAGTCAGACGCCTTAACCACTCGGCCACGACTGCTAGTTGCAGTCTCCGCCAAAATAGCCCTTACTATGGACAGGTTTGATTTAAAGTTATGCAGATTTTTGCTATAATGGGTGCAGTTAATGTTGTATTGATTATTTATTTTATTTGTAAAGAACAATTTGCAAGCTTTCTACTTATTTTGATTGATATTTTATGCTTTTATGACGTATATTTTGAACATTTCTGTAAACGTCAATTAACTTAACCTTATTTCATTGAATTGAATGAATACCCGAGGTTTTTAAACAGGCAAGGTAATTTTTAAAATGATAATTGTATAACATTTTCTAGATTAACCTAATATGTAGTATAGCTAAAAACTTAAAAAAATATTATAATTAGTAACATTAAAATGACTAAAACATAACGTAAACATCCTAAAATACTCACAGGGATGCAGTATTGAACGCATACTTAGCAGTGCGTTCGCCAACCCCGCTTACAAGCTGCATACGTAGCTATCCATGCAAGTGCAAACCCCAGACACGGTACCTATAGATATTTCTCAACAGGATTGCTACATGATTCCCCGAATAATAAAGGAATTAAGCCATGATCTGTACACCTGGTATTCAGTGCATTTTGAATTTGATGTCAGTGAAACATTTTAGGCTGACATTTATAAACCGTACTTAGACTTAACCTTAGACCAAAGATATTGGAAGAAATATTTCTATGGCTTAGACTTTACTCAGTATTTATTAAACTATCTTTGAATTCGTTTGTGTCCATGTCTCGGCTCCTTTGTCATAACGAGGTAGATGCACTGCTTTAAAACTTTTGTTTTTAGCTTTTGGGGTAATGTCGTTGAATTATTTCAAAGACATATTATCCCCAAACCCTAAACCAAAACCTAAACTATACGTATAAAGAATAAAAATCTTTATTAGCAGGAGCACTGCGCTGGCCTAAGCCCTTTTATTTAGAATAGGTTTGTTATTTTATAGAAAAATTGTTGGGAAATAAAATAATTATACCTCTAGAATGTTTCCTGGAATATATTCAAAAAGCAACTGGTATATTTCACACTAACATAAAGATCGATGAGGGATTTGCTTCGGTCGAACAGACCGAGGATCGGTTCCCAACTCAAACACTCCATCCGTTACTAAAAGTCTAAGTTTCGGAGATAAAACAGTTTCGAAATAGAAACTTGAATTTATTAACCTGTTCCGTTCCGTTTTATAGTTTTGAACTAGTGTTCAGTCTTACGAATTTACGGCAAATAAATGATTGATTGACGAAATTTATTATACCTATTAAATTATTTTATTTTAATTCTATTTTCAATTTTAGCAGGTTATTAGCTCACAAATCCTTATTATTGTGAGTCTGCAGAGTAAAGGCGTTCCTGTTTTTTATCCATTTGTCTTTCTCTAATATCGTAATAGCCCAATCCCTAGAATAAAAGTCCAGCTTATTTTGCCTACGACCGACCGATTTCGGGACCGAGGTGGCACCAGGCCATTTTGCTGGTGGCTATTAAAGGAAGTTGAATTGAAAATTTAAAGTTGATGCATAATGCTTATCCTCTCATTATAAATGTGAAAAAGTGTTTGTTGGTTTGTCCATATTTAACGCAGCAACAGAGCAACGGATCGGCGTAATTCTTCGTAATTTATACGTTTTTATTCCGGAATAATTAGACCCCTAGTTACTAGAACTAGATCTAGAACTAAGCTGCGTGAAAAGCTAGTTACTCTATATTAAAAGTTGATAATTGAAGAATTTTTCAGATCTACATTTATTTCTGGAATTTTCTTAAAATATTTCCTTAGCAACAGCAAATAAACTGGTGGACTTTAACTCTATAGAATATTTTGCTGAATATTTTGAAATGTTTATTATGATATTCTATATTTATTTTAATAGAATTTGAGATAGGCTTTTACTAAAATTCTAATACCTATATATTTTTATAAAGCTATGCAAACACCAAAGTAGATTTTTGTTAAAAGAAAAAATCAGTTACGAGCAGATTTTTAACCCGCAACTTGCTGGGTAAAGCCCCAGAATATAAAATTGTTAAGTGCTTATGACTTAACAAGCCTCAAACTTTTCGGACTTTTCTCTAGGATCGAAATTTTAGAATCAGACTTTAGACTTGATCTTTGGTAATCCCTTCAAGACCGCCTAAGAAAATAATTAGGTGTACTGTAACATAATAATATCTATCCTACTACAACCATCCAATGGTAGTCTGGAATAAATCGCTTTTAGCGATAAGACCGCCTATTGAAACTTCTTTTTTTAAGTTTTTATTATTTTAAGTTTTTATTAAAGAATAATCGACTCTACTCTACTAAGTGTCAGCACAATGTTCACAAGAAATAAATTCTACCAAATACTTATAAGTTCACAAACGGTAACTAACCACTAAATTAAACTTAATTATAATCTCAATTAGTTCATTTTACATCAGAATAGTTGAGCTTCAGATAGACCACTACAAAGCGAATCATAATACAGTTTCTTAACAAACGCATATTTTCTCGCTCAACGACCCGCGACTAAAACAAAACGTTAGTTACCCCAAATTAATGTTATTACACCCATTTAGAACCCCAATTATTCATAATTAAAAAGCCAATAAGTGTGTTTTGGTATAAGTTGGACTCGTTCCGTACATTATTTTTAGCTTATTTTGCAATTATGTGACTCTTTTACCTACTAGTTAATGCTGTTTATAAACAAAGCGTTTGCTTTACTAACTAATTTTGACTCATCTTAACAGCTCATGTTGTTAGAACGTAGAAAAAAAAATGGTGTTTTTTAGCTAAGTATATTTAAGTTAAGAAAATATAATTTCTTCTTGAGTTAGGCATACTAGAAATAGAAAGCGCCGACCAAATGGTAAAATCCTCTCGCATGTTCAGCCGCTCTGGCATTCTTCTGGGAACGCTAGGATTATCGAGACCTTGCGCGTCTACGCGAGCCTTCTGCAGGGCTACTATGTTCGGAAAAGATGGCAGTTTGCATTGAAAGTTTGAACGCTATAGATGTGCTGAATATTAGTATTATCTAAAATTCCTCTGTTCACTTCAGCGCTTCTTAGAGTGCACTGATGTTGATACTTAAGTGACTTTTTACCGAAGTGCTGTTTCAGTTATTTAACAAAATAGCTTCTTAACCACTACATAAAGTAAACTAAACTAAAGCATTCGAAGCTAAGTACTAGGTATATGAAATTATTTAGTTCAAAATTTGTTTGTTCAAATTATCAAAATCTGATATTTCCTATTGTCGACCCATCACAGGCGCGATATAACCGACTCATACTAACATAAAATCAATTCTGCCTTTCTCGAGCCGTCTGTGAGTACTACACTTGAACTTAACCCTCTGTCGACTTTTCAATTTTCCCTGCAGAACACCAAAAAGTGAATATTTTTATATAATAAAAGAGATTCCTAAGCCATCCAAAAACGTTATCTAACATTTCATCGTGTTCTTTATCTCTGGCTCGTGCGGCACCAGCACTTATTAGACCCGTCCCGATCGTAGCGACCTCTGTAAATTCTCCTACATATAGGTACTCAAGCCGTCCTAAAATATTGTCACTCGGATATATGAATTTGGAGTATTAAAAAAGGATTTAGGGATGGATAAATTCATATAAAGTATTACCTAAACGGGTCAAGATATTTATTGCGAAGCGATGATTAGTTAGTTATATTTGGTGAAGCATATTTAGGTGCAGAGTCTGGTGAAGCGGACAATTTTTTAAATAAATAACTTATTTTTATAGAAATAAAATATTGACCACGAAAGACGAATAGGAACATAGGACGTAAGTAACATTTTCTTTAAGCTTTGTGGCTACATCGATTTGTAGTCGCGAAAAAACGAACCTTCCTAACGATGACAAACAAGTCGATTCTCGATATGATATATCGCGTTGCACATCTTAGCAGAAATAAATAGATTTTTTCTGTTTGACAGAAATAAATCTTTATCTTTAGAGCTGTGAAATAATTCATGCTTATAAACGATAGTTCGAGTTACCGATTACGGCGGACGTTTTATGATAAAATTGCGCAGATGGCCTCTAATTTGCATAATTAAAGTGAAGCATTACACTATTTAAACCACACATTAATCAGAAAAGAAGGAGCTTCAACCTCCAAGTAAACACGAACGAAATTACATGCAAAACCCTTAAATTACCTACATTTTCTAGAACAATTCGCAAATTAACCTTACACAGTTACAATTAGCTACAAAGTGCACATCGCTCGCTCGCGTGCCAGTCGCTGCGATATCGTCCGATCTGCGTCTATTACACGGGCGCCTTCCGAACAGACTTACAACTCACTCAACAACTAATGTATTACTGTTATCTGTATTGTATACAAGTAATAGAAAAGCTATACCTAGGATTAAACCACGATAGTATTTAAAAATAGTCCTAGCCGATTTAAACCCATATCAGTAGAGGTTCCAATGCAATTTTATTAGCAGCAGAGAGTCAGTCATAAAGACTAGTTGAAAGAAATAAAGAATATAAATTTATTGGACAATGAGACATGATGATAACACAGACAATACAACTGAAGTACATAGGTACAAGTAAACAAGACAAAAATAACAATTGACATCGATAAACAAAATATTTAACAAATGTGTAATTTTACCCAAATTGAAGGTCTAAATACTAGCGTATGCTGGGCATCATAAAGCTTAATGCTAGTTTCAATCACATAAATTAACCTTGGAAGAAAATGTAACTATAGGTTGCAAAGATCAGAAAGATAGTTCTTTAGAGAACTGATATTCAACTAAAATATAAGCTAACCCCGACGCCATTGAGAATTATATGGCTGGAGAACTTAAAGTCGAAAAAATTGTGTACACTGCCAATGTTAATATGAAATCTGTCATAGTTTTCAGAATTTGGTTGAACTTTTTAAATAATTTGATAAGCTATCACAGATCGAGTCCTTCGCCGGTCACAATATTTCGTTATTTTATTATTACATTCTAATCGCTTGTACTACAATAACCATAGACTCACTGTTTCATCAATATGGAAAAATAGACGTGTTTTTATTCTCAATCATTTCAGATTTACAATGTACCTAATCACGGCTGGACCATACTTCGATCTGATGCTATTATTTCCAAAGATTTAATAAGAAAAGCAAGTTCAGAACAGCCGGGAGCACTTCACCAAGTCTATAATGGCCATGTCTTCACCCACGCTTTAGCAATGAAAGAAGTACATAGATTGTATCAAGCTCAACTTTTAAGGGTCATGACGGGTTTCTATTGTATTCCGGGGCTTAGAAACTCTTAAGTTATGTAAGGAATTGTAATTAAAGCCATTCAAATGTTGTAGTACATGTCTGCGGTTCTAACAAGTTTAGTATTTAGATAAATACTTCTTTTTTTGTTTTATGTTAGTTCCCGAGGCAACCAAGCACATTATGTGGATTCGATTTAGGTAAACTTGTGTTATAAGCACTTTTTGACTCACAGATATGGGTTTTAAATGCCTAATTGTTTGGACCAATACAAAAAAGATTAAATTTTAATTACTTTAACCCGTTTCATAGCTTCTCCTGTATTAACAGGGAATGACAGCACCTAGGCAAGCGATTTTATCGTGTTCCGGTATAATTTTTGGGTGAAATTTATTTCTTCTGGTGTACTGACGATACCGTGCAACTTTCGTACCCCTGATTTAAGCCAAGTGTGTTCCATCATACACCTACACATAGCTTACCATCAGGGGTTCGTGGTGCGTGGCACATGATATAAAGTCATAAATACGTAATATAATGCTTATGTTTTTATTTTTTCTTTAGATACCTAAATCTACTTCTGTGATAGGAGTCTCTCTAACACCTTCAAACACAAAGTAAACAACATAACAATATTCTGGAATCAAGTTGAACCTCTAACATTTTTGCTTCCATCGAGTCGTCGGCAACGCGTCGCGTCTAAACGGGAATCAACATAAATCCCTACATTATGATTTCGCAATACGATGTCACAGAATAGTTGTGCCACGTTCAGTAAGACAACTTTGAAAACCAGCGATATGTTTTTGTTTAAAAGTTTTCGCTTCTTTTTGTTCTTATTAATATTATATTCAAATTATACAAATAGAATAACTATTTGTATAATTATCAGAATAAACATGTTCTGGGTTATGTTTTAGATATATTTTTTTTGAATTGAATCTGTTTATTTCCCAAATAATAAATACATAATTATCGTATATCTTAATACATAATTGATTTGCAAAAAAAAAATGATATAAATAGGTGTTACAATTCAATATGGCCTATAAATGCCATGTTTCAATAAATATGTCAAAGCATGCAATTTTTTTTTGTTACGTTTATTCCATCTCTACACAAAACTCTCTACAGATCTCATATCTAGCCTATATAGCCTATATAGCCTCTTTCAACAGCTATATTTATATTTTATATTCTAATCTTTGTTTAAAAATATTGCTTGCTTACTAAGATTTTCTACGGTACGATTTATAGACATATAATTTATTATACATTACAAAAACATCCAGACTGAATCCAATATTAGTAGATTAATAGACTGCCAAATATTTTACAAACTTTTGCTCGTGATGACGTTACAAAGAAAGCTTAAGAGTTTGGTTTCATGTTTATAACAGTATTAAAACTATAAATTTGACGTTAACTGCCATAGCGTTATAAGTTTACACAATGTAATGTGTTAAAAACACATAACAGACCACCCCTACTGTTCACGATTGTCACTATACACCGAGTACGTAGGAACCTCACGAGACGCGCCGCGGACGTTCCCGGACTCGTGCGGACCAACGCTTAGCATTTGTATGGCAAGCAGTTTGCAACCGAATCCCGACCTCACAAATGATCTGTATAGCTGGTACGCTACAAATTTGTGCGACTCTTCAAAACGGAGGTCAAATATTCCATGAAAAAAAAATTTTGAAGAATTTATTTGATATTTATCCATTGTTGATTTGTGCAGTGTATAGGTATAATAGCAAGTTTGATAAATGAAGATTTACAGTTTTCGTTAAAAATAAATCTGTATGTATGCTGTGGAAATCTATAGGTACTGCTCTAGACTAATTTGCAGCAACAAGAATGATGATAATATAACAGATAGATCAGGTTAGTAGCTTATTATATTACAGTTTTTTATCCAATCTTAGCATGAATATTGACCTAAAGTTTGATGTCGAACAGTGTCGAACCGTTTCCTACTCGTCCCGAAACAAAATAAAATAGACTAGTTTACTTTAAAGATGCACCTACTTCTGTCGAACAGAGTGCAACATAGGTGCACTACTACGAGGTGCACTCGACTGCATAATGAGTGTAACGAGAGACATTGTGGTCGTAAACTATCATTCCCTCGAACACTAACAGAGGCTTTTGAATAGTTTCGAGCTAGGGAGAAAAGGCCTAGTTCATCATCCTCGCTGCAGTGCATTGGTTGCATAAATACAAAAGATTATAAGTACCTATATTATGAAATAGTAAAAAGCAGGGAATAAATACGCTTGGTATGTCCCAAGTCACAGGTATCGCAATCTTCGTTCTGTCTTCATCGTGTGGTTGGTGAACAACTTGGTGTCAGAGTTTAAATTGCCCGTAAACCTCTGACATGACTTTACACTTCGTCGCAAAATAAATAAAACCTATTGTAGCAATCTTAAAACCAAACTTACTTCGCGTATAAATTAACCGTAAGGTTTATAAATAATATCATCGCTACCCATCAAGGTTACCCATCCCTAGTGTATTCGAATACACAATAACTCACGAAATTGTATTGAAATCACAAAGTGAGTTTACTTTAGGTGCCGACGGTTTACTTTTCAATTAAGTAATATTTGATCAACTGTTACTGGGACATTCCCAATTATTATTGGTTTTAAGAAGTGCTTATTACCACAAAATAGTTAAATCCAGAAGGCCAAGTCAATGCAGTGCTCCTTAACTTAATAACTAGCATGAGTGTGTGCATGTGGCGATCTTGAAGCTTGTGACTTACAGGCGCCTGATGATCGCATAATATCATCAAATATCCGAGGATGGAGGAGAATTTTGTGGTATAACGCTGTCATATAAAATATTCAATTCAGTTTGTTTTCATGATTTTTATTAATTATTATAAAACACACTAATTTGAAATCAAGATAAAGCCAGTCGAAACTTCACTAAGCAATTTATAGGACCAATCAAACGGGTCAAAAACTTACCTTATCTACAATGAAAATGTAACTAAGTATATTTATCTTCCAAGCTTCCTTGATCACAAAATACAACATAAAGCGCCTTATTTTATGAATATCAGATACGTATCATATCATACGTAACTCAAACATCATCGCGTGCGCATCGCAATCAGTCGCACGATATCGCCCGATCTTTGCCGGTATCGCCCGATCTCGCGCGGTCGCGAACCGCTAATTATCGCTCGATGCTCACCTCCGATTACTCGAGGTGTCGAAACGCCTACTCGTAACTTGAGCTATAAAATGATGTTATCTATGAATATTAAATGTCTTGCAGCTGATATCGTGTATAGATTGTTGGTGCAAACTTTGTGCAAATTAACTGTCATCAATAACTGGTGTGAGGCCGCTTGGCGACGTAGTTTATTTATTGCCTTCTGATAGTGGCATGTTGATCGTTGATGTGAATTCGATTCCAAACTGTTACAGTTTTCAGTAACTGTTCTACCTTTAAATATATTTTATCGAAAAATATCGAATTCCTGGCTTTTAATGATCCTTATACCGCTTTTTAATAGAAGGTCGAGGTTTTCTATAATATTTGTTCACTAATTCTCTTTTTTATAAAAAATAAAAAACTTCAAGACACTAAAAGTTAAAAATATTGAGAATCGATGCCAAGGTTTGGGATTAATCCCACGTTTATGTGTTACATACATGTTTTAAAGTCAATTTAAAATTAAAACCTGTAAAATAAACTAATTTAATAAGACGTAGCTTTATAAAAACAAATTATTATTTAGAAAAAAAAGTTTATTGTCATTTCTACCTTATATTATATTTTTATTTAGCGTTAACTTAAAACCATTTCAGGATTAAAACGACAGATTTTAACGAAACTACTACAAGGCAATGGTCACGTAGCCCTGGAAAATACACAAACTACGGAAAATTAAAAATAGCCCCTGTGGGTAGTAGTGGATGCCGCGGGCAGTACGTTTGTGTCGTTCTACCCACAGTTAACTTTAGCATTTATTATTTTTATTGGACGTTACTTGATAATATCGTTTTTCAAACTAAATAAATTGTGAACACTTTAATAGTGCCCTTAAGGCACAAGCCGTCTTTGAGGTAGAACTATAATGTATTTGTGATAATGATGATCGTTTTACTAACTTCCGCACTCTGCTTCACCCACGCGGTTTCATTTCTTAACCTTAACCTTCCCTAGGGAAACTAATCTTTTCAATGGACTCCTATGTCCTTCTCCGTATTAAGCTGTAAACCAAATATTACGGGAATGGTTCTGTAGTAAATGTGTAATAAACAAACAGGCACCTAGCCATTTTATAATCTCTACAAAATTTTCTTTTTAAATTCAATTCAAGTGTTTACGCTGTGCTCTAGTGCTCGAAGATTTTGTAGAAAAATAAATCGATTACGAGTGGAATTTGAACTCGTAACTACTAAGTTTTTATTTTTGATAATAACTAAATATTTATCTTTTTTCTATCGACTTACACTATATGTACAGAAGCATCTTACTCATACTTTTTTTTTTGAAACGCTAACAGATTATGTTATTAATTTTGTGATGATAAAATTACAAAAATTAAAATTATAAAATAATAAAATTAATTCCAAAACTGCACACTGTCTGAGTTGAACACCATTATAAATTAATCTATAGGACTAGTGTAAATGGAATAAAGAAATAGAAGTTTAGCATTGTATATTCGCTATCTTTATTGAAAAACAATTGAAGTATATTTACATCTAAACTGCTCAACACGTTCTAAATTTAATTTATTTTGTAATTTGCAATTTATTAAGCTACGGATTATATTCAATGGCCAGTGTTTATCCTATCTTTACCGCCAAGGGTTTTTACTATATTATAAATAGACTATATTATATTATAACTAATATAACTATATCATAGATTTTCTACTATTTTTGTACTATGGTGGCAAACAAGCATATTGCCAGCTTGATGGTAACCGATTGATGTAACCTATAGACGCTTGCAACACCAGGGCTATTTTCGCGTGGCCCACCATATGCAAGTTATTTTTTGCCACATAATGCAGTAGTTTCATTTTGTTTAAATTTCTAAGTTTAGTTACTATATTCTGTATCAATAGCTTCTATAATAGCTAAACCCTTTTAAAATATAGATAATTTTAATTGGTGGTTAACAGTCTACTCTTATCTCTAAGAATCCATTTTGTTTATGAATATTATAAATTCGTGTCGCGTTCCTCGTGAAGCTGCGAGTCGTACCTACGAGCTACGGTCAGGTGATCCCGTCAAGTTAAGAAAGTACTTTTGCACGTACATTTTACTTTTATATTAAAAATTCTTGCAGTCCTCTGTGGCTTTGTGAAATAGCATTGCAAATGGAGTATTATGCAACAGAATTATTTTATTTTATGCTAAAACACTCACTGTCTTGTTTTTCAAAATGGTACTACTCTGTGACTGCGTGGGTTATGAAAACGACAGGCAAAATTTATAATTTTCAAATTCCCTTGCATAATGAAGCACGGAAAACCTTTCCATCGCCCCAAAGCCCCAAAAACATTGTTTAAAAATTCAAGTTTGTTATTCAAACCTCCATTTTGTAGCCATTGCATAAAAAACGATTGGAAACGATGTTTGCACGGCAATAAGCGTATCAGTTACAAAAAGGAACAGCGAAATTATTCCGGTAAGTCGAAAAGTACAATACATACAAACAACGAAAGAGGGGCGCTAACGCAAAAAGGCGGTTTGATTTCAACTTGATAACGATAGGCGGGGTTGGTCCTTTCACCCTTGTGATACGCCACGGAGGACCAAATATTTTACTTTCCAATCCATTACTCGCTTTGTTAGGAGTTTTAAATTTGTTAGCTAAAGGTAGTCAGTAATGTATTGTCAGATGCAAGTAAAGTGGTTCTGCTCAAAGGTACGGTAGTACAAGTTCACCCGGAAAGCTAAAGGTAAACAGCAATGGTGTTGATTAATCATTGTGAAATAGTATCGCGCGCACAGATAGCGGTGTTACACAGATTTTTATGTTGAAATGTTAATTTATATCAGAATTACCTGCGTTGTGTGAGAACGGTTGGAGTTTTAATTGCCCCGTGTAATTGTTTTTTGTAAACTATTTCACGCTTTTTTTTATCGGAAAACGATCTTGTTAATTTAACGGTAAAAAGTTTTGTAGTTTAATTTGGTATAAATAAATACTTCTGGATTGAATGTAATAGTTTGTACAAAAAGTGGTGTTCATAGTTTTGTAAGGTACATGTAGCAAAACTATTACTACTAGGTTGGCAGGGCCGCTAGTTAAGGATAAAGGTTTTTTGTAGAAGTTTGTATGTGATTGTGAAAAATCGTCTAGTTTTGTATAGGCTTCAGTTATACCTTTTCAGAAAATATGGTAAAATGAAATTGTATTGATGACATCTTGAATAAATCACAACCTTGTCTAGCGCCCCTGCCATCCTATGATAAGAACTACTTGTCATTAACTATTTTTTGACACTAAACATAGAATGTTTACGTGGTTGATCATGAGCCGAGTCTTGCTGAGATACAGTTGAGCTCCGCGATGTATCTTATCCCATTAAACTTATCCAGACTAGATTGATCTAGCATTAAAATAACAGGTAAAAGTGTTAGGACAAAACCTATTCACAGAAATAAATTAAGTGTATTAATTAAGTGTTAACAAATTTCAGGTCCTTATAGTATTCGGCCACTCTAAATGACGTCGCCTGTATCTCACTTAAAAATAATAAATGCAAACGTTATATTTTTTGGTTTGTCCATCTGTAACTTAGCAACTAAGCAACAGATCGATTTGATTTTTTGCATAGAGTTAGTTTATGAGTCGGAGAATAACTTTGGGTACTTAATCTTGAAAAATTAAATTTCACACGGGTGAAATCACAGGCTACAGATAGTGTAATAGGTATATTTGCACAAAGTCATTCTATGAACCACTTTGAGGTTATATAACTTCACTTCCCGTTATACTTCAGTGAAACACTATCAGTTCGTAATCAAACTACGCTCAGACGAACGTAAACTAAAGTGAAAATTAGTTTCCGTCGAAAATAACTTAGGTATTACTAAGTTATACCTCCTATTCGTTCAAAAATCTAAGTTTCCGCCAGAGCGAAGTGGTTTGAACCGGATATTAGCAGCCCACAGGAAGTGGAAGTTTCTGGTAGTTAAGTACCGTCGCCATACCAAGGGATAAGTAACGAATAGTATGTACGTTATTAGTTGTTGTATATTTGTTGTTGATTATCTAGTAAACACGTTGTACATACTATAAAAAATATTTTCATCCAAATTAAAAATAATGGTAAGTAATTAAAAAATGTGGAAAAACGGCAATTTGCATGATTATTAGCCATTCATTAACATTTAAAGACAAATGCGCATGAATAGTTATTTTTTTATTTTCTATTTTGAATAGAGATATTGTTTTTCGGTAGGTATATACGAAAGCTATAATATCACGGACTAACGGGAACGCCTTTCGCTAGTGAACATATTTAAGAGAATATTAAATATCATGAACATGTAGGTATTTGTTAAGTAAACGTTAACTTTTGAAACTCACGGCAAGTTGCAGCTTGCAACCTGTGTCATGTTTCATCTTGTCTGAGTCTACGCGCCATAGCTAGTAGCTCCTGGTGACATCAACACACTTTGTGTTTTGCTTTATAAGAAGATTGAAAAAGATACCTACATGATAGCCGGTAGAGTCGTGATAGCCTAGTGGTGGTGACCGTTGACTGGCAAGTCAGGTCTCGGGTTCGAACCCAAGACGCGCACCTCTGACTAAATCTGTTTCTAAATCTCACGACGATTTGTCCTTAATGACTTTGTCACAAAGACAATAAACAAAAAATTCGAGTGCCTCACTCTACTCTATAGAGACCAACACGTTTCACACAAACACAAATAAAAGAGACGCGCGATCAACGCGCATTTGTTCTTGCGCTTCAACCTTTTGAGTTTTATTTGTCTTCAAAACAATAAAATTGGAGCTACACTCTTTAGATATTCAACCCTTCAATTTAGTTTGTAAGTATGTTACTTACATTTCTCTACAACAAAGGTAACGTAACCTGCGTAGGTAACTACTAGATGTAAAGGAATTCCAGGCATTTGTTTCAATCACATTGCTTCTAGAGTGCGGATTGGAAACTTTCGTTCAATGCTCGAGTTACATGGAGTAGTTTAATGTTGTACACTCGTGTAGGTACTAAACATGTAGACTACGCAGGATATTCTTTTTACCTAGCGCAAAGAGAGATGATTTTGACCGTGGTACTGAAAAATAACTTATGTTTATTTGAGTTCTAGATATAATAAGATACTAGCATAATTATACTGTATTTATTGAGTATTAAATATTATAAAGTATAATACCTAAAAAAAAAGTCTCAAAATTTTTGTGCAATTTTGAGTTTTTTGTCAATTTTGCCCAATCAAATTTGAACCTAATGGTTTAGCAAGAAAGTTAAAAATCTATTTAAAAAAAAATCCTGCTCAAAATCGTTTTTATTTTATAAAAATTTCAAACTTCAGCCTATAGGTACTGTCCCACTACTCGTATAGGCCTCTTACTAGCCAAGGTAAAGAAGATTAGGTCAGTCATGATGAAATTCAACACACCATACGTGGTTTTGTTTCAATATTTTTTTATAGTCGTATAATTAAACAATTATTTCTTTAATTTTTTTAAACATTGGAAACATTTTCCCTCTAGGATTTACTTACATACGATTCACAAACATAATTTTATAATGCATAAACACCCTGACTAAAACAAATATTTGTGAAACACATACTAACTACAACTACATATTCACAAAAGTATTTGATATTAAATAAATTACGTTATTAACACCACAGTATAAATAAAATTGTTTCAATGTTCTTTTTACTCTGTGGTCTAAAACAAAAAGAATGGGCGCATGATCAAGATTCTTTAATTAGTAAGTCCCGACCGCCGTTTTATATTTCGTCGGAGAGTATTAATTAGTGGTTGAGTGTAAATATTTTACTCGGCAGGTCTTTGCGAGTCGTGTGCCGGGGACGGGTCAAAGGTTTTAATTTACTAGTCAGAAATAATAATAAAGGATACTCCATACAGACGCTATTTCTGCTGCTTTTGAAAGATAGAATTGTTTGCTGACTGTAATATGCAGCAGTCTGGACGTTTTTATGTATTTGTTTAGTTTTCTAGTAGGGGGTAAGTACGGACTATGGCAAGAAAATACTGCCAGCCATTTAAACTAAACTTGGCCGAAATGGTAGTTGTATTCTATTTGTAAAGTAGTGTTATTAAATATATATAGGATTTTGAGATAATAACAACGTGTAAGTTAAATGTTCCCGACGTTAAAAAAATAATTGACAACATCGAACGGTAGGTTAGATTATTAAATGGAATACCGAATTTGTGAAAAATTACCAATAGACATTACCAAGACGTCTCCTCAAAACGATGTAATGTAGAAAGAGAACGCTAAGTGTCGCTGGTTCAAGTCGATCTATTTTTCAACTTCCTCTTATTTTTCTTAAACATTATGGTCTTAACATGTATTATTAAAAATCAATATTTGACGATATAAGATTGTTACCACACAAAGCGATTAATCAGTAGTCGGTCGACGTAAATCAGTTAATGCGATAACTTTGTCTGACCAACGGACCATCATTTCCCTGCCCTTTTTTATTTTTATTTCTATTGAACAACGGATATTGGATAATAAAACATGTCATAATTAACTATCACTAATCGTATCTTATTCTACTGCCAATCAATTGCAACCATCGATGCACGTTGACCGGGTGTGATAACACCCTAATAACATACTTTCCAACACATAAACCTATAAGTTAACTAAACAATAAAAAGATTAAGTTTGTTACACGCTAACGTGAATCCATCCGGAAGATTCGCAGAAGAAACAAATCTTTGGGCAACAAACCAACATAACCGCCATCGATAGTCACGTGCGGCGCGGACGCGGACGGTGCGAGCCAACGAAATACAAGACCAAACTCAATTACAAGAGTGCGGAACAAGACAAACTACAATCAGTAAGGAATGCAATCAGAATACCTTGTAACACCGCCTTCACTTAGTAGAACTTGCATCTCACAAATCGTATCAAATTGTATCAATTGACCGGCGGCCCTCAGCCCGCTTCGTGGCAATTAAAGTAGCGCGGGGACAGAACCAACACGAAGGGGCGGGGGAAGCCGCAAACTTAGCCCCAACTTACCCGGAGTTACCCGAAACTTGTCCAGCTTTATCCGCCGTTACCCCGTACGAACTTACCCCGCCTAACTATCCGATCGACTCACAAAAGCTTTATGAGTAATTTGTTTAACAAAAATCGGACGCTCAGATTTAGGCTAGGCTTAAAGGAAAGCATTACTAAAGAGCAATAGTAAAATTAATGTGGAATACTAATAATAATAAATTACTATTTAGTACACTGAACTTCTTGTTCAAATATGTACAGAGCATAATTAATTTAATTGTGTTACATTATCTAATAAAATAATTAATTCGTTTCCCGATTCAGACCGCTGGTTAATGGATTAAAAAGGTTCTTTTCTTTCATCCGTTTAAAATAAACAAGAGACATTTCCTTAACAATGGGGTTTTAAAAGTCGAGTCTTGAGTATTCGGGGCCGGCCATCAATTAGCGCAGTGGAGATATAAAGCGCGTCCCGGAGATTCAGTCGGATCCCGCCGATCCCGCGGCCGAAGATTCCCGCTGATTTATCTCCTAATCCGTTTTATCGATAATGCTTTTTGTGCAGTTTATAAGATTTTAAAATTCCTCACCGATTCACTTGGATTGCGGCGATTTGTTCATAAGGACACCAATCATTTGTTGGGTTGTGATTGTGAACGTTGTCTGAAGATTTTAAGTGATATTTGTGAGATAACAGGAAATGTTCAAGAGACGATCGGAAGCTATTTGTGAGGGATTTCTATTACCCCACATGGAATATTTCGGGGTTTACTAAATCGTGTTTTTTGTGTGGATTATGATTAGTTATAACATTTAACAATATTCACGCTTTAGTAAGAATTATTTAATTGTTATTAAACAAAAATAATTTTCCTTAACGATTAAAAAACAAAAAGAAAATATTGTATTTTTATAAATTGTGTTGATGAAAAGAATAAAAGAATTTTATTAGCACGAGCAGATTAGGAACAGCTCAGTTGGAAGAGAGGCTGATGTCTTTAACCAGATGGTTGCTGATTCAAATTCTTCTCATAATCATTTTTTTAAACACAAAAAGATATCTCAAGTCCTTTTTGATATTTAATTCAAAAATCCTTTACTTATTCATGGCAACGCGAAAACTTGTAAAGGAAAATAAAAACCGAGATCCGAAGTTTTGGAAACTCGCCCGAAGTGTGGCAACTTGTAAGATGCATGAATATTCTGAAGCTAATACATGGAGACAACTATCCCTTTTGAAAGGCTTCTGATGTTCATCCGAAGCCATTTGCATTTTAAAAATACTCTTCAAAAGTTAGGACTGCACCTAACTACGCCAAGTTCTGAATGCAGTTGATGTGTAGTTACGATCTTTATGCTTGCATTATTCATTTCTGTGTAGAAGTTAGTGTGATTATGTGAGATGTAAGCTGTTATGTTCTTCTGGTACGATACAGTTGAAGTAAAGTTTTTGGTTTTTATTATTTGGTGATCTTTGAAGGTTTCGGTACTCGAAAACTTGAGTATTCATTGGGAATAAGTCTTTTATCCTTTAATTACTGTAAGAAATAGTACTGAACCCCGCTCATTAATCAATATAATATTTATATCTACCCTAATATGTCTAATCTCTCTCGTATTAATTTTATTATAAATTTTATAATTTTCATCTTATTTACACCATATTAATTAGATAACCTAATAAATATCACATCATGAAACACAATATCGTATTATAAATTAGTACCGAAAATTCTATTTTGTACATTTTCCTTAAACAAAGGATTATTTAGAGCAGCTTACTTCTGAATTATAAGCCTTAATTACAAGAAACAAAGCCTTCTAAGACGCTCCAAAGAATTATGTAATCGTTACCGCTAATGTATTTACTAAAACTATTCTTAGAAACTATAACTATAGATTTAAAATTATTCACAAAATACCATCTCGTTTGTATTTCTTAAGGGCGAAGTGCTCAGAGCTTAAGACGTAGGACTCTGTTTATGACAACCACTCTGGTTCGAACCAAATCACGTCACATACCTTTGACTTTTCGTACATTTTTGTACAAATTAAATAATCACTTGCTCTATGTCTCGGCGAGCATGCAAAACGATTCGTTTAATAGGAAAGGATATTATTCCTTCGGCTGTTTTTCTATGATGGTGTATTTTAGAGGCCTACAACTTAAACTTTAACGTAATGATAACCGTCTATGATAAGAGTAAGGGGAGAGCTTGTTGCCATAATATGTTGGGAACCTCGGATCTATTACTACTAAAATTTTAACTATATTTTTTTTAAATCGTACTAGAGTATTCTCCTGTTTCGTGAGCACTTATATTTATGATGTCCAAGTCAAGTCAGTACAAGTCCCAAACTGCTACCTAGAACAAATATCTTTCGAATCGAACCCTCGACTTCATCGAAGCGACGCAAAGCCCAGAAAGCAAATAACATACCCATACCCATGTAAAAGAAAGTTGTCATTCGTGTCGTCAAATTGAACTTAGAGCTTAGAGGCAGAAGCCCACGCTAGCAACCAATATACCTACTAAGGAAACAAATTTCAACAACGAAAATAATATACTATTTTAATATTAAGGAAAAAGTATCGTTATAATAATAGCAGTTTTCCGGACGCAACCATCCGGTCGCGCCGCGGACGCCGTTGTCCGGTCGCGGACGGTGCCGGACGATGCGCAACGAATTATTTCTCACTAGCTGCTGATTTTAATTTTTCTGTAAGCGGGTACGGTTCAGTTAGTCGCGGTACGAGTTTTAAGTGGTGAGCGGGACTTATTTTTTCAAAGCGCTAAATAAAAATGTCACACAAACTTAACTTAGAATAACTCACTAGTTTTGAAAGCGGAAACTCACTTGCACTTTGCTTAGCACTGACTCCCTAACGAACGAAGTGAGTTATTCTAGCATATTACTGCTTGATTTTTTTTTACTAGATATAATAGTCCGCCTCTGTACACATTTATTTGTACAATCAACGATGCTCTTACTACTATCGCGGACACGAACGGTGCACCACTTTGCGATCAAAATGCTTTGAAAGATACTACGCGCGTAGGGACGAGGCTAGTGCCACGTTCGGACGCCGGATGCAAGCGATTCTAACCTTAAAAGTGGTGCAGCAGCTTTGTCCACAATAGTACAAAATGTTTTATGAAAAAAGAAGATGGCCAAGTGACAGTCCATCCACCGCTTATCCCTCGCGCCTTATCGTGTAACATGAAAGTTTTACTTTTATACAAGACAAACGAAGCGGACAGTATTTGTTCAAAAACTACAATTAATACCGTTTGCTGTCCCCGAGAACTGAACAGAGATCAACACTAGCAAGCGACAGTTGAGAGTTTGCTTTGGCAAATTGAAATTTTAATGTTGGTGCATTCGTAAGCTGTGGATAATTGCAGTTATAAGTGGTGTAACCATTTACTGGAAGCCCGAAGTCTCAGGTTCGAACCCAAATGTGTTAGGTGCATATTACGATATAATTATCATCTCCTTTCTATAGGTGCTGTAGTAACTTTTCTGTGCTGTAGTAGCTGTTGTATTAACTAATAATTATATATCGCTTATTAAAACGATAAAGGAAAATATTATGAGGAAACCAGCACACTTGAGAGATTTTCAACAGTGTGTAATGTCAGAAGCCTGAGGGTGGTTTTAACTCTGACATTAGATAGATCATAATATCAACCATACGATAAAGAAAGACATTATTTGTGCCTCCGAGGGTGAAAGGTGAAGGCATAGATAGACTACTTGTTTTAGTGCACACAATTTTGCTCAACATTCAAAAATAAGCCGACCCCAACATAGTTGGGAAAAGGCTAGGCAGATGATGATGAGCATTCAAAAATACAGCCTGTCACCATTAAGATTTTGAGTCATTGTGACCGAAATTCGGGCAACATGACTCGCGGTTGCTAGTTGCAGTGCCTCCATAGCATCATAAAATGCGTTCTGTTTCATCGCTAAAGATAAAGTCTGTAAAACATTGCTCTGTTTAATTGTTTTTTACAATTGCTTCTGTTACGAGATTTTTTAATTAGATCATTAAATTAGTAGTCTGTTTACTAGGGAAGTTAGGTTACATTGTTTCTCGTATAATTGATGGCGACTTTATGTAATTAAATGGTATTATAGTTTTATTGAAGTCGTTTGCAGTATTTGCTCAGTGATCAAGCTTTGTAGATGTTTACTTTGTATGAAATTTAATTAAGTACTTTTATTACTATGGCTTTATAAGAGCGTGTAAAGTAATGGACCACAAAATATCAAATTTTTGAAATAATAAATTTCGTGACTAACGGGTAAATACTAACGGCTTTACTTGGGGATTGACTTCGGGAATGCCCGACTAGTTCGGACCCAAACGAAGTCCATTTTCAAGAGCGAGTGTAGTAGCGGCGACTTCGCGGGCCTCACTGAGTGAGGTACACTAGGTTTCAAAACTAAAACTAAGTGATCATTACTAAACTAGATTATGCATTATAACGCCTGACGTGTGAGTGGATATTAATTTTTATATTTAGGGTGTCATTGATAAAACTTAAAACCCCTCGTGAGGTGACTTGGCCCATGAAAATAAACATTTTTTTTTTAAATCCTAAGAAACTCCATCCAGTATACATGGACCATACATATACCTATATAGATGTTCACTGCATTCGTAATAAAACTCTAGTGAATACAGTACTAGAAAAATATATCTGTATAGTAAGAATTAAAATAAAAGTGCTACATAAAATCATAACCGCAGCGACACGCGCCGCGTAGCACTTCGTTTCGTAGTCAACTGAGACGCGTAGTCATTGCGACTACGACATAACATTTCGTAGCACACCGTAGCGTAAAAATCTTCATTCGCTTGAAATAACCTCCAGTAACCGACGACTAACTAAGTAGGTTGCGAGATATAATCATATACACAACTTTAATATGTTGGTAGCAGTGCAGCGGTGAACTAGCCGACTCAAGAATGCGCGCGGAGTGGTCCGGGAGGTGCGTTTATTGCATTTTTGAGTGCACCCCTCCCTTGCTTTTCCTTACCCCTCCCTCACCTCGCCCTCGCCCGTCCCGGCTGTGATAGTGTTACCATCAAGTAGGAGGTGCTAGGATAATGAAAATATAGAGTAGATATGAAATAATTTTAAAGTACAGCTATACACAGCCTGTCGTAGTTTACAGTGGACATAGAGCTCTGCAAATTGCGCCACAATATCCGGTCCCAATAATAATTATAATTCCACATCCAGTTAACTTTATATTATGTACTCAAAAATTTTTAAAAGTCTTAGAGAATTATTTTAGAAAAAATGTAAGAAAATGGTCGATTTTATTTTGTTTAATTTCAGAAACATACAAATACGTATCTTCTAAACTATGTTGCATTTATTAAGTAAGATAAGATTAGATAAATCGAATAATTTAAATATTTGAGTTTAAAGCAGTGATAGGCTAGTGGTATGACCGTTGGACTGCCAAGTCAAAGGGCTCAGGTTCGAATCCAAGGCACCTGTGACTTTTCGTAAATAGTATTGTGTGTATGTTATATATGTCTTTTTAAAAGCCTCATATTATTAAATTATAACAACTTCTAATATAGCTGATTCTGCGGACTATCCTAAATCATTTCGGATTTGGGGGTATTCTTCTAAATCCTAACTTTTGGCAATGTAAACTAAAAGTTGCAGAAGCAGTTGCGCCTGGAGAGCTTCTCATTTGTTACTTGCATTGTTGTGCCTCCCGGGAGGTTTCACCAGAGATTACTCTCATTATTAATCGCATTTAAACAATTATTTATGTTTAACATTTATAGCTTAATTTAGTTTTTTATTCCTTTTTTAAAGACTAAATTTAATTAAACTAAACACTACATTTTCTCCTGTACCGTAGTGCATTTATAGACATATTTCACAATGCACATACACCCTGATCGAAAAAAATAACTGTGTCATACTAAGTATTTGTGCCGTAAAGGAATAGAATCCGCGACATCAAAGGTAGAAGGAAAATTGTTTAACTGCTACGCAAATTGTTATAACTTAATTACAAAGTAAGTTAAAAAAAAATACTTGATTGATTTCTTGTTTTGAGAAATAGCTTCGCTCGTGTCAATTTAAAATTTAGTCTTGATTCGAAAGACACGTGGCGCAATCTATTATCTTACGAACGAACATACCTTTTTCGGAATGAAAGATACCCTTTGTCCGTTTGTACACCTGATATGTTTGTACAAAATTTCAGGATAATCGGTTTAGTGGTTTAGGGGGATAGGTAACAAACAAACAAACTTATTTTCACATTTATTATATTAGTTAGGAGTTAACATGTTATGAATATAATAAGCAAACAGACTCGTGTACTTTTTATTAAATGAGGCAAGGCAATGTTGCAGATTAAACAATAATTTGCTTAAACAATAACTATAGAGAGTAGGTACTCGAGAATGATTATGAAAAAATAATAGATAATCTAATAAGAAATGAAATATTGAGTTCAAATAGCACAAGAAAAAACTCGAGGTTGTTTCCCATTGAAAATCTCTTTTCACCCGAATGAATATCACAATCCTGAAAGTTTTCCATAAAGAATAACGACTTGTATAGATGTGTGGGACCCCATCATTTTTACATATCTTTAACTGAAACTCCGTCCCCATATTTTCAATTCCGCACCGCCAACAAATCATATTATATTTATATATTCAGCCAAAACGAATTCGACAAAAATATTTTTTGGAAGCGTCGACAGTATTATTATCTGACACTCGAAACGTAACCATTAAAAATTGCCGATGAATAAAAATATTCTTTTCGGTAAGAAATAGGTGCCCTCGGAAGGAAACCAGTTATCGGGAGCAAAAAGTTGATCATAAAACACGACAGTGGGCTGAACGAGAAATGATGAATTGTTGGAATTCCAGAAGCGTGTAACAATTCCATAAGTCAATTTAGTCGATACGTACCTAAGGGAAATTATCGGAATGGTGATAGTCGCCTTGGGGAGCGCCGGCTAGGTAGGATCACGACAGAATTAATATTTAAAACGTCTCAATATAATGTATAACGCAGTCCCGGGAATTGTTTTGTGATTTTAATGGGACTTATTTAAAATTCATGAAATTGAGATACTATTTTTGGATGATTGAGAATTATAAATTAATCTTCACTTCAATTCCAGAGGGCCATATTGTTTCAGAATGATATAAAGCAATACGGCTTTCTAGAATAGTTACTTGGTATTTGTTATTCAAAAGTTTTGATTTGCACTGATATCAAATTGAAATATTTTCGTATTTATTTTCCAATAATCAGAAAAAAAAAGGTCATAACTTTCAATTTTAAAATAACTACGTGAACAACACAAAATGCTGTTATTTTAGCTTATTTCTCTACCTGCAGCATCCTTACAGTCTATATTATTGGTATAAATGTTAAGATTTTGGCCCTGAAAGACTAGTTGAAACATATTGATAAAAGCTTCCTTGCTATCAACTTTTCCAAAACCAAACATTAAAAAGCTTTCTACAAAATCCTTTTAATGCAAACAGTACATTATAGAATAAAGTCTATACTATAATATATATTAAAATATCAGAATATTCTTAGCTATGTAATGTGACGACAATAACTATATTTATAGAAAACTTAAATATTACTGCAATATTACCAATCAACCCCTGCCCACCCAATGACTGGACACAGCACAAAGATGCGCCTTCACACAGAAATGTCTAAAACTTTTTTAATTTCACGCAAAAAAATCATCCCTTAGGAATTTTGTTTGAATGGAAATATTCCTCGTTAAAATTAACAATGAAATATTGGCGTTTGACTAATGGCTCCTCACTAAAATGAATTTCAACAAACTTATTAAAGATTTTTATTGCTTGATTTTAATATTGATTAAGATTCTGATCAGAATGGGCCGATTTAGACTTGTCATTTACATCGAAGAACAAAAAGTTATAAGTGAAGAAACTGTAGTAGTTAATTATCGTTGTTATCCCTACTCTTCCACCAAGGTAAAAGACGCAAGTTCGAACCCGATACAACACACTGACTTTATAAAAAGAGAATCTAAAATAACATTGTATACTATGATCCACTATAAAAAAAATGAAAATGTATGTAAATGTAGTATGTGTAAAATGATTTTTATTTTATATCGATCAATTTCTGACATGTAAACTATCTTTATGCAAAATAAATAGATATGATTAGTCTGTTACTTGGCATTTTATGGCCCCATACAACTAGCGTCCTTTAGAATACGTGTATTTAGGAGTCCTACTCCAAAATATAGTTTTAGCTTTGCACTGCAAACAGTAGCCACTTGCAGTGTCCACACCACAGAAATCTAAATAATAAGATTTCTGTGCTCCCCACTTAACTTAATATTAAATTTACTATTTGATAACTCTAATGAGAGGTTTTATACGACTTTACTAATACAAATTCCTGCTCAATGTTAATAATCTTTTTTTTATCAGATGCTTAGATGCTGTGATCATTTGTAAGAAATAGAAACTTGAATTTTGTCGTTGAAGAAGATAACAGGTATATTATGATACTTTGGTCATTACGAATTCTTGAAGTGGTGGAAATGTGTGTGTGTGCTTATTGGCTACTTTACTAGTATAAAAAAAGAAAAACAATGACTGTTTATTGTTTTAATAACATCAAAAGACATTTTATTTGTCAATAGCATATTATATTACACCGCTTTTATAAAATATCAGTGACCTCTGATGTTATCTTTCTGTGAAAGCCTTTAAAACAACAACAGTATAAAAATACGATGTCAACTGATCATTTATCCCGTTTGTAGGGTCGCCATTAAAAATCAAAAGCGAAAGGTTAACCGTTTTCATTTAATTGGTAACAACCGACCGTTATGGAATACTCTGGCATTATTTAAAATAATACGCAAGCTTTACTCTCTTTTGATCTTTTTACAGTTTGAGATAATCCTTTCCAATTGTTTCTTTTTTCTATACAAAAGATATTATGGTAAAGTAAATCAAGTGATAAACCTAAACAAAATATTATATAAATCTTTTTTTAATAACGATTTCCTTCTTCTTCTTATCGTATGGTTGATGAACAACCCAGTGTCAGAGTTTAAAACACCCGGCCTCTGACATGGCTTTAGACACCATTGAAAAATCTCTCAGGTGTGCTGGTTTTATTACGATGCTTTCCCTCACCGTTTTAGCAACTGATAATTCATTTATAATACGCACATAACTCACGCAAAGTCAGAGGTGCGCCCCTTGGGATCGAACTCGAGACCGCTGACTTATCATATTCTAGTGTTGCGGTAGCGATGATAACTTACAAAAAATAAAAAAGGATACCATCTATACGTCGAATTAAATAGCTAATGTTTAGTCTATCTTAATAAAACATTTCGACATGTTTTAAGTTTCTTTGTGTGCTGTCTTGACAATTTTTTTCCTGGCCGATTGGACCCCTTGAGGGGCTGTAAAAATACTTATCAAAGGACAGACTTATTACGAATAATTAAAATATTAATTAATTTATTACATTCTCTATCAGATAGACATTCAACAATGCAATTATTAGAAGGCTCCGAGAAAATAACAAAGTGTGAGAAGACCTTGGCTTTTAAGCTCCAGGAAAAGTCAATTTAAAAGCTTCCCAAAACAATTCCACTCTTTACAGGGACCCTTAATTGAAAATTCACTTTCTTAGCCATTTCGTTACGCGTGTATCTCTCAGAAGTTAAATATTTTACAATTTTGGTACACTGAATAATATATCGCGGCGAAGAAGGGATAAACGAGAATTCAGCTTAAATTCTAGCTTTTTAGACTTGTTTTGTTTTTTGCTAAATGGAAAGTAGTATTAAGCTGTACTTATCTTTAAAGGAGAGTATAATTTAGTAAAATCAACTAAGTATGTGGCTTTACATTTCAATCTTAATACAAAAAATATTGTATTCTATATTCTTAAAATATATAGTGCCCAAAACACTTAAATGTTTATGGAAAATTTCACATTATTAGTACGATGTGATTGACCTAGGCGCAAATGAATTGAGATGGTCGTTAATGGATGAAGATTCTAAAAAAAAAACCTTAGTTAACAAGTGATTGTTTAACAGTGGTTAAACCTGCATATACATCAAAGTCCGACAAATGAGACACAATAGGCAATGATTTGTTACAAGCTGCCAGCACGCAAAAGAAGCCAAACACATCGAAGTTAATACTTCATAACTTTCATAACTACATTTCTTAATAATGTGTAATTATAATCTAATACTAATGTAGTAATGTATTAGATTATATTACACATTATTAAGAAATGTAGTTATGAAAGTTATTTCAAACAGCTGCTTAATTTGCAGGTACAGGTTTTTAAGTATAATAATATCTTGTATTCGGCATAAATCAATGAAAGATTACATACATTCATTTTTAAATCAGAAAAAAAACCATGAAACCAAATTAACCAATTCCAAAACAAAACGACACGAATAAGCAATTAAATTTTTCGTCGTAAATATACAATTCAAATGAGCGACCGGAAAACGAATCTGTCCGTCCGATACGACAATTATAAATGTCAACAGTTCGCAAGTCGACGTACGAGTCCGCAGCCGTTCGTGCGGCACCGGCCGATTGTATTAAACGTACGCTGAATCTTTATTGATGGCTCCAAACTGAATTTTGCAATTTTTGAGCTAACTAAAAACAAGTGAACGTTTTTATTTCTTTACGTGTAGTGTAGGTGTAGGTAGTTCGCTCTGTGACATTTTGAATGGATACGCAAGCGTACTGCTTGCTATTTGGCGATGTAGCAACGGTGAGCCGAACGTTGCTAATATTTTTTTTAAATGTCTCACGCTAGGTTTTTCTTATGTATGAAATACTCAACCACTTAAACCAGAACTTAATGTCTGTGTATCATACAATTACTTGGCCAGCGCGGAAAAAAAACAAATCCAGAACGAAAATATTGTAAACCTTTTTAGAAACCAAGAAGGTTCTTGCCAAAGACTTTCTCGTGAAGTGAAGCCTACCTAGGCCCTTTGGAATTGGCGACTAGAATTAACTTGTCAAAAATATTTATAGAATTTTATTCACATATTCCAGCCGGGTTGTGGAGATTTGATAGACAGTCGCTCCATGTAAAACACTGGTATTCAGCTGCATCCGGTAAGACTGGAAGTCGACCCCAACATAGTTGGAAAAAGGCTAGGCAGATGATGATTCCGCCCGCATCATAAAAAGAGCTACTTAAACAAGTTGTTTAGGGTTAGGAATAGCTTAATGCTGGAGCAAGTCCTGATAACTTCAACCAGTGGTTCGCAGGTTCAAATCCTGCTAGTAATCAATATTTTCTTTCTACAAAATTTAAAAAAAAAAGTAGTTTAGTACTAATTCTTCGGAAACAATACAACCATGAAAACGAATCAATGCAAAATGACAAAAGGAACAAATGTGTTTCATAGTTCATACAGGGCTTTTCAATTAAAATTTGCGATTGTTGACGCGACGACAACGACCCAAAACCTTCAAATGGAAACTTTAGTTACTCGATATGTACTAGAGTAATTCAAAATAATTATAAGTAAACAAAACTGTTTGAAATAAACACACGCTGTTTCTATTTTATTTCAATAGTAAAATGAAACAAGTGATTTCATTGAAAAAGAGATTTATTTTACTCATTTATTCTCAACAAACCTAAAAACACAATATTTATTTGACATCGCTGGTGACCCGCATCGCATAGCGCTGAAAAGGTTCTAGATTGCTTTGACAAAGCTTATTGTACATGTATAATATGACATATATTATACACGATTTACATAATATAAATATAAAATTAAACAAAGCACAAATACCAGACTAAAATTTTATAAATCTGTGTATCACACAAAAAATTATCCAGCGCAGGAATCATATCCTTCAGGAAAATCTTTTAGCTACTGTACCGACCAAAATGCGTGTAGTGCATTATCATCACGTAAAAGCATATTCCCCGTACTAACTAATTAATAAAAAAACCAACATGCTCACACACCTTTTTTTACTAGTGGAAAACTCCTTTTGTACCTTATGTACCCCATCACCAAGCTAGGGCAGGTGTTGGGGTTATGTCCGACACACATGGACAAAAAACCACACGGTGTTTCTCAATGGATATCAAGTTTTAACCCGCCAATAGTGTAGGTAGATTGATGTCGGCGCCAGGTCGCCGCCAAATACAGCTTGAAAGGCGATCACCCAGTTATCTATTTTATTATCTCCTATCAGACAGATGGACGGCTCAGGCATTAGTATTATAGATTCGAGGTATTTGGGTACAAACCCTAAAAATTATATCTACTAAAGTCCTAGCACTCGCCTTCCTCTAACGGAACCACCTCACAGTCCAAAAATAGAGCACATTCCTAATATCTTTACGTATTTTCCTCCTTGGAGAATTTACCTCACGTTCCACAGCGGAGTCAGGGCGTCGCTATTTGCCGCTATTATCGCATTAGCTTATTTTTCGTGCACTACATCAGAATGTCTGAACTTGTTTGAAATACCGCTTTATTCGATCATAATACAATTGACGGTAGCTATTGTGTTGGTTCTTAAAGGGTTAAACTTTGTATATCAGTTTGAAAAACTTTTTTTAAACTTTGCTAGAAAATGTTAGGCTTTAGATGGCATAATAATTTTAAAGAGATACCTCATACAATGTCGGGCAATTTTTTTTATTTACGTGGAATCGGAATTGGAAGCTATTATTAATGGATAGATACCTAGTAAAGCTCACAAAGGCCTTTCTATGTAATTTCCTCTCCACTCTTCCGTACTTTGGGAAGCACGTTAAGCATACTCTTCATGGTAGGAGTTAAGCCGAGTTGAAGGCTTTATAAATCCCAACAGCGGTTTGCAACAAACCTGCCTCTGCCACGAACTAGGACAACATGATATGACCAACCCATGAATATCAAGAGTAAATTGAATTGATAGAGTAAATGATTTTATTTTAGTTTAACCCTCAACTAACCCATGACTGTAAGGAGTAGAGAAATTTATATAAACAAAAAATAAAATAGCCCAGCAGACTTCCCTGCATAAGTAGCAATACTCCTTCGGTATACATTTCCAAGATTGTACAACAAACACAAACCAACAGATCTCACACAAAGCTCCCCATTCACTCCTCAATCTTGACACAACGCTGCCTATTTCAAAATCAATTTTCAAAGCAAAGTATATCCAGTATTTCAAACAAACAATATCTTCAGAAATTGTTTTTGCAGCGTACAATATTTCTGAAGGCGATCGGAACACCAATCATGGAGCTATCCTGAACAGCGAGCGCAAATAAGAAAATATAAGATAGGGAATATGCATCGGAGAATGAGGGCACGCCTCAAGTGCAATGTTTGTAATGAAAAATAATGGAAGCACTGGCACTTTGCTTTTAAAATTTATTTGACGGCCGAGATTAATTTTATAGGTAATGGAAATATATGTGGTGGCTTTTTTAGCAGGTGAAAATAAGCTTGTAGGTTATCTGTTGGTAAGCAGTCACTGCTGACCGTGAACATCTGCTGCACCACAAGTGAGTGAAAGTTACTTAAACTTCATAGCTTTTAATAAGCGGCCAACTGCTTTGATATTTTTTTTTAATTATTCAAAAGGAGGAGACCCTGAGTGTCTGTCTGTGAACCCTGCCTAGAGATGGGAGCAGTGTTCTATTTTGCGGCCTTGTGCCTTGTAAAGTTGAAAGCGGTGGTCCGATCCAAAATGGTTTCTGACCGCATTGAGCATCCAGTTTGAGTTCATGGACGAGTTTTTGACTCTTCGACGTTAACTTAAAAAAAAACTTAAAAATAATACACATTGCGAGCTATTATATAATATTTAAATTCATTTAATTAAAACGATAAGTACTAATAATTATCCAAATGCATAATTAGAGCACTCTCATTGAGAATTAATAGAAGTCAATTATCATTACACGCCCGATCCGAACCATTCAGTAGCCGATCCCAATAACAAAGAAGGGCGAAATTTCAACATTTTTAATAGTCGTTGAAGCCTTTTCTTTTATAGTAATGCCGTTCCAAATGAAGAGGTTCCGCATTATTGGAATTACAAAGTTAAACACCAAGAACAGCTGAATATTCTCCCTTATTACTGAAGACATAAGGTTCATAGACACCGCATAGGGGTGCGACTGACTTGTAAAAGAAAATCAATCGACTTGGATGCGAGCTTTTTTAATCAAATGGACTAGAAATGGGCTGTAAAGTCGACCATTAAATTAAACGAACCACCTTTGTCATATTTTCTTTTGTAATCGCTCTAGTAATTTGGGCATGCAATTAATCCATTCTGCCAGTTTTCCCTTTTCGTTTTTTTTTCGTTAATTGGTTTCTTATAAAGGAACGGATAATTATTGACGATTTTAATGATCGAAATGGTTCAGGAATTTAAATTCTCTGTTTTTAGTACTTACGATTTAAACTGAAAAGGTTTTAGCTGATATGGAATTTTGGTTTGAAAATGTATTATTTAACGCAGTACCATAGAATATTAATTATTATTTCGTAGTATAGTTATTATAACCTGAACAGAAGAATAAAAATCCTCGCCATTGACAACGAAAAACCAAATATGCCACTCCTAGTGCAGGTTTCTTTTCTGGTCAAGTTTCAAAACCTTGATTAAGACCCAAGCTGCTCTACTATTCATGACCCATCATGAAGTTACTACATTTAAATAATATGAGTTAGCTTAGCTAGCTGCTAAAGATGTTCACTTTCACCGTTAGTCAGGCGTACCCTAAATTAATTAAGAAAGTACTATTATATGACATAGAAAATGTCACGTTGGTGCATGCCAGGTTTGAACAATGCGACCACGACCGATGAATATAGCACAAATCTCTTTTATAAGTATTAAAGCAATCAATAAAACAATTCAGAAGGCCATTCTAAAATAAAACTCCCGCTCAAATATGACATCCATTCTAGAATTACAAATAAAAATACATTCGCGGCATGTCGAGAGGAGGCAATAAGGTTTTAATAAAGCCATAGTCTACGATCAGGTGAATATTACGAAACACGAGGATATTTTGGTACACACCATCGGATAGATCAGTAGGACAAATTAACACAAAAACATTAAACCTCCAA
This sequence comes from Protodeltote pygarga, assembly GCA_936450705.2. Classification (NCBI taxonomy): domain Eukaryota; kingdom Metazoa; phylum Arthropoda; class Insecta; order Lepidoptera; family Noctuidae; genus Protodeltote; species Protodeltote pygarga. The sequence goes on along the minus strand of OW388250.2, from coordinate 16,508,113 downwards.
TAAAAAAAAGAATAATAGAAAAAATCTGCCACAAACAGGATTTGAACATTCTATCTCATAGTTACCACGATCCAGCTCTGAGTATCAGAATTCTCCACATGCAGGCGACAATAAATCTATCCAGTAATCCTATATATCTATCCAGTAGTCCACTTTGTAATCAACCAGCCAGTTAAAAATTTATTTAACTGCAACAACATTATTGCAAATAAATCAATTTTATAAATTAAATAATTTGTTTAGAAAACTTCAATTGTGAGCAAGATTCAAATCTGCTATCTTCGGGTTAGATTAATAGTTTAAAACGCAAGTCTATAAATAAATCTTCAAGGTACACAGTATGAAATTTATAAGGTTTATTCTTCTGCATGAACCTGCACAGTGGCAATGTAGGTGTTCAATAAGTGGGGCAACGGGAGTACGTTTATCATAATATATGACGGGTGTTCGAGTATTGATGCTCTCTGCGCGAAACAAGGAAAATAAAATGTTAAGTAATCCTGTCTTTATTAGTATGGCTGCTCTCCGTGACTTTGTCCGCCTAAAAATATTTGTTTTGGCAGGATTTCACGGAAATCTTAATTCTTTATCAGCACAATATGAGCCAAGAAGTGAGTACTTACATGGCAATTTATTTATAAGCGGGATTTATAGTCAAAGTAAAAGAAATATTTATTTGTTTTCTCCCTCTAGATACATAACACTTATTTTACATATTTTTGCTGATAGATGTCTGATATAAGACTGAGATAGGTCGGTAACCTTCAGTATCATTTTTACAAAGGCTGCGACATTGAAAGGGTAAAACCATAGTTTGTTTTTAAAATGTTTTAAAATTCGTAAAACCTATCCGGTTCTTTGTTGAAACCTGAAGCGGTGTCGTGGTTTACAACTGTTCTGTGCAACCCCCCGGGGCGCAGGGGTGACGACGTGCTCGTACATACCAATAAATATGATTTACCATACACTTGTTTGGACTTGCCGCAGAATAGGGTGCGCGTACACTTGTCATTCAGGAATTATGTTTCACTTGAAATCCGGCGAAACCATTATTGACTGCGCCATACAATAAAAAAATAGTAAAGCAATTTAATTGGTAAACAGTAAAACCTTCCGATATTACGTCATCGCCAATATGTTTTCATTCAAACCATCGTTTCTCTTTTTAAAATGTTTACATCTTAAGAATAATTATTTAACAAACTACCAACTATCCTTTAACAATTCAATTCTACCATCTAAAATTCTAGATACACAAACAACCTCTCCGCCACCCAAAAACTTGTACAATCACGAACAAATAAACATAAAACAGCAACCAGCGACAGTTTCCCAAAGACCCCCATTTCCGAAGTTGTGGGGCAATCAAAACAGCTAAGTCTGACTAAAATCAAGATTAGCGTGGCCTTAAACCAAAAGTATCTTGCCTAGCCGCCCCGAAATGAGGGGTAATCGACAATTAACTGAAATAAATTGCTCCTAATCCAGATCCGATGCGTTTAGTTTTAGACTTTCGGTCGACATGTTGTTTACTGTATCTGTTGTGTACTTGTATACCGGCCTATTTCGTTTTGGTGTGACGGCTATAAATATATTTAGTTACTAAGTCCGTTATTATTAGTTATTGTAGAGGTTCTGAGTATTAACGTAACGTTTTATAATATTTTATCCGCTTGCGGACCTCGTGCAATGAAAATTGAAATTCATGGTGCCTTGTGGTGCATTTTCGTGGCTGTATTTTTCTTTAAGTTGTAATAACTTCTAGTCGCTTGCTAGTTTTTGATGGGCCCTTACATATATTTGACCAGCGCACTTTAAAGTTTATCTTAGTTTATCTGTGTATCAATTGTCATAATTGTATAATTAGTGCAACCAAAGTTAGGCAAAAAATAAAGTTGAAATTCACCCCCTAAAGAAACGTGCATGCACAGTTCTAAGTAAGTCTTAAGTAAGTACATAATAGTTTGAACAACAAGTTTTAAGATTTGTTTAACTTTAGGTAACTTTGATTTAAAGTGGTCAATCTCACATAAAATATCAATCTTTAAAAAAATCATAGATACTTCAATATGCTTACAGCCTAACTCACCTGCATCTGACAAACGATAAAACGCAAAGCAGGTTTCCGCGCGACACAGCGAATGACGCGCGTGCCGCCGACGCCGCGGCTGCCGCGTGGACCGCATTTCACACCGCTATTTATGTCGCGGCGCCGTGTCGCGCCAATGTGACTGCGGCCTGCGCTGACACTTGTATAAACACGTTATTTGTGGGGATTGGCAGAAGTAGTTATAAGATAGAATGTGATTCGAAGCAACCCATATCCATTCAAAAGAAAGAACTACACTATTCTGACCCTTTTGGCCTGTTTTGCAGTTTACTGATAAGTTACCTTTAAGTTACCTGACAATTGCAACATAAATATGTGCACAATTTCTTCTTGATACCTGATTCATTTTGAGGTAATTATGTATAATAATTACTCATGATCACCTGGATGTGAACAGCTGCACTTTCTACACTTAATTAAGTCTAAAAATAAATTAATAGCCGTGATGCAAGTCAAAGGTCACTTTTCAACTTTTCGCAAGTTATGTGCTTATTATAAATTAATTAATTATTAATTGCTCCGTACCTCACGAAGCACGTAAAGCCGTTGGTCCTGCGCCTGATCTCTCTTCGATCGTATCGGATTGCCGTCCTTTTCGACTATGAGAGTGAAAGAATAGATAAGAATAGAAAGTGCACTGGTGTACGCACGCACTTGTTCATTATAATATCTCCTGCGTATTTGCCTATTCTCCGTTGAGATTGGCCGCTATGACCCGGTCAGGAGAACATTATATTGAGCAACAAAAACATCCTTTACCTAACTTTTACCTAATTAAAACACGGTACAACCACAGTATTAACCCTATGAACGCAGTTGAGAAAAACAATCTCCATTCCGTATTCAGCGCGGATACCGTGGAATTATGATAGTTTATCGAGAAAGTATCTATGGAACAAAGGACACATTAGCCAGAACAACTGGCCCTTATCTTTACCGTATACTAACAGTTTCGGATACGTCGCAGATATTAATTCCCTATCTCGCATTGTTAGGGTTATGACTTGACAAATATATTTTTTTTCGTTGTACACAAGTCGGATGGAATTGGATTGATTCGGATATTGGTAGCGAATGTATTGGTGTTTAGATGGGTGCGGAATTTGAGAATTTTTATTCGTTGATGGCTGTTATGGACTATAAAATATGGACAAATTATTTAGTAACATTTTTACCTTATTATTTTTAAGCTATTTTAATTAAAATAATATTCTGGTCAGACGAATATTGCTGTGAGACTTAACATCTACTGAAAAGATCCGATAATTTGGATACGTCATGCATGGTAGGTCAATAGGGAGATGATGAAATAAATTTGACATGCTTTAAATGAGCTTTAATCCTGTAGAGAGAGGACAAAAAGCATAGGCCTTCCAGGCTTAGCCTTACAGTGGATTGAAAACGGCTTGTAAATTGTTTTTGCACTAAATTTATGCTTGAGTATTTTGTATAAATTAATCGTTGATACACCGTCATTCTATAAGACAACCGAGCTTCAAAACAAACTATCGGATATTTATCCGCCACGCCCCTCCCTATCACTCTAAAGAGAAACAAAGTTGGTAACAGTTGTCGATATTGAACCGTAACGTCTTCTTTAACTGCGCCGTTACTTTTAACGTTAACTAGTCAATATCCGACCTGGTCCGCATACACAACAGTAACGTAACCGTTTCGTTATAGAAACGTTACGTTATCTCATACTGTTGATTGTCCGCGCTAATGAAAGGACTGTAGTTATCATTGCGAATACCGACGTGTATGGGTAGCTAAGAGATTTCTGTGAGAACTATTATAATTGATTTAATAAAATAAATACATAAGCATAAACTCACGCTTGTATTCCCCAGAGGGGGTAGGCAGAGGTGTGCAGTACTCCCACGTTTCGCCGGCTATGTTAGTCCCTTGTAATAGGGGGCGAGCTTATTGACATTAACCGGGCACGATTTCAGACTCCGTGCTGCTACTAAGAATTTCGTAATGGAAAAACCCAATAACACTATACCCGACCCGGGGGAACCTAGGACCTCGTGCTTAGCAGTCGAGCTTGCTACCACTAGACCAACGAGGCATAAAAATAAAACTAAATAATAGCGTGCTGATCCACTGTAGGTGAGACATGATGCAGTTCACACTCACTTCCTAAAACTTTAATATATTCAGCTGAACTAAATATAGACTGTGTCGCCCATGGGTTGTAAACATTACTTAAAACCCAACTCACGTAGACGTCTAAATTAATGTAATGTTAGACACCGTATAAAGTTCATGTTTTAATAGCTGCTGTAACATAACGAGGGTTTAAAATAAACGGTATATTTTAAAAGTTGAGCGCAGTTACATTAGTGCAATAGTTATTATAACAATTAAAATGAATAGGCTGTTTAATTCTTATAATAAAATTTAAGGAAATTTAAAAAGAAATATATGAAAACGGGGCTTGAACCCGCTATAATCGCCAAACTATGACAACACTATAACCAACTGAGCTATAGTATAGCTGCCCGCACCTATCCCATCTCAGATTCCTTTTCTTTATCGTCTTAAATGAAGATAAGTAATGTTTAAAATATGTTTTACTTTTAACACTTTGACTGCCACGTGCCAGACACAATGCAATTTTTATTTTTCGCGGTCATCGGTGTCCGCGGTGGCGTTCAAAGGCTTAAAGTCAATGGTGCGTGCTTGTGCCCATGCATGCTTGTGTAAGAATCAATGGTGCCATTAATAAGTAGTAATTTAAAAAAGCTAAAGTCATGGAGTCATCGTAATGGTAGTACCGATACGTGTGCCGAGTGTAACGGTTCTAGACGGACTGTCGCTAAGTCCCGCCCATCCTGATGACGTAATATGCAACTCGACGACACGGTGCAACGTAGTTTTCGCTAGCTCCCCTTTATATATGCTCCATGGGTAAAGTCGATGTAAAGAGAGGAAGAGGTAGGCCAAGATTATGTAGCGCAGATAAAAGAGAAAGTAAAGGTTGAGACGTATAAGGAGGACAAGGAATTGGCTCTTGATAGGGAGAGCTGGAAGAAGCTGCATTGATAAGAGCGTAGCTTTTAAATTGAAGCTTGAAATTGATCACTGTGACCGAAATTCAGTGAAGCGAATGATATTCAACTAGGTAATTGATTCCATATCAATTATTAAATAATATAATCATAATTGTGTAATAAGAAAATTTGAAAAAACAACTGATACGGATGGGATTTTAACCCACGATCTTCGTCGTACCGTGTCGACGCTCTGACCGCTAAGCCACCGTATCCCACCAGTCAGTTGAAATTTCAAACCTCTTTTTACGCCTAGGGCGTGTAATATAATCATATCAATAATTCCAGACAGACTTCACAAAACTTCTTCAACTCATACCCATATCCGCAAACTGACAAAAATGTTATTCCAATATCTGTTGTTTCGTACAATATTATCAAATTCAATTCTTGTTTCGATACAACATGTTTTAGAACTCAAGTAGCGCCTGACTATTGTCAACCAGGGAGCAATACGACGACATTTGAGGGTTAATATACGAAGTAGGGTTGTGTATGTCATGGAAGTGAGTTTCAAAGTTGAAACATACATAGTAACGTACTTGCTCCCCTTTGTCGTTTAAATAAGACACCAGTCTCAACACATAATGTTATATGAAATATTTAAAGTTACACCTTGTTAACGTGTACTTTACGCAGATTTTTTGACGAAAATAGTCGCCAAATTCAGGTATTATTTGTGTCTTTATGACGAGTTACCCTTTGTAGGGGACCCTAAGAACGAACGGCATTGCCGATATATGTCGCTACAAACTTATTGAGATTGTTTCAGACCTCACCATCACCTTGTCGAGTGTCACTCAGCGATTATTATCAATAAAATCGATCATGTATCAAAAGTATCTTATGAAAAGCAAATTATGAATCTTATATAATAAATCGTAAAAAGTAAAGTAATATAGGATAAAGGATAACAAATAACCAATTTTAACAAATATTTCTTTTTCCATATTTCTTATATCTAATTATCCATTCCAAACATTGGGAATTGGGATACGTACCTAGAAGTTTGTGATATATTTTTCTCTAGACTTATTTAAATAAACTACCCACTTTCAATTACCTATTTCTTTTTTATTCTGTTTAGAACAACTGCCTCGTTGGTCTAGTGTTAGCAAGCGCGACTGCTGAGCACGAGGTCCTGGGTTCGATCCCCGGGTCGGGCAAAAGTGTTATTGGGTTTTTCCATTAGGAAATTCTCAGTAGCAGCACGGAGTCTGGAATTGTGCCCGGTTAATGGCAATAGGCTCGCCCCCTATTACATGGGACTTATAAAATAGCCGGCGAAACGTGGGTGTACTGCACACCTCTGCCTACCCCCTCTGGGGAATACAGGCGTGAGTCTATAAAATAAATAAAAATAAATAAAATAAAATAGAACAACTGCTAACAAAGGAATAATCTAGAAAGATGGCTGTAGTTGTTTACTTTTAATCTATTGCTTCAATGAATATTATAATAGTTAGGAGATCTAAGTTGTGGAAGAGACACGAAACTTAATTAGGTGACAATGACGTCACTACTAGCGTAGCTGCTAAGTGATTCGCTGTTTACGATACTTAGCATTTTCGCTAGGGACAAATAATTGTGTGATTGAATCATGTTTGATCCAGTCAGAGTCGGTTGTGTATTAAAATTATAATTGTATAACTGCACCCATGATTCAGGAGAAACAATGGCTGTCGAGGACCTGTTGACATTCTTTTCACATCACCGAAAACACATTTGTTTCCTGACAATATTTTCCTTCAAGTGTTAATTAATTTGTAATACACAGACTTGCACTTTTTTATATAGCTACGGAATTTGTGGGTCATCTGACGGTAGTTCAGCAATGACCGCTGCTTAGGAACATCCGGTACCTATGCCAGAAATGTTGCCAATGTGTTGCCGACCGTTTGGGGAGGCGGGAGTCAATCGTAATACCAATATCGTGACTCAACGTACTACACACAGCAACAAAATAACTTGATGCTGGTATTCTACATAAGCTAGACTTCCCCGGACGAGCCAATAACTGACTGTAGCTCTAGGCTCTACCACGCAAGAGCACTCAAGTATATCATATTTTGAAAAGATAATAGTCGAAATTTCTGATCTGTCAATAATAATGTTCGTAATAACAGAAATTATAGCAAGGCCATTAAACAGAAAAAAATACAAGAAATTAATTTCCTTTTACTCGCGTAAGCTCATGAATTCCTCGAAATTACTGTAATAATTACACAGTGAAAAAAGTACTAAAAAAGTTACTTTAATTTCGTAAAAATGATAAGGGTCTCTTCGTACTTGTATTAATTTAATTTGGAGGACAAATCTTTTGCTCTCGTAGGTATTTTCCTCTTTAGTTTGAAGGTCTGTTTTCTTTAGTTGTAAATACACGTAGCTCAGAGTTCTTAATGCCCACCATATACGCCTAAAATATCACTAACTAATTTAAGTAATACAAATCAGTGATTCTTATTAAGCAGAAAAACGATACCGATTACTTCCTCCTGAAAATTTTGAAAGATCTTTTTAGACCTGAAAGCCTCCAGCTAAAGCAATTAAACTAAAGCTGATATTGTTATAGGAAGGCCATATTATAGTTTTAAGTTTTCACAGTTGCCAGCCCTTGGTCGCACATGTTGGAGGCTATCGGCCAATAACACATAATGTGACAGGCCGCCCACGCCAAGCCGTGCCGCGCCGCCATCGCGCCAGTTTTTAATCTGTGGAATTTATCGGCCGTACCTGACGATCTAGTCAGGCTTAGCTTATCCGAAATTGGTTAAGCAAAAATATTTGAGTATTTACTATTATACATTTTAACCTTTATTCAATTTAATCAATTGAAGATCAAACAATGTCAACTACATGTCATATTTCAATGAATTGGATATTTTTATTGTAAAACTATATAATATTTTTTATGATCCAGCTTGATGTCTAACGCTAAAGTACTCTAATTATAAATAATAATAAGTATATAACCAATGTACAACAAACCTTCTGTGCACCCTTATCACTCGGTGCCATACCAGACTAAACCGAGTGTACCCGGTTATACCAAGTATACCCGGTTATACCGGTCTATACCGGGGCCGCTAAGTAATTTATCCGGGATTCGACTTAACCGCTCTACATCCAGGGCTTTAAAATAAGGACTCCATTAATATGCGTCGCGGAGAAAGCAAATAGCAACAAGCGTGCCCGTGACTGAGATTACAGATTGGACAGTAGGTACGAAACTAGGAACTGGTGATCCTCGCCAGGGTCCTGGACTCTTAGTCTTCTTTATCGTATGGTTGATGAACAACCTAGTGTCAGAGTTTAAACCACCCGTAGGCCACTGACATGGCTTTAAACACAGTTGAAAAATCTCTCATGTGTGCTCGTTTCCTCACGATGTTCTCCGGTACCGTTTTAACAAGTAATAATAATTATTAAAATTTAATTAAAAATTTCTAAAACGCACATGAATCCGAAAAGTCAGAGGTGCAGACAGTGCATCTTGCCAAATTTTGTGATTTCAAGTCAACAGGAATTACTAACAAGTAGTAGTTAAGTAGGTTTTGATTCCCTTCCGATTATCAAAATTTGTAGCATAAATGGTCGTATTTTTTTATTGTGTTGTTAGAACTTTGATTTTGACAGCTCTAAGGGATTACAGACTTGAGTACTTATTTGATAGTAATTTCAACTTGATATCACCTCCACACGTTCCTGAGAAAAAAGGTCTTGAGTTTGACAGACAGACAGATGAACAACTAAGTGATCCTAAAATTGATCCTTTTGAAATACAGAACCCTAAAAAATAATAAATAAAGACATGATGAGATTATTTGAAATTTATTTTCTCGTATTCTAAATATAGTATAGTAATGAATAAATACAAAACGCGCAAAAAGGTCAAGGGTAGATAAATGTTTTTTTGACAATAAAACTTTGTTCGGTTCGGTTCGGTGCGACATGATACACATTTTTTCTGTATATTTTATCGTTGTACCGGTTCAATTAGCTAGAAAAACATTTGTACTGTCTGAATGGTACAGAAAACGGTATTGAATTTTGTTCACTTCGAGTCTTTTTTGTATAATTTGTAACATGTATGAGTGTTGGACTAGAAAGCCAAATGATTGAGGTTCAAACCAAAAGTACCACTGAATTTTTTGAAAATCCAGTTAATATCGTAAAACCACTTGAGAGTTGAAAACACTTGTTAGATGGCCTGTTTGTAAAGCTAAATCAGAAGCTGTTTATGAAGCAGAAGGTGGGTTAAACTCTCGACTCCAGGGTGTTTATCTGTCCCCCCTAAAAGGGTACTTAGAGCGGCCTAGGTAGGTTGCGGTGCTGTATGGGCGGCCTGTCACTATGCGAAAGAAAAGAGACAGTATTTTAGTCGATCTCTTAGCCAGTCTCTACACAAATAAAAGATGATGAATGAAATTTCATCTATTGTGAATTTGTGATAGACAGGCATATTATGAACCAGTCTACAGATATGAGTTTTAATAGTTACCATACGATAAAGAAAAGCTTCTCACATTGTCATTCAATCCTCTATTACGCTACACCAAACAGAATCACTGCAGCGCACACAAACATCCTATAATCACTATTTATTTTCACAACTCTCAATCACAACAATACGTACTCATTAAACAACACATAATTACATTACATCTTCAAATAAGGGCGTAAATTTATTCGGTAGAATGTTATATTGAAGTCATTTAGGAAAATAAACTTTAAACTTTAACAAAAAGTTTAATTATAAAAAAAAATGAGACTTTTCAGTTTCAATAGATCTAGGCATGCTAAAATCAATCTAATTTACAAGTATTTACTGTTGAAATTGCTTATGTAGAAAGAACGTATTATTTTTAATTGAATTGACACATATAGTTCAAATAGTTCTTTCTCTTTTTTTTAAATGTCTACATTTAAAAAACCTATATAGCCATTTAGCCCTCTTCGATGAAGACATTCTTAAATTATTACGACTTATTTTATTACAGACCCAATTCTAATCCTGTCCTATTTATTTACGAAAATCCCTAATCACTGGTATGTGCCGCAGCACAAATTTTGCAATAAGTTTGTACACAAACACGAACGCAATTTTGATACCTTTACTAAATTGTAAAATAAAATAAAGCTTAGCCAAAAAAATAAGGCTTAAAGACTCGAGTCTTTTTAAAGCTATTTTAAAAAGGCTCGAGCTTGTATAAATTTTTAGTTCTCTTCAGAGAGGCAAAGTTTCGTGTCGGTTCTGTTTGTTTTACCCTCTCTTAGTCTTCAGTCGTTCGCATTAATTGTTTTAGTGCAGGTTTTAGGGCGCGACTTGAGTCGTCGGTATGGTAATTGCGCGATTCGCAAACAAGTCGCGCGATCGTCGCAGCTTATCGCTGAGGCTACAGTTATAACTGTTAAAGATAACGTTTTGATGAATCGGGTTTAGGTGACTGTTCTTAAGAAGGGTTCACACTTGAAATATCAAGAAAAGAATTTACGTCATTTGTTTTAAAAAAATGTTGCTGAAAACTATTTTTAAGAATAAATAAATTTCTAAATACCAGGATTATTCTTAACTAGCTTTTCCCACTGCTTTGTTAGCGTGATTTGGGATAAAAAGTAAACTGTCTCAAGAAGAAGTTCCACTGACAAGAGCAAAGCTCTTAATTAAAAAAAAATTGGGAAAAATAAGTCGATCTGTTGCTACTCGCACGTCGAACTAACATAGACGTATCGGTCGAAACGTCGCGTCGACGTTAGTATTTCAAGAATTACTTGAATTTGTTGAACAACATTCTTACAACTTTGCCATAATTATGATTGCTGAAACAAGCGTAACAGAACAACTTGAAAGCATTTTTAAGCACGTAGGTACAGCTAATGTGAGAGCTACTAAATTCCAGTCTGCGTATAATAAAAAGCTCATTTTGCAACGAAAGAGTTCTTTGTTATAGTTATTCTAAAACAAACATTAAATTACATATTACAAAACTACATACTAAAATGATTTGTCTATGCGCGTGTAAGTTTGCTAATTTGCTTCGGATAGCAAACTCTGCAATAATATAACAAGCAATTTTGCAGTCAATATGTATCTAATTTTTCAACTACATATTAACAGATTGCAATACCTCAAAAATGTCCTCCTGATCGAATTCCAATTTCATCGCATTTGATGTACCTATGTACGGAAACAAAGTTGCACTCTCTATTCCCTTACTCTCATAGGACGGCAATCCTACACGACCGGAGAGATATCAAGCGCAGGACTGACAGCTTTACGCGCTCTCCGAAGCACGGTGCTAGTGATAATTATTTAATAATACGAACATAACTTACGAAAAGGCATCGGGTTTGAACCTGAGACCACTAACTTGCCAGTCAACCGTCAGTACTAGCTACCCTACACTATTTGTTACGAAAGGAATGATTTACCTTTAAGTTTTTTAAGATATTTTTTCAAAAATTTAATAGAAAATAAAAAAGGAAACATAATACAGATAAATACACTCAGAACTCTTACAACATTTACGGATTTAAAAATAATGGCTTCTAAGAATTGCTATAGCTACTTACTTAATAGGAAAAAAGGGTTTCCTGTACACAGGAGAAGAAGATTATTTATTATGTTTATTCATGGAAAAAAAACTAAATATCCAACAATATCTATACAATAATATAATCTCTATCTTCCTTAGAAATGTACGTTCGCTCATCCTCTTAGCCTTATTATTCCCAAATTTGGCGTGAAATAACCCGGTCAATAAGAGCACGGATCGGCTACGTCTTAGTGACATTCCTGGTGTGTAGCAAGCGCCTATTGTACTATCGTAGACAAAGCCGGTGCACCGCTCTTAAGGTTAAAATCGCTTGCACACGGGCGACCGAACGTAGCGCTAGCCCCGCCCCTACACACATAGCACCTTTCAAAGCATTTTGGTCGCAAAATGGTGCACCGTTTGTGTTCGCGATAGTACATATTAACCATAATAAGCGATTACCAAATCTGTAATCCACCCCAGATTTAGCCTTATACACCACTAAATCCACTGTCCAAAAACTAAATGGTATAATAGGATAAGTTAATTAATTTGACTGATAGATAAATTAAACTACTCGACTGCACAATCCTTATTCCCTATAGCACCCAGATTCGTCCTAATCCAGCCCTGCTTGCAGTCGTCCTTCAGCATAATCTCGAAGCTCGCGATTAACGTTTCACTCCTGAGACCGTAAACTTTCACCCAGATAAGGATTACTATAACACCGAGAATGAATTACTGAGTCGACTCGACGACTTTTCGATTCTTCAAGCGTTTTGTAAAGGGTTTTATTTGCGTCGGCGTTTTGAATAAATTTCACGGCCATAAGCTGAAAACTCATTGCTAAATCCATGCAAAATTTCGATTCAAAAAAAGATTTTAATTTTCTGGTTTGATCGTAAAATTATATCTTGTTAAACATAAATAAAATAGACTAAACAAAATGCAAAGTATTGTTATGAATAAAATAAAAGTACAAAACCAAATTGTAAAAAATTCCACATCAAATTGCACAATTAGGCAATTTAGTAACATTTTAAATCTCTTGAAGCAAACATTGAATTATTTAGCACAATCACAACTAAAATATTTTATTCCAGTAAACTAGAATGTACTTTTTGGGGTCCATAAGTAAAACCTTTAAAAAATCTGCTGTATCAGGTGTCGTATTTATAAATTAAGGTGACACACACCTACCATTCGAATTAACTATTCCTGGCGTATTCAAATCATTAAAATAAAAAGCCATTTATGTATGTACAATAAATATCTATTATTGGACATACATTTAAAAAGGTACATATCTAACAAGTGCAAATGGTCACATGACCATTTATTAGACTGACAGATGCTCGTGTAGGATTGCCATCCCATCGGAGAGTGAGAGTGAAGGAATAACAAATAATGCACGTAATTTGTAGCTAGTCGGCTAGTCTCCAATACTATGTTTTTTCTGGCAGACCTTTGCGAGTCAGACCAACAGTAATCAAACAAAACTACAGAACCCTAGTTCGTGTATACTCGCGCACTTGCCACTTTATTTTCTATTCGAATGGCTGCCCACTACGGCTCAGTAATTACAGACGACTACTAAATATCTTTGAATTAAATACTCTATTGGCAATAATTCCAAGAAACATTTATTTGTTAGACTTTTTTCAAATTATTTTCTTAAAGAAACCTTAATTTTACTTTCATTCAAAGCTAGTGAATCAGACTGCTGTGAGAGACATCAAGTCCTGTATATCTATCACTTTTTTATTTGTATGTTTGTTTATTGTGCTTTTAGGAACTTACTGTTACGATGGGAGAGATAGTTTACAACCTTGGTTTCAAAATAAACTATGTTTTCTATACTATACTATACAGCTTAGTATCCATTGCATATGCTTACCATAGAGAGCATCTTTTAGATGTGTTAGTTTCTTGACGTAATTTTTTCTTTGCCGTTTTCTTATTACAAGCTTAAATACTTAAATACGAACGGTCCCAAGGCTTTTTTTAGACACACCTTGATCTTGCAATACTCTGTATTGTACTCTGTACTCTCTACTCAGTACTCTTGACCTTGTTCGCGCAATACTCTGTTTTAGACTTCTTTGGTGGACCAAAGGAGGGGCAAAAAATTTTCTACTACGCAGTTGCGCACGATTGGTTGGTCAGTCATGAACCTGCGCAAACTTTCTCCCACTACTTCGCTCTATATTTAAGATGTTTGGTTTCTGTATTTTTATTTATTTATTTATTTAATTTATTTGTACACACACAACAAAATATATAACAAAAAAAAAGGCATTAGGTAAGGCGATGTACAGGGTGGTGCTTATTCCTAATGGAATTTCTTCCAGCACACCCGCGATAGGAGAAAGTGATTTAAAAATGTAGACCCAGTGTGTTAGATAAACTATAATTGCTAAAAACTACAACTAATATAAGTATAATACCTACTATATGGTATAACTACATAATATATATAATAATATATACATATAAAAATAAAATAAAAAATAATAATAATAATAATACACATACATACACTAAATAAGTAAATATAAGTACATATAAATATATAAGCAATAACATAATTAAAGAGATAGATAATGATCCTTAACACGTTTCTTAAAAGCAGATACAGTTTTGGAGTCTCGTATGCTAGGCGGAAGCGAGTTCCACAGTCTCACTGCATGGACAGTAAAGGAATAGGAATAAAAGTCAGATTTTAAGAAGAAGTTTTATAGGAATTTGGGACGAACCCACTTGATGGCAATCGATATTGTGGCCTATTCATTCTTAATTGTTCTGGAAAAACTGACGCTGGAAGAATATGATAGCATTTGACTACAAAAGAGACAAGGGGTCTCAGTACTTTTGATAGTGAATTTACTTTTGATAATGCAAGCGAAGCCACAAGCAACAGCTAGTTAAAGGCCACCGTAAGAGGATTAGAGGAGGAGTAAGAAATCCACAGCAATTGTAATTAATCTGAATAATGTCTGTAAGCTGTGGCCCGCCTTTTTTGGGTCTTGGCATCATGGCCGCGCCTTGAATTTAAAACAAGGGGCAATTTCTTTGCATCGCGACGTTAATTTCCTGGGAACAACAGTGATTTAGTGGAAGACATTATTGTTTTTAAGTTCTTTTAGGAATTTGGTTTAAGAAGTTTTAGGATGTGGTAGGGTACTAACGTAGGGCATATAGATACATTTGGCGCGAGATTGTTGATAGCTATCTGTGATCTAAGTTTATGTCCTCTTATTTTTTATTTAAATCAGGGGAGAGATAAGATGATACAAGGGATGTAATAGCGTATAGAGAATATTTCAATTAATTGAGATTTAATACATCAACAATTTCATTCAGAAATAACAATGTAGTCTTTATTCGAAGCTCTAAGCCATATAAAAGCAACATATTATATTACCCGGCAAAGTTCTCGTGTATTTTTAATTCCCATGTCGTAGCATAAGGTTTTAAAACTTTAATCGTTTACAAAAAACGGTAACAAAGAAAAACACATAGTAAGTACACAAGTCCACACGGTTGGCGACACTAAAACTTTCATAAACGACACATTTATTAAATATAATAACGCTGTGAAACTAAAAAACGCGTGGTTACGACTAACGTTACAGCAACAAAGCAAGCAACAGAAGTCCCACAAGGCTTGGTGAAGTAATCTCAATTAAAGTCGCTACAGTACTAAATAGCTATCTTGCATTAGGTCCAATCGACGAGGAAAACAAAAGAAAGAAAGACGAAACGATTGACAGCGTTGAGTGCCAGCTTTCTGCACTTAATTTTGCTGAATCGATTTCAGCACTGTTTGTGAGATCACAGAATAGTATTACAGATAGATGGTGTGGATGTCAGATTGGCAGCCGCTTTTAGAAAACATGATATTCATATTTAAGGAATAATGAGTCTAGGACTCTGACTGACTGGATGTTTCCTCTGCTTAAATCTGCATCGGTTCGCATTTAATTTCTTCATACTTACAGCTAAGAGTGGAATACCCTTACCGTCTGTATTTCCAGGACACTTCAATTTGGAAGATCTTTGATTCAACACACTTGTAGAATACAACACGGGTTACTATCAGGTGGGGTTGATGAGGCCAAACGTACCTTTTCTAAAAGATTTTGTTCCTACCTAGACGTGAACTTCTGTGGACCTTCTGTCGCACCCTTGTCTTGTGTCACGAGGTAGACAAAGAACTATGAAACGTGAAATATTGTAGGTAATTAGCATAATCTTTGCATTCACTCCTTTCTGTCTTACTAAACATACATAGAGCTCTTAAAGTAAGCCACAGATGCATCGAGGGCTACCATATCCATAGAGCAATGCTAGCTCGCGAAATGAAAGTATTTTAAGATTCAGGTGAGGTGCTTATTTTGTTAAAGTCCTAGGTAAGTCTTTTTTTTCGATAAAAAATTAATATCCGGCAACATTTTGCAGTACTAAGATCTCGTTTGGAAAATATTTCTTACTTTTGCACAAGTTTATTTTTCGTTCCGTACTGTTGGTACATTTTTTGTGATTGATGCATATTAAGTTTGAATAATTAATTTATTACTAAAAATAACACAATTTACTAACATGAGTCCGAAATATAATTTGAGGTATTATTTATCATAGAAAAGGCAGGTGTTTGATCATCACCCCTGATAGCAAGCGGTTTTTTATGATTACTTAAATGCCAAACGCCTGATGCTAAGCGGTTATCATAACCTATGGACGCTTCAACAACCAACTAGTGCTGTCGCTGATACGTAAATACGTTAGCACCATTTCCCCATCCCAAACCGCTAAATGCACCAACCTATTACTTCAAGCTGGTGTTCTGAGAGAGCGTGGTACCTCCCCGGCCGATCCATCCAGTCAAAGGTTGACTACAGCTAAGCTCTACCACAGGTATTGTGTCATTTAACTAAACCATGCTAAACTATGTCAATGATGAACAACGCCAAAATTTCGTCGCGCTCCAAACGCTAATTCAGGCTAAATAATACTTTAAACAAAGGAAGGTAATTAGGAGTGGCTGGGTAAACTGGCGCTGTGTCTAAATCATATTGATACAAGACAACGCTCCGTGTAAGCTCTTACAAGATCCTGTATGTGGTACAAGGTAAGGGAAGTAGCGATTCGTACTAAACGAGACGATTTTACCTTAAAATTAAGTCTTAAGACATATTATGAGACAAATGTATTTTTGCACGAACACATGTTTTCAGTTATGTATGTCTTAAGTTCCAAGACCGAGGCTGTTATCATACTGGATATAGTTAAAAAAATCAAAACCTAGGCGACTCGACTACGTGACTAATACTTGATTAGTCTTTAAGCGCCTGCCTTACATATACGCAGTCATTCCCGTTCGGTAACACCACCCCCGTCGTCCACACTGTTGACGAGTGGGATTTTTTTTTAAATGGTGACAATCCTTCCCGATCGTTCACACCCCACGTGACATTGTACAAGAGTCAAAACCTAGAAAATTGATTTTAACCCGACTTTTGAATGGAGCGGGTTATTTTTACGTTGCCGCCATGGTTTAAAATCGCTTTTATCGAAGTAATGCGTTACAGAATCTCATAAAACTTGAAGGAAAAGCCTTTTGGATGATTATATAAGGGGCTGCGACGTCTATCGCTAATAATATAGTGAAGTTAATACAGCACTGATAGCCTCTGATAGGTCTCGAGTTTGATTCCAAGGCGCCACCTCGTACTTTGCGTAAGTTATGTGCGTATTATAAATTAATTAATTATCAGTTGCTAAAACGTTGAGGAAAACATCATGATGAAAAAAGCACACCTAAGAGATTTTTCAATGGTGTGTAAAGCATTGTCAGAGACCTAACAAGTAAAATGATAGTAAAAGCTATCAAATAAACACATAAGCTGTACTTGGCCACAAGTAATCCAAAATTACATACTGTGGAGCGGTGTAAACTCTGACACCAGGTTGTTCATCAACCATACGATGAAGAATAAGAAGAGTGCTTTGATTTCAGCTGTCGTTATATGTACTTGTTTTACGACAAATTGCAGGCCTTATCTTATCTCTAAGAAGGTATATCGACCGACCGAAGATGAATATCGACCGTTGCCAAATCTCATCTAGTACTTTAATTTTCCACAGAAAGATATATCACTGGAAAAGACTATTTTTTTTCTATTAACTTTTTTGTATCATACCTAACCTTCCGCGACTACCTCGAACCACCGCCCAAAAGATGTCTCTTCATTTTACACCAAAAATAAAATCTTTATCCGGGGATTAAGGAGAAAGGCGGGGAGGGTTGAGACGCGGGGAGGGGCAGGCAGCTATAATTTATCTCACTAATGGTTTTAAACCTGACATCTGCCCTTTTAAGAGGCACTAAACAAGCCACCACAGTTTATATCGAAGCTGTAAAAATGCATTTTTCCGCCTCCCTCGTTTGTGTAGTATTTAGAAGATTGTTTCTGGTGGGTTTTGTGGAATTTACGGTGTGATTAGGAGAATGACCTCTAATGTGTTGGGGTCACAAAGGTCGTGATTCTTTGTCTTGGTCTCCGTAATTGCTCACTCAAGTCTAATTTAATCTGAAGATAGGAGTTTTAGCGAAGCTTTGGAAAGGCTTGTGTTCAGTCGTGGTCTGGAAATGACTCAATTGATTGATTGATTACGGTTCCATTGACTTCGCCAAAGGTTCTCGTTTTGACGAAGGAACTAATAAACGCCGCTGTATAACTGTAGGTGAACAAGATAACACCTCCGTCCCTTTGAGCAAGTTAGTTGTCTGATTAGTAACTACTAAGTTTTGGGGCACCAAGTTTAGTACTAACGCGAACCCTAACCACTTACTAGACTTGTAAACTTTAACAATCACCGATTTAGTGTGGTTATAACGCGCTTCTAAGGTTTAAAGGCTGGATAAAGATGGCAGTGTATTGACACTGGTTTTGTCTTGATAATAATAATTGTCCTCCAAATTTTTTTCATGGTTATTTCGGTCACAGCAGCCAATCTCAACGGAGATAGGAGGTATAAAGTGAATAATGGATGTGTTCGGAAACACAGATGAACTCTTTATTCTCTTAATCTCATAGTCTGATGGAGAGGTACCAACCACCCGTAGGCCTCAAACCTTTGAAAAATCTCAGGTGTGCTGGTTTCTTTTGTGCTGCAATGTTTTGGCAAGTGATAAATAATTTTTAACACGCACATGAATCTGAAAGTAAAAGGTGCTTGCCTAGATTAGAACCTACCTTTGACTTTTAACTTGCCAGTCCAACGTTCATACCACTGGGCTATACTGTTATCGGTCAAGCAACTATAGGATCAAGTGATAATTAGGTAATAAATTTTTCAAATGCACATAATTACTAACGAAGAGAAAGAACTGCCTCGTTGGTTTAGTGGTAGCAAGCGCGACTGCTGAGCACGAGGTCCTGGGTTCGATCCCCGGGTCGGGCAAAGTGTTATTGGGTTTTTCCATTAGGAAATTGTCAGTAGCAGCACGGAGTCTGGATTAGTGCCCGGTTAATGGCAATAGGCTCGCCCCCTATTACATGGGACTTATTACATAGCCGGCGAAACGTGGGTGTACTACACACCTCTGCCTACCCCCTCTGGGGAATACAGGCGTGAGTCTATAAATAAAATAAATAAAATAAAGAAGAGAAAGAAAAAATCGTGCATCAGGTTAAAAAAACATCGGACTTGTCAGTCAACGGTCATACTACTTTGGAAATCACTGCTCTTGACTGCGGCTGACTCACATTAAGCCTGATCGGACTCAATAAACCTTAGGAATTGAGTGTTATAGCTTATAGGGTTAATATTCTTAGCATTTAGCATACTGAACACTAACAGCCAAGTAAAGCCAATCTTTATACACGCAGCGTAACCCTCAAACGCGCATAAAACGAAACGCTCCAATTTAACCCTCCCACATCTATGTAAGTGGGATAATCGACGTCTGCAACTGCGATCCGGATTAAAGTACAAATGAAGTAAATAATCTGCATCCAGCTGGGTGAGATAACTGGCTCATAGCGATATGATGGCTGGGAGGACGAGTTATCTTGAAATTAACTTTTAGAACTGTCGGTTTGGTCTTCTTGGGATTATGAAGGACTCCTTTTGTTGTTACTCCATAAGAAAAAATAAAGAGGACGATAGTTTTTTTTGTCTGAGACGGTTCAATGTTCAGATTGATTCAAATCTAAGTACAAAATATTTTTTGTTACCAATAGGTGGGCTGGCAGAGCAGCTGTGTATCTAAATCAAAAGCATATTCAAATCCTGCTTATAAACGCTAGATTATTTCTTTAAATATTTGTAGGAAATTTGTAAAAAAGTTGCTTGTAAAAATATAAAGTACATAAAGTTCTTAAAAGTTTTGTGAATTTTTTACATGTTAGCTTATTAAATATTTTTATTTAATAACGGGGTATGTCAAAATCGTAGATTCGAATCCCATCCGGTTCAATTGTTTTTTCAATTTTTTTTACCACAAACAGAACTTTAGGTATAATGATTAAATTATTATATGTTACGCTGTTCACCATTACATGCCAGAACAGCGTAACATTTCTTTAAAATATAAACCCAAACCAATAAATTCCGTTTGCCTACTCATTAAATATATCTTTTTATTAATTCTCGTGTCAATAATTTTAATTTATTGTTTGTTTGGAGAGTCAGTGAATGAAAGTCTTAGTATAATTATATTTAGTACGCTAATTCTGAGAATTGTTGCGTCAGTTATTTGAAAGTGTAATAGCTCAGAATTTCTTCTTATTGTTAGTAGTACCTACTGTCTAATTTTTAATATCAAAAGAACAGCACACAATGAATAAAAAAATAATATTTTATTTAATATTATCGGAGCTCGCAGAGAGATATAGATGCACCAACCGCTTTTCCAAGCAAGCAAACAGTTATCGCATACTGACATATTATAAAAATTATTTTATTAGATACTAGAAACTAATAAAATACTTTATAATAAATAAATACCTAATAATAAATCGGAGTGAAAAAATAGTTGTGCTTCGTACGAATCCCCAAAACCAATAAAAATGCATTGTAGATGCGTGATGATGTAAAATGCGTTTGCAATGTTTTTGGTGTTGCAGGGGCCAATGGGCGGCGGTGATCAAAGGACAATAGGCGACCAGCCTGTTTTAAAAAAGAGACAACAGGAAATCCATTTTTCTGCCGGAATTTAATTACATAAATGATTTAGGTAATTAATCAAATCTTAATAATTAATAATGAAAAAGCAAAAAAAGAATATTACAAATACGAGTATGTAGATAAATTGTTGAGCATGCCGATAGAGTAATATTAATAAACGAGTATTTTTTAATAGGTATTTTAAAATATAATCGTATGTATTAAAATGAATGAATGAAATAAACGAGTATTAATACTCGGTAATAAACAAGTACTTATGTACTACTACTACAAGTACATCTCTAGTAGGTACCTCTACCTATCCTACAATATCTCTAACTTAAACTCCGTTTTAATGGCCCAACTATGCAGACTAGAACCATTGTTAGAAGAGAAGCAGTTAGAAGCGCTTCGTTATTTCGAGTGCACAACAGACGACAAACAATTTGATCAGAGCTTGCTTTAGAACAAGTTGCTTTAACTTGACGAGTGCTTGGCGAAATATTTTTGATATTTTATAATGATTTGTTTCGCTTACTTTGTATGTGATCTACTTTACATGCTTTTTACTTGCAATGTGTGAAATATCTTTATCTTTCCAGCTCAAAGTTGGTATTCGTATTTTAACGCTAGATACCTGTTACAATTATTATGTTATCTATATACGAGTATAACATCACGTATCTTCGGGTTGTTATTAAAAAATGTTAATTAAGACTTTTTCGTTACGTTTATTGACTACTAGCTTCTGCTTGCGGCTTCGACCGCGTGGTATGTTGATAAATTGAAGCCTATGTGTTATTCTGATATATAACCTTCATTACTGTTAAGTTACATTAAAATCCGTTCAGTAGTTTTTGCGTGAAAGAGTAACAAACATTCATCTTTACGTACAACCTCATAAACTTTCATTTTATAATATTAGTAGGATATCAAACGAGACTCTATTATTATTTATTTAAACTTTATGTACAAAAATAAGTCTACAGAGGCGGACTTAATGCCATAGGCATTCTTTCCTAGTCAACCTTAGGGTGATGCAGAGATAATCCCATAGTAATATACTTAATAAACCTAAACTTAGATTATTAACAAACATATACTACACATATACATATACTAGGTACATATTACATATACGAGGTATATATACCTATTATTAGTATTACCCCAGTAAAGCAAATAGGAATTTATCTTTCGTATAACTAAATATTAAATAGATTTTAAATCCATCTAAAAGTGTGTAGACTTACGAAATAAAAACAAGCCTCATCTCCAAAAAGCGTTTGTAATTGTAACACGACAATTAAAATTCTACTTAACTCCGTTGCACACCGAGCAACATTCAAGCTCCCGTTTTTCCTTAAAATATAACGCGTAGGTGGTGTAACAAAAAATATAAAAATCGCTTGGACCGCGTCCGTTATAAATGGGCGGTAATTAGGGCACAACGGCAACCCATCCACCCCCAGAACACACCACGCCTTTAATATTCACCCCGGACTTTTAATCTACGAGAAACTTGCCAACTTTCAATAGTTAGCTAAAGTTTTAGTTTCAGAAATCGATATGCTTCATCCGATTCGAGATCTATTGACATTATTGTACGGTACTGAGGGTCTAAAATTTGATAGTACTTGTATGGTATCTTCAAAATTTTGTGTTGAACTACATGTGTTTAAAATACGTGTATAGATTTACATTAAATAATTCGTTTGGTTTAGTATCAAAAAAAAAATGCATCTAAATAAACCAAATAATTTTGCTTTTCGAACTCTTTATGTTTTACATACCTACTTACATTTTAGTGTAACAGTAGTGAACCTACTTACGTTTAATTGTTTGATTAGTATCTTTATCTAATCAAACAATTTACAAAAGCTATTAAAACATGGTCTTCGCAAACGAAAGGCAAACAGGAACACCACTTTATTTAAATAAACGTATGTACTCCTAAGTTCTCAACAAACCTTAAACATAACCAACCTAAGCTATAAACATCACTATTTTCGTTGCGAAATAACCTATTTAACGTAGCAAAACAACAGATATGATATTCAAGCGAAAGTTTGGTAAAATATTCATGTGTATCCGTCGTCGCTCGGCGCCCGGTGTGCCTCGGGGCTTTATTTTACACTTTTTCCTATCCACCCTTACATGGTTATAACGTACGGACTAGGCAACGACTTTTTGTGGATATTATCCGTTTAGCACTGTATATTATAAGTGCTTGTGTAAAAACCTGCGTTTTCTACATTTTTATAACGTCATTCGTTTTTTGTAGTCACTTATTATATAGCTAGCTTATTTATTTCATTATATTGAATCAGATTTCTAAATTGGTGTGATCGCTATTGAAAACAAAATTAAAAAACTTACGTTAACCATTAATTTCATTTATCTATATTATTATTTAATTCTCTTCAAAATTTAAGGAAAATCTAAAGGAAATTCGGTCTTGCATAATAATATACAACTTTGCTGCGTGCCTCACTCTATAATATTTTACACAGATAAAGATAAAAAACTGGCCAAATGCGAATCAGACTTGCACATAAAGGGTTCCGTACAAAAACGTTGAAAAGTAACACTTTTTTTGTATCAGCGCCTTTTGGGGAACCCCTTTAATTATTTTACTTTATTTATTTATTAAGTAACTATTTGTTACTATAGAGGCTATAGCAGCACGTGATCTTTAAAAATTATAAGTGCCTATCTATTTCAGTTAAAAATTAGATACTGGGATAGACGGGCGGACAGACAGCGGAGGCTTAGTAATAGGGGGCCAGTTGGCACCTTTCTGGTACGAAACCCTAAAAATATGTAGCTACCCTTCAATTACTTTAATAAAATCCAAAACTACCCAATCCACCATCTTTAATACAGCTCAACACGAGTACAGCGTAACTGAATGCAGATCTCAACTCATATTATGAATATTGCAGGCTCAAAGCTCCTTGCCACCACCTAAAGCCAAATGCGAGATGAAAATTTAATCTGAAATGATCACACTGGTACATTCGTTGCGAATTATTCATACGGCCACTGCGACGCGGTAATAAGTAAAAACTAACAAAGACGAGAAATATGAGAGGACCACCATTATAACAATAAATGTTACCGCGCAAAAAGTGGACGCGACCGGCGGCCGCGGCGCGGCGGCGCGGGCGGAGCGCTATTCTGCGATATTTTGATTATGGCATTCATGATTTTGTGGATTTTTTGCGGAATCAACCTTGCGTATCACAATGAAGATAGAATATCATTGTACACTTTGGCAATCGGAAAAACTGACAGCCTACTTATATTTACTCATTATTTACATCACATAACTTTACTGTAGATGTATATTTTTATTGTAAAACTATTCAAAAAAATGTGACGTACCATTATGTACCGGTCGGTAAATGGTGTTATTATGTCCGGTTGATCACACCTGCCTTTGCAATGCTAGTTCTCGACTTGAAGATCCCCAAAATATGGTGTTCTGAATGCACGCACTTTCGCGTTATTCTAATATTGCATTATTTAGCAAGGGAAATCTTTACTACTACCAATTATTTTAATTAATATTACTCTGAGAGTATTATCTTATGACATAGAATAATAGGCTGAAAGACTGGAGCTTCCTTCTCGAAAGATTGGAGAAGTGAACAGAATGGTGTCTTGAGACTTTTTTAGAGCTATATAAGGATATATTTTATAAGGATTAATAGTTTATGATAGTAAGCTCTCAAAACATCAATTATGTACCGAATAAAATATTAATAACCTCAGTGATTGAACATTTTCAGCCTACCTACCACATTCCATTACAGATTTCCCTTTTGATTTTGGCCTGTTGACAGTTTGGCAAATAAATTAGATTGGCTGAATAACTTCTGTTAGACTTTTTAGGAAGGCCATAAAGCCTCTTTTCTCTTGCCACGATTTGTGAGAGAAGACCTACCTTCCAACTTTAGTGACCTTTACTAACTTTGATATCAATGCATTAAACGTGACGAGAAGGGACGATGATGCAGTTATCATCGTAACTTTCCCGTGAAGACAAACACATCTCGGTGAGATATACAGTAAACCTTATGGTGTAGTAAATAAAGTTCTTTATAGTATTGCAAGTTTCGGTCTAAGCTAACCCTTACAAGTGACATGAAGTCGGATCGTCATCGTACAATGTAATCTTTAAAAATGCACACACACCCGGTTCCGTATTAGTTCCGCTCCAAATAGAATATAGCGGAACTAATACTGAACCGGGTTTGCAGTACGCCTTGGACTACATACTAACAAGACCTAAGCAACGCTAGATGGCAACAAGAATGCTTGTACCCGTCCTGAAATAGTTTCATATAAAATATTTTGTGAGCATTTTATTATGTTTTACTAAATCGTTGTACTGGAATTTGTCATTTTTAAGAGACTTATAAAAGAATGCTGGAATTCTCAAATCGATGCATAATTTTCAGGCGATTACCGAATCACTTTTAGTTGAAAGAGTAGAGATCTTAAGCTTGAACCTATTTTTAAAAATTGTCATGGTCTCACTTTAAAAAATAAAAACCTTGTTAATTAACTAGTGTTCATATTAAAATGTTTCAGAATAGTCGTCTGTTGACACTGTATTTCGCGCCGTAACGCCGCGTGCACATGCACACTTATTTGTTTTATTTCGTCATATTTCACCCAACGCGAACGCTCGCACAGTTTTGTTTTAACGATTTTTAATTTGAGTTCAAATTAAATTGTTCTTTTATGAGTTTTTAAATAGTTTTATATCCAAACTAATATTATACAATGTGTAACAAAAAGCCTGTTGTTCCTTTTAAGAGGTCAATCTACCCTTAAAACTGAACGTGTAGAACATCAGTTTGCATAATATTCGAAAAACAAATTTTACTTCCTATAGAGCCGATCAGTGACGCTCTTTAAATGAAGAAACAAAAATTTTTTTTTTTTTCAAATTTCTCAAACTGATGTTCTACAACTTGTTTAGTTTCATGGGAAGATTGACCTCCTATATGGGACAACAGGATTTTTGTTACTCATTGTAAATCTGAAAATGTTTATTATATTTCTTTACCTGATTAAAATAAGAAGTAAGTAAGTACTTTACTTTATTCGTTTCAATTTATTTTTATTTGAATTTAAGCTTGAAACTTTTTTTGTGAATTTTTTACATGTATAGCACTGTTAGCTTATTAAATATAATTATATACTAGAAAATTTATATAAATACCTAAGTACTTAATAGTATCCTGCACGTATCGGTTATTTTTTAAAATTTCCTTATTAAATTATTTTATTACAAGTTTGAATTCGAAAAATAAGAATAAGAAGACGTTATATTCAACGTCCACACTGGACAATCATTGCGCAGCTGTAGATAAAATGGCCAATATTTGATTCTATTTTCCTTCATTCCTACCCCGGTTCCCTGGACAACAGAGTTCCCTGTACAATGTATAGTAGTTTTATTCAATAGTACCGCAATTCGCATGCGAGTTACCTCGTAAAGATGTGCATTACGGAATCAAATATGCGGTATTCAATATGAACGTGCAGTCCGAGTCGAAATGCATTGCGGGCTTTGAGTATGAATGGAACAACATACAAAATAAAGGGTGGAAAAAAATATTTGAATTTTTGACTTACGAGCAGTTCCATTCTACAGACATTTACGACCAAGATCTATGACTATACATCCTCTTGTAGTTCAGTAGCCCCATGTCACATTCTACATTAATATTCTCAAAAGGGCCGCTTATGTTGGGCCTGTCCCTTGGCAAGACAGGACAGGACCGGGTCTCTTTCTTTTGCCACTGAAGAGAAGCTTTTGCAAGATGGATTCCAAAAAGAGTCTGGTCTCCAGTTCACAGAGAATATAATTGCATTTATTAAAAAGTGCCTTCATATTTATCAACTCATAATACCGAATAATGACCATTATTATTATCGTGTTAAGTAAAAGTACGAGTATTATTTTGTATTTGTTCCGATGTGTCTTTAGTTTACTTTGTTTCATGTTTAGTTTTTCTTTTTTGTTTGTTTCTGTATTCTTTGAGTCTTGTTCCACATAACTGCTTGTTTATACTTTTTTATATTTATGTTATTCCTTTCAACTGTTTCAATGTTATCGTACTGTGCGAGACAAAAATTAATTATCTTTCTTTCTTCTTTCAAATAATATTAGAATTAACGACTACATGAATAAAATATTTTGATAAATTACGCCTCGATATGTCGACAAGGCTTTCACTTTGGAAAGTTTATATTAATTTTTTATTAATCATATCGGTCATTTAGTTTATTTACGCTGGATGGCAATGCTAATACTTAAATAGGCCCTTAGAGTTTTAATCCAAAACGGTTTAAAAGTATGGCTACTAATAATTTTGAGGGACACCACAACGGCAGCACTAGCACCACACGCTGAGCTTATAAGAAAAGATAATTGTTATCAGATCAGCGACTTAACAATTCAAAAGAACAGCTTGTCTCATTAATACTCAAACATTACAAGTATCTTTCTACCCCTGTTTACCTCCTCTTGAAAATAGTTGGGATATTACTTGCTATGCCCACCTTAACATGTTACAGTTATGATGGAAATATTTGGCATGGCTATCCAGATGGTTACTTTACGGATATTACAAGAATTGCCTTAAAATTATATTTACTATAACCTTTTGTTTTTATACGAATTAAATATCTTTTTCATCCCGGACGGCACGTTACCTACATTACCTAAATTGTGTCATGTCTCGATCTTTGATGAATAATTTAACTGTCTCAAACGGACAGATTAAATAACTAATAAGGTCTTTGAGTTTAACTGTCAAATTAGAGGTATAAAATTAACGTATAGGTACTCTTGCCAAGGCCGTGAAATTAAATGGGTTACGATACAAATATGACGATTCATATTCTTGATACGTTGATATCACGCAAATGTACTAATTTGATAACTCTAAGTATGTTGTATCCTTTAATAAAGTGGTGATGTTATGTTAACATTTGTGTGTCTATGGCATCGTAGCTCCCAAACAAAAACAAATTTAGTTTTTTATTTAGAAGCAGACCTGATCCAGAGTGTTCGAAGCTAAAAATAAAATAATAAATGTAGAGGCTTTTTGTATCGGGTTAAAAAAGAAAATTATACTTGTTATGATAACTATTAAAAACTAGTGCTGTACCGGGGACTGGTTTGAATTATCAGTTTTTGTTTTCTTTTCACCATCACTAATACAGATATTCCCATAAACCCTTTAACAATTCAACCCATACATCAATACTCACAGATAAGGGCGAGTTTAAACGTATGGACCTTAAGTCATAACATAATGCGAGTAATAACGCAGTGGGGTTGTAACCAGTCGTGTGGCGTCGCCCTTATCTTTCCACTACATTTGTCGGACGGTCGGCGCGCTGATGCGACAAAAATGTCGCCCTGTCCAATCACGGCCTTAACCGACGTCTGCTATTGTCAATGGACGGGTCGGATGTTGTCGGTTAATTATTATGATAGGACTTTAGATTGGGTTCGTCGGGGTTTTCTCGATATTTTCTTAAGTGGAATTTTATAGAGAAAAGGGTATTTGGCTTCGTTCTATCTACGTGCGTTTCTTTGGGTTTGATACCAAAAGACTTGTGGGCAAACTATTCGTTTCTTTATTTTTTCCGTAAACATTACCATTTGTAAGTAATTTGATTTGTTACCGTCCCGATTATAGCTCGGTAATTGTGTACCTGCTACCCTTAGCACCTGTAGGTACTATGCTAAATGCTACATGCTATTACTATGCCTCTACTATTCGTACAAGGGGTGGATGTAACTACCATCTAAGATGATTGAATGTAAAAGAAAATTTCGATAGCACAGGCAGGGTTACTAGCGTATTTGGCAGAGCGGCTGGTGGCTTTAACCTGAAACTCAAGGGTTTAAATCCTGATTGTAATCGATTCTTTCTTTTAACAAAAATTTTGATTGTTAGTTGTGTGTTTTATAAAAATATTTACAATGAGAAGAGAAATATGTCAAAATATTACCCTTTAAAATCCAACATTATCCCATAGCAACTCCGCACCGACATCAAGAGAGTAAGTAAACGAACGTAGTGTCGAACATCTAATATAATTAATTCAGAATCATACACGCGTTAAATTTCGCTAACTATGTTGATTTAGGCGGAATCCACTAAATACACAATGTATGTTATAGTTAACGAGCTGTTTTTTTACATTGTAGTCTGTTTTAGAATAATTTTGCATTTCTAATGATGAAGCTTGCCGTGTGGTTTCCGGCCTGAGAATAGAACCACCCCTACTCGTCCCGCGGGTGTCGTAAGAAGTGACAAAGGGAAAAATCCGGAGGATGAGCAGCAGCATCCTTATAGCAATCATCTGCTACTGCGATCGCCAATCCGCTTGCCCAGCGTGACAATTATAGGCAAATACCTCCAATAAGCGCACAATAATGGCGCGCATTTGGAGAGGCCTGTGTTCAGCAGTGGACTAATACAGGCTGATAAATGATGGAGCTACCAAAACTACATGGGGGGGGCGTCACTAGGACAATCTTGAAGCTGCAGTCCTCCACGGATCCCCGTTTTTTGGCTTCAATTTTCCTTTTTATTTCCTTAGTAAACAGTAAGCAAAGTTCGAGTTTAAACCGACCTATCTATGACTTGGCAGTTTAACGGCTTCGTCGATGAAGCAGAGGGATGGTGCAAGTTTAACGTGCGTGTAGTATGCCTGTGGCATCGTAGCTCCCAAACGGAGGAACGGATGTTGATTTAAAAATATATATTTGGAAGTTTAAAGTAAAAGTAGTATTATTTAATATCTGACTTGATCGAGAAAGAGGGAGAGAAATATTTTCCCGCGATACAAAACCGCAGACAAAAGCTAATTATTACAATTTATAAATGTACTTCTACAAATATAATGTCAAAAAACACATTCGAACTTGATTGGCATCAATTAATTAATGTTAACCAAAACCAAAAGCTTCGCCAATATTTGATCAAACACTAAAACAAAATGGACGGCAATTGTTTACAAAATACATTTATTAATCAACTATTGTTTGATAGGTTTATTACGCATTGCGTTAAATTAAACCTATGTGTTAGAAAGAATTTAGTTTTTAACCGGTTTCCAAAAAAGAGGATATTATCAATGAATTGCGCGTATATACTGTCTTTTACACCGATTTTTCTAATATTTTTTAATTTGGTCTTATTCTGATGTTAAGCGTTAACTGTAATAACCTATAGATAATTTCAACACCAGAAGTATTCGCAGGTAATAGTTTTGTCGCAGGTAATAGTAGTATATAGTTTCTGACCCAGAACGTGATTACGGAAGGGGAGGAGAGATTAAAGAATGGGGATTATGAAAGGGGGGATTAATCCTCTGGTTCTTTTCTCTGACCATACGAAAAACAACGGTACGAATACTGTTATAACATAACATAGACTCACGCCTGTATTCCCAAGAGGGGGTAAGCAGAGGTGTATGCAGTATACCCACGTTTTATCGGTCATGTTATAAGTCATAACCCAATAACACTCGGCTCGATCCGGAAACCGAACCCAGGACCTCGATCTCAACAGTCGCGCTTACTAACACTAGACCAACAAGGCTGTCTACTAATACTGTTATTTCACGTCGTTATTCTATGACCCTACCCTCTACCCCTGCATGGCTCTGCCACTTAATAAATAAACACATTCGTGATTACAATTACTACCGAGCGGTTGGAGTAATTACTAGGTCACGATTTGCTAATTTAATTAGTTCTCGGGAAAATCTAAGTAGCAGATAGATACATTAAAAAATATATTAGTCATTACTCTCTTTGTGTACTTCAGTACTCAAGGGTTAGGAGGACCATTACGCGGAGCACGCGCGCGGATTGATCGCATGCAACTAAGGCGCGCGTGTCCAGATGTATTTAAAAAAATCAAAGAGCACCGCTACGGTCCAAACTACATAGCAGCAGATGGTTAGGTTCGCAGACCCATTCCTTAAAGCTAAGACATTGAGTTTTTATAACAGAGAGATTTTATTCACTTATATTTCTTTTAATAGCCCATTCTAACAGGAACCCTAAAAATTCAAACTTTAAAAAATAAACCGTTTATAACCCAGCCCAAAATAAAATAAAACATCCCGAGCTAAAAGAAATAATTAACAAAACAAATAAAATTTGGTTATGACATCCCAGAATTATACTGAAGGATTCTAAAATTAATTACGGCAATGAAAGTAAAGTTCGCTACTAACGTGTTACGATCAACCCTCAACTGCCGGCTTAAATATGTTAATATATGCCCGGGCATCCGCGTACCCCGGGCAACAAGCCTCAGAATAGAAAAAGATAAATTATCAGACAGAAAGCTATGTAATAATTTCAAAGCGTTTAATTTATTCTCTTTGAATCGCGTTAGGTGCAGCCTCGGAGCTAACGGCTGTTTTTTTATTAAATAATTTTATACAATTATTAATTCCATTGGATAAGAATACATTTTTTTAGATGAAGATTGAAATTAAATGTTCAATGTTTTCATTAATTTAATATTTATTTCATAAACAGTGCGTAACATAATATTCGGTATAATGTTTATGATGGCCAATCTATTAAAGTTTTCAGAGCATGAGATATCTCTTTGAAGATATTACAAATGGTATGTAATGACAGCGACTGACAGCTCAACGAGCCCTGCGGGACTACAAACAGGCCGGCTGTCATATATAAATCACCAGCCAAATGGCGACCGAATATTGTTCACGAGGTAGACGCTAATTGTATAATTAAATGAATGAATCTTTTTCAGTGCAAAAACAATGAGGTAGGAATATTTTTAAGAAGACTATGTCAATCGACTTTAGTGCACGTCAATGAACTGTAAAAACATAAGAAAAATTTATATCAGAAACAAAATACACAAACATCAGAAATTCCCGTCAGTTATACGATACCCGGATTTCACCGTATGATCCAATTTTACAGTGTCGGAAAACTAATATAATATCTCCGACCCCTGCAGCTATAAACTAGTGCCAGGCTTTATAAATGTACACTTTAATTTCCAGTGTTAGCAAATATATTTGAACACGGAGTAAATCTGTAAGCCATTATTCACCATAAGCCTCACCTCTTGTTGCGAGCATGACTGGAGTACCAACATAAAAGATAAATTGTCCGTTCACATAGACCCTCGTGGCCTTTTGAGGGTTAAGTAATAAATATGCAAACTTTAGGAGCATTTCTAGACAAATCCGTACCTATAAGGGATGGGTGCTCAAGTCACAAATTTTGTGAACAGGTGTGTTTAATACGAATTTTAGGCAAAATATTGCTTTTATCCACGTTTGGTATGGATAATAATGATTTAAGAAATTCTATGCTCGAATCTTCCGACTTGGAATTGAGTGGAATTTTATGTATCTATCAATCCAAAATTATATTAAAATATTCATGAATTAATGTTGAAGATCCAATAAAAGTTGTCAATTAATGTCTGTTAAAGTTTACTTAAAATATAAGAATATCTCTGCTTTTACTAAGTTACGAATAATATTTTTAATAAGTGCCAAAAGTTTGTTTAGTCTCCGAGACTAATTGAAAATACTTGAAAGTTAACAGTTTATAGCTCGCGATGAATTTTATGTAAGTTTTCAAGTATTTAAAATAAAATTCGAAGTCAGATGAAGTGCTGACATTGAATGTATGAAACAATAATTATAATTTTATAATAGAAGTAAGTATTATCTGTTTTACTTTTGAACTCCTGCGGTTCATTTCGAAGGTTCAATATCCGCACATGACAATTTCTATGTTGTGTGTTATTATGTACTCCTTCGTTGGTCTAGTGGTAGCAAGCGCGACTGCTGAGCACGAGGTCTTAGGTTTGATCCCCGGGTCGAACAAAGTGTTATTGGGTTTTTCCATTAAGAAATTCTAAAGCAGCACGGAGTCTGGAATTATGCTCGGTTAATGGCAATAGGCTGGCACCGTATTACATGGGACTTATAACATAGCCGGCGTTACGTGGGTACTACATACACCTCTGCCTACCCCCTCTGGGGAATCAAACGTGAGTCTATGTTATGTTATTATTATGTAACTGATGAAAAAAATCAAGTAGAACGTGTACCTCAAATATAGGATTGAGACAAAATTTATTGTTCAGGATCAGGGGACTTATGAATCACGTACCCAATATCAATCTTGCAACTCATTGCAAAGTTTGTGCTGCGGCGCGGCGCGTGACGTACCTGTGCATACTGTAAGCTATTCATTAAAGAATTTTTACAAAGAAAAAACAGAATTGAGAAGTCCGTGATTCAATAATAGGCTCCCAGTATAGGCTTATTATTTAACATTTTGACAGTATGTACTATCACGGACACAAACAGTGCACCACTTTGCGATCAAAATGCTTTGAACGATGCTACGTGCGTAGGGGCGGGGCTAGTGCTACGTTCAGACGCTGGGTGCAAGCGATTCTAACCTTAAGTGTAGTGCACCAGCTTTGTCTGTACATATATACATACCTATATATGTATACAGCCTTTAGACTGTGAAAACTATAAAACGTCTGTAGTATTATAATACTACAGTTAAAAGTAGTACTTCGACCTAATAGCAAACTAGTTACTTTCGAAACTACGACACTTACAAACGACTTCAATTACGACACTTACGAAACTAGTTTTTTTTTTCCTAACCCACCTTTTTGTAACTTACAGTAGATTTCAGAACTATATTATAAGATCATCTGCTTCCTAGCAGGATCGTCTGTGACGTCACCCACTCAAGGAACGGAGGAAGTGATTATCTACCGGGGCAGGAGTGCAATGGGCTTCCGCGCGTTTGATATCACGCTACCTACCCCCGCCACGGTTTAAAGCGAGGTAATATTGCTTCAGTTCTTGATTTTTTTATACTTTTGACTAGTATGTGCAACTTTTCTCGTGAAAAAGTTTACAATCTTTTTTATTTTTTATCCCCCGACACAAAAAGTGGGGTGTTATAAGTTTGACGTGTCTGTCTGTATATCTGTGTGTCCTGTCTGTAGCATCGTAGCTCCCAAACGGCTGAACTAATTTTAATTTATTTGAAACGTAACCAGATAAATGTTGATGGTATTGTCCATGGTATATCCTAAATTATCGTCGTGAGTGCCTCATTATCTATCGCTGATAGAACTCTTATCCCGTCAAACTTGAACCCGCGAGGACAAAAAGCAAATCATTTAGCCACTGAGCCCATCGTATTGTTCGTATTTATACATGTCAACATAAACGGTGCGTTTTGCAGCTATTTATGAAACAAATTATTTAATTTGAATACGACGCCGACCCCGAGCGACGCCAACACCGAGCGTCGCTACGCTTCCGTAAAAAAAAAAAGGTTTATTTACTGTTCGGTTCAGCGTGTCAAAATAAACCATGTCCCTGTAACCCTTTACGAGGCAAATAGAACAGTTGGTTTGTTAATTTAATGTTCAAAATTGTTGGTACAGTGATTTAAATTATTTAGCTTACTGAGGAAGTGAGGAGTGTTGTCCAGCATTATATTGTGATAGTCTAAGTAGAGCTGGAGCTTTTTCACCTCCCTTTTCTTATTACTTAACTTATTACTAGCTCACTCGTCGCGAAAAAATCGCGCAAATTCTCAGTCTCAGTCAGAATTTTCTGTCAGCCATCTTGGATTTCAAAACCGTCTTAATAAATTATATTTAACATGCCCATAAACTGTAGAAACGATTCCCATGCATATACCTAAGTAATTATTCAAATTACAAAATCTCTTGATAGCTTATCGGGGATTTAGAAATAAAACCATTTCGTTCTACTAGTATTTTTCTCAAATATATTCCACGAATATAACTCCGTGGAGTCCGATAAATTTGTATAGGACTTAATAAAATCATTTCTCATACTAACGCTCGCACTGTCCGGAGTGTCCGGGCGGTCGTTTGAGTCCGCATTCCGATTAAGTTTTGGCTTATCCGTTTGGCGTTCAAATTGCTAGTTCTCTTGGAAAACTTATCTATATGCCAGAGATAAGTTATTTATTTTGAGAAATATGTACTCTTAATATAAAAAGGAACCTAAAGCAAATATTTATGTCATAATATGAATACCTACATACATGGGTACTTACAGTTTTTTAAAGTATTTACTCAAAAATTTTGAAGGATGACTCAATTTCTGATGTACCAGATAACATGGGCTTATTTTTATCGTTAACTTAAGTTTTCCATACTAACTGTAGGTATAGGAAGGTTAATTTCAGACTTAAATAAAGGGTATGAATAAGCCTCAAGACCACGAACAGTGTCCTGCTTCGGGTCAGGATTATGAACCTTAATCATTTAATATTCAAGATTTTGTACTGGATAGTAAGTCAATGGTCAACGAAGCCACTACATATGACTAATACTAATATAAATGAAAAAATATTAATTAAAACTTTAAATCTTTCGCAAAAGTTCTTAATCTTTAGTTTAAGTTTTAAGTAGCGGTAATCCTGATTAAATTTATGTGAGCCCAGCTGATGTAAAAGTTCACATAATTGGTGAATATTATTAAAACTAAAATTATGATTAGCTTAATGTATGAAGTTTATATCTTCGTTGATTAAGGGCGGGTTCGAATCCAAAACACACGGGAGATTAAAAATCTGGTAACCCTAACCATACTAACATTATAAAATGCAAACGTATGTTTGTTTGTTCTTTCACGCAACAATGGAGCAACGACTCGATAGGTTTTTTTACACCTTGGTAGTTGGGATGGAATGTAACATTTAAGGTACATTTTGTCCTGAAATTAGAACTTTGAAAGCGATTAGCGAACCCTTCGAAAGAGGATCTATAGCTAGTAAAAAATACATTAAATAGGAAATACTGAGAAACTTGATAGGTACGTTATTAAATAAAAGAAAGGAGATACCAAAGAGCGCATTATTTTATGGAACAACCATTAGCTTTGCGCGACATTTCTTGGATTTAAATATAAGTGATCCTTACAAGAAGTGGATGTAACTACCATCTCAGATGGTTGAATGTAGAAAATAATTTCAATAGAACGGACGAAGTTAGAAATAGCTTTGTTAAAAGAGTTACTGGGAACTTTACTTACTAGGTCGCGGATTCAAATTCTGTTTGTAAACGTTTTTTTCTTTCTGAAAACATTTTTGGAACTTTAGTGTTTGCATGCATAAATTCTTTTTTTAATGTTTATATAATAGTATATTTACTTAAATATATATCCATTTAGACATAAACCACAAAAAACAACATAAACAAAAATAAAACTATTATTTTCAAACATAAAGAAATATTAAGAAAAAGTGAGACAAACAAAAAAGTTACGTTAAAAGGAAGCTTAATACAATAATAAATAATTAAACAATCATTCCTATCTGTTATTTGACACAAACCCCACTACTAGGAGAGCAGAAACGTACATTAAAACATTTAAATCAAGACAACGTAACTTACAATTGTCTCACGAAGCACAATCCAATTTCCTCCGAAGGTTTCCAAAGAACTCTCCTATTTCAAGTGGGATTCAAAAGAAGCAGCCGTACGGAAAGTCTAAGGGTCATATAATTAAATACCTAGTTGTTCTATTTGATACCCCAGAGAGAGAAAATGCTTGGGAAACACGAATATTAATTTGCTTCTTAGATTGAAGTGCAGCTCCATTGGCTGCTCCTAGCAAAGTAGCCCGTTTGCAGGAAGCTCTTTTGTATTGCAAGATAATAACAAAGCCGTCGTTGGTAATAGTTTTCGCAGAATTCAGAAAATGAATGATTTGCTGCAATTTAAATAGATGATGTTTATATTATTTAGTGTCTATTCGCGCTCAGACAATTCTCAATAATACAATTTCTTTTACTTACTTCGACGTTTTGGTCAAGTTGCATTAACCGTGGTGGGTAGTTAGTCTTCTCGCGATCACAGTGCGCGAATAGACACTAAATAATATAAAAATGATTCCAATTCGCAAAACAACTTTAGTTTAGCTAGAACAGCCCACAATAAAGAAATCGTTGTAGGAAAAGCACTTCAGGTTTATTTCAATTAATACCTCGTAAAATAATATTAGACTTTCAACGCGACAGCACTGATAGCCTAGTGGTATGACCGTCGACTGACAAGTCAGAGGTCTCGAGTTGGATCCCAAGGCGCGCACCTCTGACTTTTCGTTACTTATTTGCGTATTATAAATTAATTATCAGTTGCTAAAACGGTGAAGGAAAACATCGTGATGAAACCAGCACACCTGAGAGATTTTTCAATGGTGTGTAAATATCAGAGGCCTACGGGCGGTTTAAACTCTGACACCAGGTTGTTCATCAACCGCACGATAAGAAGAAAGAAGACGTTGCATGATTATAAAGGATCACGAAGCAATTACAAAATGAGCTTTGTGTAATTAATTTAGTAATATTTATACCATAAGGCAATTATAACTACAGTCATTTTATATTGGACATAATTTAAGGCAAATTGTCCACATCCAAAATTAACTTTTTAAATACTTCGAAAGATCAGAAGTCCAATTAATATTTCTCCGTAACAACCAATTACAAAGTCCACGCATTTGAGATTAAATTAAATTAAAAGTATTTTATGCATGCCTGCAGAGAAATAATTAAAGTGACGGCAAATCCTGGCTTACCATAATTTAGTTGATTGCTATCTGATTTCCATATCGCCGCTAATATGGTTGAGTTATCGAGGGATTGGGGAAATGCTATGAACTCCTTAATGTGAAGGTATCTGAGATAATTATAATGGTGTGTTGGACACATACCTTCAGGGCACATTATCTATATACATATAATCTACACATAGCTCCTAGTCTATACATAGCTAAGACTTTGAGTCGTGATAACCTACTGTTTTAACCGCACAGCACTGATACCCTAGTGGTATGACTGTCGACTGACAAGTCAGAGGTCTCGAGTTCGATCCCAAGGCGCGCTCCTCTGACTTTTCGTAAGTTATGTGCGTATTATAAATTAATTATCAGTTGCTAAAACGGTGAGGGAAAACATCGTGATGAACCTACGGGCCTACAGGCGGTTTAAACTCTGACATCTCAACCATACGATAAGAAGAAGAAAAACTGTTTTAACCGTTGACTGGCAAGTCAGAGGTTTCAGGTTCGAATTTGTTAAAAAGAAACAAAATTCTTAACCACATAACAATTTCTAGAACAACATTCAACCACAGTAAACTGTATGAAGAAACATAGCCGTCTTATTCTAGCCACCAAATCCCGGTGTTCCTGTACTAGTTGGCAGGTCCAGCGTTTCCAGGTGTTAGCTATGTTTGGCGCACATTAATAATTCCCGGGACGTGCAACACGCGACGTGTACCTACAACACTAGTATGTTCCTCTTGGGGCATTTGCATTGACTGAAACGTCAATGTCATTTCATAAAATATAATTAAAAAACACGCTAATTAAGGACACGACTGGCGTTGCGGTTAAGCGATTCGCTCACTTTGATGTTGCAGGTTTGATTCCCGCACAGGAGAAGT
Source organism: Protodeltote pygarga (assembly GCA_936450705.2). Classification (NCBI taxonomy): domain Eukaryota; kingdom Metazoa; phylum Arthropoda; class Insecta; order Lepidoptera; family Noctuidae; genus Protodeltote; species Protodeltote pygarga. Next base: position 16,469,664 of record OW388250.2, on the reverse strand, counting down.
ATTCGTGTGATTATTTATATATTTGTTCTGATCTGGGTATTGGCACCACGACGCATGAGAAAATATTAGCATGGGTTGCGTTCTCGAGATCTGATATAAAGTAGCACTTGCCCGTCAAACGTCCGTTGCCCGTTAATGCGTGACAATTTTCGATAACCTATTTCGGATCTCGAATTCAGAAGCTTAGAAAACTACAAAAAGCTATCCACTGATAGCCGTCACTAGGAGTTGGCGTGTAGTGGCGAGCGCTCTGTACTACCAAATTTTTTTAAAGTATTCCGACAGTAATTTGTGGCTCTGTGCCAAATATCTGTAGTATTATTAATTTGTTTTCGATTTTTAAAAAGTAAGTCACTCAAATCTATGCGCGAGTTTTGATTCCCGGATGTATTCACTTGAAACCAAGTGGAATACACCGGTAGCTGTGACGTTACAATACGAACATCTACTGATGCCATTGGATTAAATTCTTAGCTAAATACGATCCACGACTACTGGAGCTGGTCAGCTATGTTATATTTATCATAATTATTTATATTCTGTATCATATCCATCACTTATATAGAGTCGAATCAAGACAGAGTCTGGAAGGAATTAATTAAACACATAAATATGTTTTTTTTTGTGACGAGGTTATCAGCAATTTTAACAAGTTCAATACAGCATCGGTGGTTCAGTGGTAGAATGCTCGCCTGCCACGCGGGCGGCCCGGGTTCGATTCCCGGCCGATGCATAAGACTTTTTGGTCCATACAATTTTTTATACACAATTTTAAATTATTAATTAACTATATTTTATTTATTTTATTCAGGTTAAATAATTGATTTTTTTGAATAAGTAATTTTTGTGAGGAAATTAGTTATTTTGCTAATTAAAATATGAAAAAATATAAAACAAAAATTTAAAAAACTGCGGTACTGTCTGACCCTGCAGGAGATTATCAGCATTGCCAAACTGGATGTCATATATATTTATTGCCACATAGTTGGGCTATACATTGCAATCTATTTTAGAAAGTACCGGTTAGATATTTTAAAGTAAGTACAACACAAACTAAAAGGCACCTTTGCTTTAAAAAAAGCAATTTAAATTGATCCTACTAATAATACTTCTATTATATTAATACAAAATGCATTATAATAATAATAAATAATAATAATAATAATAATATTTATTTATTTCGGACAATTATCCATATAAGTACAGTAGGTAATAATAATAAAGTCAGAGCAGAAACAAAATAAACAATAACATATTTCAAAAAAATAAAATAAAATAAAAATAGAAACAGAAAAATATTACATTAGGAACAAACCAGTTAAATTAAATATAAAAATCCAAAATGTCACTTAAAATTAAAATAATAATAACAATAAGTTCTTAATAAAAATAATAATGAAAAATAAAAATAAATGTCAGATTTGTCCTGTCATTAGACACATCCATTTATGTTGGATCGGACAATCAGAACGGGAAACAATCATCTTGAGGATTCCGTTGCTACTGCCTCTCACCCGCGTTAATAAAGAGGCAATCTTTTTCCGGATTATAGCTTGATAGCCATCCGTCCGAGCTTCCGCAAACATCAGCGACGCACTGCAATAGGGAGGCAGTCGCAACAGCATCCTAAAAATATTATTATATTGAACCCGCAGGACACTGGCAGCCCGACGAGTATAATTCACCCATAGACTGCTCGCGTAAAACGATTGACAATATGCCTTAAACAAAGTGATTTTAACTGGAGAGGAGCAGCGAGCGAATCTACGGGCAATCATATTTCCTCGGACCGCCAACGCCCTGCGCTCCCGCTCGAGATCCGCGTCATCAGCCAAATCATCGGTCACAATGTGGCCCAAATACTTAAAACTAGTCACCCTCTGCAATTCCTCGCCATACAATTTAATTGGAGGAACACTAACTGGCAAATGAGCCCCTGACTTACCCCTGAAAAGCAAAACTTTGCTTTTTCCTACGTTATACGTCAGTCCATGTTCTCCAGCGTAAGTCTCACACATTTCTAGCATCTTGCGAATAGCACCCACCGATGGTCCCAGCAGCACCATATCGTCCGCGTAACTAACATTATTGACGCACACATGATCAATATGACAACCGGTATGAGTGCTGCTGAGATCACCGATAAGGTCATTTATGTAAAGGTTAAATAACAAAGGAGAGGTCAGCCCACCCTGCCTCACGCCACAATCCATGCCATACGGCTCAGACAAGGCCCCCGCCCATCTCACCTGATTCCGCTGGCAGTGATACCATTCTTTTAACATTAATATGACCTCTACCGGTACACCCGCCCTGCCCAGCTTGTCCCAAAGTCTATCATATAGGACTGTGTCAAACGCTTTTGACAAGTCCAGGAAGCACGCGTATACCGGTGTTTTCCTATCCGTATAGTACTGAACAGCCTGCTTAAGACATAATATGGCACTCTCAGTGGAAAGCCCACTTCTAAAACCGAACTGGGCGTCGTGCAGTTTTATGTGTTTCATAAGAATGTTATTAAGCAGGCCGTCCAGCACCTTAGCCAATATGGTCGCAAGCGAGATGGGACGATAGTTATTCATATCCGAAACGTCCCCAGTTCTGTTCTTAATAATTGGAACTACTATGGTTTTAGTTAGTTCCTCTGGCACATGACCATGGCAAAGGCAGAGGTTATAAAACATGGATAGGACGCGCGGCAGATGGACCCCAGCATGTCTAAGATGCTCGATGCTAAGACCATCATAACCAGGAGATTTGCCTCTGCGCATGCTGTTAATAACTTTTCTAACATCCTTCGCTGTAAATCTTACATCTCTACTCTGGCCGATGGTCCCAGCAACGGGCGTTCCAAGCACACCCATGTTACGCTGCGGTTTCACCTTGAAATGTTCACTAAACATATTAGCAATCAAATTAAGATCACTAATACCATTTATACTCACAGGAAGGCCAGGCTTTTGGCTCTTTCCCGTATCTTTCCAGAACTGTTGGAAATTGTTAGCAGAATGCTGAGATGCAATTACATCCATTTTAATTTGTTCCTGCCTATCCTGGCACCATTTTAATTTCTGCTTGAACACTTTCCTACTTTCTACCATGTCAATATATGTTTGACCACTCTTAGGTTTGCCATCTTCCACCCAGGCCAAGAACCTCACCCTGGCCTCCCTATGGTAACTTTCAACATATTTGTTCCATCCCGCAACATAACCACCCCTCCTTCGCACCTCAACCATTTTACACGTATTTGTTGCTGCATCCGCCAATGTAGTGACCACTTTTAAATACATTTTATTTATTAATAACTTGTGTTCAGTATTAGAGCACATTCCATCGCAACAGCTACTCATTTCTATCGGAAAATCAATGTCTCGTAGTTGATCGTGACATAATTTACCAAATTGCCGTATTTGCTCAGACTTACGTTCACCCCAAACAACCCTATTAAACACCGGTGCACAGACTGGTATTTTTTCATACGACAATAAATCCAAATTACAATCAATCACCAGTGGGAAATGATCAGACCATTGCACGTCATACTCGACTACTACGTTAACTACTGTCGCCAGCGCTGCATTTGTAACTACACAATGATCCAACCATCTCACACAACCATGGGCCTCACTAATAAACTAATTATAAATCGGATCGAAACATAACGCCAACTAACTTGGCGTTAATAAATTACAAACGTCGGCCATTCTCTTCGGAATCGAATGGCTAACACGACTAACATAATATATGCGACTTAAATCCCGTGGAATTCAATTGTATTATATCCAATAATTAATGGTTTACGAATAATGGTGCGAATTTAATTTATATAGGAAATGTAAAAGAGCTTTGTGAGACTTTGTGAGAGAAGATTTGATCATATTGAAAATCTGTAGAAATAAAAACTCATTAAATTAAAGTATTTAATAAAAATCTCGCACAAACAACTGACTCGGGCGGGATTTGTACCTGCGATCTTTGGCATGCCGCAGCAACGGACTGTTGATCCGTTGCTGTGATCGATATTAAAATACTGGATGGAGATATTTTATTGACCGGAGAGTAAGATGAAATAGTTTTTATCCCAAAACAATAAGGACGAAATCATTGACAGTTGTAAGAAAGATATTTATAAGCAACAAATTAGTTATTTGGCATTAGTAGTTGCTGAAATAAGTAGCTTATAACAGTAGTTGCATCATAAGTGTTCCTTCACCCATTTTGTTACGGAACTCTATAACTGATGACGTCACAGGCACAAGTAAATGGCACACAAACGATGACAACAACGTTCATACAACATACAGAGAGTTAGCGCTTCATATGACTCTATGACTATATTAATAGATCCTATTCCTGGCTGACAGGAGCTCCCATATGCCAAGACAAGACTACAGTATAATAATCATACAGTATGGTAACTACGTACAAACGCTCGAAAACGGCACACTCACACAAACATGCGCAACGACGCGTCGTTTATACTGCGAGTATTTCATTTATTTATTCATTAAACAATTTTACAATCGTATTTGAATGTAGGTAGTAGATAATAGAACATCAACAAAGATAAATCCATGCAGGTACATAATAAATTAACAATAAAAATCAATACATCAATAATTCAATTCAATTAACAATAACAAAATTATACAATAAAGTCGGTCATGATAAATATAATATAATGTTATACATGTGGTCGAGATAATTCTATTAACACCTAAAATCCTCCACAGAGTAAAAGCACCCTTCCAGCAAAAGCTTTTTTAGTCTACTCTTGAATACATTTGGACTATCAATAGCTTTCAGGTCAACAGGTAGAGAGTTATACAATTTAACAGCTTGATACCGACAGCCATGCATTGCAACATTTAATTTCGGACATAGTGGAACCCCTAGATCTTTCCTTCTGGTGTTTAATCTTAGTGCTCTTTGTTCTGGTGTTTCGTACTTAAAAGGATGCCGGACTACGTCCATGAGAACCACTAAAATGTAGAGGCTGGGAAGAGTTAAAATTTCGAGACGCCTAAAATGCTCTTCACATGATTCCCACGGAGGTATTCGTACCATTGTTCGAATTGCACGTTTTTGGATAACAAATGCTCTATTAATATTACACTTGTAACTGTTCCCCCAGAATTTGATACTATACCTTAACCTCGACTCAACCAAAGCGTAGTAAACGGTTTTAAGTTGTTTAAGATCCACCTCATCCCTTAAACTTCTTAAACCGTTCGTCTTAGTACCGTGACGTTCGCTTAGGAGTCTCGTAGTTACGCAATATTACGCATGTTTGTGTGAGTGCCCGTTTCGAGCGTTGGACGTAGTTACCATACTGTATGATTATTATACTGTGACAAGACTTGCAACACACGTAGTCTTACTGTCTTACACAACTGTTTGCAGACCTCTCCCGAGTCGCCTCAATTTACTTTCACATTTTAAATGTCTGGAAAACTCGTAAATTCGTTTTACATAAAAACTTTTATTGCCGCGTAAAATTTTGATAAAACATAAAATATAACACGTAAAATGTTTGATTCACTGCCTTTAGATAGAGTTGTAATTATTCCGACTTGACTTATCTTGTTAATAAAAATGTGCTTTCTTTGCTTCGTAAAATGACTTAGGTTCATGTTCTTTTTCTTTAAGATTTTATAGACATTGTAAAGCTGAAGATTGGGATCAACTTGATTTGTTTGCTACGGCAACAACATGATAAAACTTGTTCAAACATTATTTTGCATATACTCACGCCTGTATTCCCCAGATGGGGAAGGCAGTGGTGTATGCAATACACCCACGTTTCGGCGGCTATTATAAGTCCCATGTAATAAGGAGCGAGCCTATTGCAATTAACCGGGCACAAATCCAGACTCCGTACTGAAAATGTCCTAATAGAAAAACCCAATAACAATTTGCCCGATCCGGGGATCGAACCCAGAACCTCGTGCTCAGCAGTCGCGCTTGCTACCATTAGACCAACGTGGCAGTCATCAGGCAACATATTATTTAAATACAATTTTATACCATTTATTATGCCGCACCCATAATAAAATTATAATCATAACATTATAAAGTCTTAAGTTTACGCGATCACCACACATAATTAAGCAACTTTTAATCGGATTTTCATCGTGACACTTTTATTAACTTGGGAAATCCTATTTTCATTAATGTTATGCCTACATGTAAATACACATCTCTACAAGAAACAACAGGGTTTTTGTATATTCCAATACTTTTGTAAATAAACAAAAGAAAAATCCAATAAAAAGAACGCATCATGTCGAGAACTACCATCTTTTTTAGACTCGGTTAAAAGGAGATTTCCTCAACATAATTCGTTACCTCCATTACAAAAATAGCAGCTCCATTCTCCTTAAAACTGCATACGTTATAATTTCTCGTGGTTTAAGGCATCAACAATTTACTAGGTAGATAATAACTGCTGGCGTCTTCAGCCCGTGTACTGTGTATACGAGGCTTTAGCACGCGGGATTACGTTCCGCTAATGTACCCTGAATATATGTTACGACGTTCACTACACCCTGTATATATGCAGGATACTGAGAACAAACAAGGTGGTTTGGAGTGAATGAAGTACGATTAGTAGGTACAACCTACTTGATACTTCCTCAGCAAAAATTACTGTTGCAAAATTAAGGCACTACATCTAGAGGCCTAGTATCAAAATTCAAACTATGTGAATACAGAAAATTTTATAAACCTTACTGTCGCTAACCTACAATAAAAAGCCTCATCTACAAAAAAAAATTGAAAATTAGCTGTCGTCATTAGCGTAGCGGTAATGCTATGCCTTTATCGCTTGGTGTTGTGGATATATCCCAGGCAGGCATATATATTTTGTGTGATCGACAAATATTTTTGTTCTAGTCTGGGTATATACAACACAAGAAAAAATTTGTGACATTACCACATTTTATGGCTTAGCCGTAGCAAGCTTCGTGCCCACAGGTGCCAATGATAACGGGCATATTGAAAGATATAATCGGCCTATTCCTTTCTAGCCGTAACAAATTGTAATCAAGAGTGTGTAGCTACGTTTTTTAAAAAGAAATGAGTCTAGACTAGCAGTAATTCTACCCGCTGATCCAGTACATGTTTGTGTAGGTTTATGCTCAGGCGCTGTATAAACCATATATATCTTTTTTTTGTGGCCTAGGGGAGTAAAAAATGTTCCTACCGCATACCGTAGTCCGTGGACATACGGTTGTGTGGGGCTCGTACCCACTAAAACATCTCCCCCCGCGTGTTCCTCGCACTGTATCAGATGGGGTAGGGTATTGCAAGCGCGTTTTGCAGCTCCGTCCAGTGCTTGCCTGTAGGCCCGCTCAAACTTTATATACCTAGTCACTTTCCTTCTCACTCAAACAGAAAATATATCCCAGTTCCACTCAGAACCTCCCATTTACAAATCCTACTACTCACAATTCTACCGTAGTACGCCAAAAGCGCAAGCTAGCAAAATATACATCTATTCGTGGGAACATCAAGCGCCCAAGTCGTAACGCTGTGTAAACCTTATCAGGCTCAGCGCTTATCTCTCATTAGTACAGCCTCCCCGTTAAACCAGTACTCTAATAAAACTGCTTGATAAATTTTATTAGTCCTACCCTCTTTCGAACATTGCGTATCACGATTTCAATGAGCATTGTAAGATTTTGGTTATAAATGTTATAATATTATTTGATGGTACGTTTTATGTTAGTGATTTGACGAGTTTATGGAATAAAGATCTGAGATTAGGTAGGGTTTGATAACGCTTTTGACTTAAGTACTTTGTTGGGGTAGATTAAGATAAATTTTAGGTTTGAATTATTATATTGAATCTTTTTAAAATTAGAAGTACATAATGTACTATCGCGGACACGAACGGTGCACTACTTTGCAATAAAAATGCTTTGAACGATGCTACGTGCGTAAGGGCGGGGCTAGCGCTACGTTCGGACGCCGGGTGCAAGCGAGTCTAACCTTAAGAGTGGTGCACTGACTTTGTCCACGATAGTACGTTATATACTTCTAATTTTAGAAATATTCAACAAACTAACACGCACCGAAACAGAGTTTAATGATAGAGCTCTGATTTTAAACTACCATTTTCGGACTTGTTTGATCCCAAAACTATTAAACATGTAAAACTTTACATTCCCTTTAAACGTAAGCACAACATTCCTAAATCTATTTAATTTCCATTCTGATCAGCTCCCCAACCTATCAAATATCACCCACAGATTCCATCAGTAGATACACAGCACATTTTACTACCGTTTTATGTGGTCTTCGATCTAATCTCCTCAGCGATGCACCGTTCCATTAGTATTCTCCCAGTGTACTCCAGAACTACCGCTAGCAAAAACAACAACACCACTTCTATTTATATGTTAATAAAGTATACACTCATATCGCATTTTAAACGATTAGCTTATGGTCTAGTTCTTTTCAAACGCTTAAAAACTTCCAGGACAGGATAAATGATGCTGAGCTTAGGTACAGTATATTCAGACACAGATTCTTATTATGGTTCATTTACACGGGCGTTTTATTCCGTCGATGGTTGCGGCAATCAGTCGTCAGCAATCGAGCGATCTGGAGTAACACTCTAAACTTGTAATTATTTCGACATTAGCACAATGTCGCTGAGAATCGCTAAATATCAAGAGTTGGAGTTGTTTTGTCATTTTTTTGAAGATCTATAGCTATCCCACTTCTCCTTGGTTTCGTCAAAGATTATTTTTTTAATTCATATATCTGACACATTTAAACTATCACACAACACTATGCCCTTACGGCTTACACACTCAGTTTCATCTACCCAGTTTTATCCACAGTCGCCATTAGAAGATTCAGAAAAAAACTTAAAAAATAAATGATGGTTGAAAACCGACGTTGCGTTGCTAATTGCCATTTTTTGCCAGAAAATAATACATTTCGGCAAAATGGCGTGGTTTTGCAGAAGACCTTTGTTCTTGATATTTATTATGTTCATATACGCTGGTAGGAGTCGTATAAGTAAAAACTAACAATGAACATTTAAAAATACGCGAGGGAAACAATGAAGGCGGGCTTAATACTAGCGCTAACGTTTGGAGATCCTTGACGGAAATTTTGGGTAAAAGTGGCCATTTTTGGCCAATTTTAAGGTTCCAGTTGTGACGTTTAGTGTGGACTTGCGTCAAAGTAAAACAATTTATTAAACTAAAAAAACAATTTATTAAAAAAAGGAATTTAAAATTATATAAACTAAGACGCAAGCGTCACAAAGTTAGGCCGTAGAGCCGGGTGTGAATTCAATTGAGCTGTCTTTATTAACTGTTGTTTATTAAGGAACACTACTGTCCTGCTGTAGCAAGGCGTGTGCAGCACGCGGCAGGCAGCGGTGTCCCGTAGGGTGGTGCTGGGCTCACGCGGTAGGGCGGAGGCAGACGCAGCGGACCACGTAGACAGCAGAGTAGGCTGGTGCGATGTTCGGGTATTTAATACCCGTAAGAAGGATCCCTGGAATCGGTCATATTGACGGTCTTAGATTATGACCCGATCCAGCTATTGACTGCCACATGCATGAATACCCCACTACAGTGGAAAGCAGTGCTCTACATAGTGAGATTCAAGATGAGACAGTCTATAGCAGTATTACAGAAATATAGGTACAATTAGGATGCAGTTAGAATAAAATAGGACTAACTACAGAAAAGAAGAAAATCACTAGCATAAAATTACTATTGCGTTACTACAGAAAAGAATTAAAAGGTTAGGTTTAATTTATTAATTTAGATAATAGAGAGACAAAGTTAAGGTTAGGTCTACTAAGATTGAAAGAAGGGATTGCCACGTTTATATGTCCACGTGTTGGCAATCAATTCTCAAGTACGTAAATTACATCAAGTCTATTTAATTATTCTATTTAATTAGTCTATTAAGAATTACACACATTTATATATAATAGTAAATAGGAGAATTTAGAGAGAAATAAGGAGTAAGTAGTGTGACATACAAAGAATGATACATCAAGGTAAATGTAAGGACTACATGCGGAACAGTATAGAATCAATTTTAAAGTTAGCAAAATACTATAAGTATTGCTATAAATAGGTTAGGACATATGGGAGACTTATGACATTGACCTTGATGCACATCGGACCATAGAATTAATGTCGTGCACTACACTATTACAATCTAACACTTAATAATAGAATACTTTGCAATACTCACCCAATATGGGGTTGAAAAAAACACGCACTTAGAATAATTTAGTTATAAATAAAACTGCCGGTTACTGCCGGCGCATGACACTGAGGTTAGGAGTTCGGAATTTAGATGACGTGGCACTGCAGCTCCGTATCAATGCACGAGAGGCTCTTATGTCACGTCGTTGTAGGTGCAAAAGGAAGGAAGCGCGGCGCAGGCTTAGCTTTTATAATATTTCAATTGGAACATTTCGCAATCAAGAATAATTAGTGTTGTCAGTGCTTGTAATCTTGGGTGACTAGATATTAAATGCAAATTAGGAAATGTACATATTGTTTTTAGTATAAATTTGGTATTACCGTTAAATAAATGCAAAATATATATATTTGTGTGTAGTTTAGCTTAAGTTTATAAAAATAGTGAGTAAATATATAAAAAATTAGGTACTACGTTACACACCCCCCTTTTTAGGGTAGGATTTTTCCTAGGGAAAATCCGCTGACTAGACTACTTAGCTATTATCTGATTAGTGGTACACTTATACACTTCGTTCATCCCTTTTCCTTACATTCGTCCTTTATATCCTTCATTCAGTCAATCTAGCAGTCAACACCTTAATAGTTGTGCGACTGCGTCCTTCTAAAAGAGTGTTTTGTTACAGCATTACAAAACACTCACACCAATCAGACAATGATGTTGAGTTAGGTGCAGTGTATAGTAGTCCTAGCTGTATAAGACCTACTTTAGAGGAAAAGAAAAGAAAAAAAGAAAGTTATGTTTTAAAGTTTAAGGCTTATTAAAAGAGTAACTAACCGCTCCTGCTGAAGGCTTAATTTACGAGTTGCAAACCGCTCGATAATACACCAATGGTTTAGGGCCATTGGCATAACATAACCAAGGTGATCAATGGGGTAGAGCCATGATCAATAGAGTAGAGCAACTTCGGTTGTGGTAGACCGACCGTCGCAGAGAATGGATGGGGTAGAGCCATCATTCTCGATCAACTATTGGGGTAGAGCCAATAGTTAATTAGTAGAAAAGAAGAGAGATAGAGTTTAGGTAGGTATAGGTAGTATACAGCTAGTAGTGTAGTGTGTAATGTAGTGTAGTAGAGCTAGGGTGTTAAACATTATATTAAAATTATTCTTTGTAGTAATACTAGGACTGAGTCGCCAAGAGTATCGCCACGGATAGCCACTTCATATTCTAGTTTTGTTTTTGGAAGGATAAGTATTTAGTATGTAATAAATTTAGTATATGATAATATTTAATAAATTTAAGAGGGTAAGCCATTATTGAAAAAAAAAACACGAAAAAAGAGTCGGTATTGCAAAGTAACTAACTAACTGAATTACATAGGATCTAGTACTACTTATAGAGATGCAACATCTAGAACTACACATGCACAACAAACTAGAATAAAAACAGCTCAATTTTACCAGTTGGGCGCCACTGTGACGTTTAGTGTGGACTTGCGTCAAAGTAAAACAATTTATTAAACTAAAAAAACAATTTATTAAAAAAAGGAATTTAAAATTATATAAACTAAGACGCAAGCGTCACAAAGTTAGGCCGTAGAGCCGGGTGTGAATTCAATTGAGCTGTCTTTATTAACTGTTGTTTATTAAGGAACACTACTGTCCTGCTGTAGCAAGGCGTGTGCAGCACGCGGCAGGCAGCGGTGTCCCGTAGGGTGGTGCTGGGCTCACGCGGTAGGGCGGAGGCAGACGCAGCGGACCACGTAGACAGCAGAGTAGGCTGGTGCGATGTTCGGGTATTTAATACCCGTAAGAAGGATCCCTGGAATCGGTCATATTGACGGTCTTAGATTATGACCCGATCCAGCTATTGACTGCCACATGCATGAATACCCCACTACAGTGGAAAGCAGTGCTCTACATAGTGAGATTCAAGATGAGACAGTCTATAGCAGTATTACAGAAATATAGGTACAATTAGGATGCAGTTAGAATAAAATAGGACTAACTACAGAAAAGAAGAAAATCACTAGCATAAAATTACTATTGCGTTACTACAGAAAAGAATTAAAAGGTTAGGTTTAATTTATTAATTTAGATAATAGAGAGACAAAGTTAAGGTTAGGTCTACTAAGATTGAAAGAAGGGATTGCCACGTTTATATGTCCACGTGTTGGCAATCAATTCTCAAGTACGTAAATTACATCAAGTCTATTTAATTATTCTATTTAATTAGTCTATTAAGAATTACACACATTTATATATAATAGTAAATAGGAGAATTTAGAGAGAAATAAGGAGTAAGTAGTGTGACATACAAAGAATGATACATCAAGGTAAATGTAAGGACTACATGCGGAACAGTATAGAATCAATTTTAAAGTTAGCAAAATACTATAAGTATTGCTATAAATAGGTTAGGACATATGGGAGACTTATGACATTGACCTTGATGCACATCGGACCATAGAATTAATGTCGTGCACTACACTATTACAATCTAACACTTAATAATAGAATACTTTGCAATACTCACCCAATATGGGGTTGAAAAAAACACGCACTTAGAATAATTTAGTTATAAATAAAACTGCCGGTTACTGCCGGCGCATGACACTGAGGTTAGGAGTTCGGAATTTAGATGACGTGGCACTGCAGCTCCGTATCAATGCACGAGAGGCTCTTATGTCACGTCGTTGTAGGTGCAAAAGGAAGGAAGCGCGGCGCAGGCTTAGCTTTTATAATATTTCAATTGGAACATTTCGCAATCAAGAATAATTAGTGTTGTCAGTGCTTGTAATCTTGGGTGACTAGATATTAAATGCAAATTAGGAAATGTACATATTGTTTTTAGTATAAATTTGGTATTACCGTTAAATAAATGCAAAATATATATATTTGTGTGTAGTTTAGCTTAAGTTTATAAAAATAGTGAGTAAATATATAAAAAATTAGGTACTACGTTACACAGTAATGGCAAAAACAATATAAAAAAATTCTCTGAAATGCAAAGATATTTTTAATGTCAAAAATAAAAACTCCGGTTGTGTCAGAATCCGTCCCATCCAAGAGAGCGAAGGAACAGAGTGTACCTGTGTTTGCGCACACACTCACGCACTATATAACTCCTGCATCTGTCTAGTCTCCGTTGCCAATTCTACCAACAGGGTCGTCAAATATTAAATTGCCAGAAGAACAAAACAGTTTACAAACATTGTTTCCTCAATCATAAGTTTCATAACATAGTAGAAATTGGTAAAAATACAACAAAGTAAAAAATATAAGGCTTTAGCGTCTTCAATGAAGATATGACTCATACTATTTCACTGTATGAACTTTAGCATAAAAATAAAAGTATACTTTCAGGAGTTATCTGAATATTTTTCCATGTACCCACTAGCATAGTGAATGAACAAAGGCGTAAAACTCGGCTTGATACAGAATGATTTAGTGGCGACTTTCTTTCTTTTTACTCGTTTTATCTTTCCGGGACATTTGGCGGCGGCGCCCGCGACCAAAATAATGACGTAATACGTTACCGAATTTAATAATATTTTTATTTTTTTATATCGACTTATTTCACGGTTTGTCTTTTGGGTTTTAGTTTTTAATCCCTGATGCAAAAAGAGGGGTGTTATAAGTTTGACGTGTCTATGTATCTGTATGTCTGTGTGTCTGTTTATGGCATCAAAGCTCCTGAACGAATGAACCGATTTTGATTGAGTTTTTTTTATTTAAAAGTTCATTTGTTTGAGTATTGAGCCTGAGCTAAAAAAAAATAGATATTTGCGTCGAGGTTTAATTAATTTTTAAATTTATATTTATGTTATAAGTACTTGTTGGGCAGGAGAACTACAATTCCAAGGGCTAATAGTTTAAAAAGTCAATAAGTACAAAAAGTGTATTAACCAAAACAATTACAAAAACTTTGCAACCCCGTGTTACATGGGACTTCACACAACTAACAACAACAACGTGGGTGTAAATGTCAAACCCATAAAAATACCTTTTGGGAAAAGTAAGTAATTAAGTAACAAACTGTTTGTTATATGGTGTGGTCATGGAATGTGATGAAAATCTTAGAAATGTTGGTAAATGTTGGAAATATTAAATCTTAGAAATGTTGGAAAGTAATAATTGTTACATAATTTTAATGGTGAATTGAACACCTGTTGAAAAATTATTTTCTTTTTGACTTGTGAAATGGCAATTATATTATATTCCTTCTCAGTGAGTGACCAAAGTTAAATGAATTGTACTTTACCTTAGTTAAGAACTTTATGTTTATATAAATAAATTATGAATTATATTAAATACGCCTCTAGGCCTTTGCTCGGCAGTGGGATACAGTAGGCTAATAAAAAAAATTAAATGCGATAAGAATTGACAGTTAATCTCGTAAATAAATTAGGAAAAATAAATAGTAAAATGACAATGAAAAAGTCGCAGTTAATTTATGAACACAGTATTTTTTGTAATGTAGTTCATTATAAAAAAAAAATATTTTGAAATTAATTTTATCGATGAATCATACCAAGTATTTTTATACGGTTTTTATTGAGTATTATATATTTATATTATATATTTATACTAGCTGCCCCGCGCGACTTTGTACGCGTGATTATTCTACCTCTACACTTTTTCTACCCTACCTTACACTACCCTACGCTACTCTACCATACCCTACCCGTTTCTACCCCTACCCTACCCAACCCCTACTCTATCCCTACCCTACCCTACTCACCCCTACCCTACTCTACCCCTACCCTACCCTACTCTACTCCTACCCTACTCCTACCCTACTCTACCCCTACCCTACCCTACTCTACCCTACCCTACTCTACTCTACCCTACCCTACTCAACCCTACCCTACCCTACCTCGTTCCTTGATTATGCTACTTTGATGTCTCTTACTAACATCGAATTTCTTACACAAAATTTCACACCCTATTGGGTAGATTTTTCTAAAAGCTAAAACACGTCTTATTTATTCAACGAAAAGCTAAACACCAAGTTTGATTGATTTAACTTAAAAAATGATGAATTTTCATTACAAACTTTCATCCCCTTTTATATCTCCTTAGGGGGTAAAAAATCCAAATTTTTTTTATACACGTCTTTTTTATTTTTAGAGCATAACCTTAATACTCATTTTTACACCTGTAACTTAAAAAATAACGAATTTTCCATACAAATTTTAACCCTCTTTTTTACCCACTCAAGGGTAGATTTAAAAAAAATAACCTATGCTCGTCTTTCATTCATCAACCGAAAAGCTGAATACCAAGTTTCGTACATTTAACTTTAAAAACGACGGACTTTCATACAAACTCTTATCCCCCTTTTTACCTACTTAGGGCTGGAATTTTCAAAAATCCTTCCTTAGTGCACCCCCAAGGTACTTAAAGAATATTGTCTCAAAATTTCAAGTCTCTAGGTCCACCGGTTTAGGCTGTGCGTTGTCTGTCAGTCAGTCAGTCACGGTACTGTTTTATAAGTATAGATTGCATATACCTACTTTATATTTTACCTAAAAGTAACCCGTAAATGCAGCAGATTCGTCTAAAAAGCACGCCTGCAACAAAATAAAGTTATTAAAACCTATAAGAGTAATAAAGTACAAAGACATCAGTGTAACCAAAACTTTTCTCCGCAAACATTATACAGAAGAACGTTAAGCAGAGAACACATTAAACGCGCCGGCTTCGAGGCGTAATTAAAGTCGGCGCCACTGGAAATGTTCGAAAACATTATTTGAGAAGCGCGACTAAGAATATTACATTAAAATCAAGCGGGAAGCACGCTAAGTAAGTGCATTTCCGCGAAGAGTGCTGAGTGCCGCGGTAGACGCGGAGTCACAGATGGAACTCAGCCTGTCCATGTCGCGCCGAGTAGCTCCGAGCGGCTCCGACCCGCTCCGAGCCGACACAATGAGCCAAATGGTGTGGAGAAAAATGTATAAGTAGGGTTGTCAAATAGGTTAAAAATTTAAAGTCTTTTCTTAATCAGGGCTAAGTTGATATAATTATGCATAATGATTGAATGATTAATAATAAACATTTGTGATAATTTTGGTTTGTTACGGGACATTATAATATATGTAGGGCTGAAGTTAACACAATCCCCAGAACACTTATAATGCCCAGGGGAGTACAGGAAAACATGGAACAAGCTCCAGCTTGCAATTTACACGACATACATTTAATATGGACCGTGTTTATAACCATGACATTTGTCATTAATTTAAGAATTAAATCCGAGATTGGTTATTAAAACGCAACTTACTTGTTGGTATATATATATTATAATCCAAAATAATATACAGTTTTATCTTGTGCTATTTCGCTAGATTATCGAGTATCTACACCGTTGAAGATTTTTTTCACAAACTGTATCTAATTATTTTAAAGTCTCCGTGACAACCCTAAGTACAGCCCGTTACAAGTACGAGGTGAATTAAAATAAATCGAATAGACATTGAATAGTTGCCTTTCAGTGTCCTTAATGGCTGCGCTGCCGCGGCCGGTTAGAGAAAATTATGTAATTGTTGTACTATTTCTATTGTTTAAATATATATTAAATATTCTTGTTGCTCTTTTAAGCACACTTTATAGCCGTGATAGCCTAGTGGTATGAACATTGGACTGGCAAGTCAAAAGTTCGTAAGGTTCGAACCCAGGCACGCACCACTGGTTTTTTGAATTCATGTGTATTAGTAGTAGTATGTTCATTTGAATTTGAATTTGCTAAAACGGTGAGCGAAAGCACCAGGAGGAAACCAGCATACCTGAGAATTTTTTTAACAGTATGTAAAGCCATGTCATAGGCCTATGGGCGCGGTTTAAACTCAGACACTAGGTTGTTTATGAACCATAAGATAAAGATGGAAGCCAGCTGATAATTTTCAGACAAGAAGTGTCATTTTTGAATTTTTCACACAAAAGTTGTGTCCTTTTTATCCCGGATTAACTACTACTATACTACTTTCTAACGGTTTTTGTACTATCTCTGCACCTAATAACAGAAGAGTAGTTTATGTTGTAATGTCAATAATTAACAATATAATTGATTCTATTCGGTAAGGACACGGTTTACTCTTGGCCCAATTTTAAAGGAAATGCCCATTTCCTTGATTGAAAAAAAACATTTCTGGTTATTTCTAATACAAAAATTTTATAGAGCATAAACTTTTTGAGTCATGTTTGGCTATCGCGCGTATTATTCGGTTTTTTAGAAGCCTGATCTACTTTTGTCAAATTATGTTAAAAATGAACTAGGCATCCCTTGATACTCAAGTTTTAACCTTCTCTAACAATAACTACCACATGAAAACCAATAATTCTCACCGACCGCGTAACTCCAAACACCACCGGTTACAACAAGCTATAATTCGTAGCGGAGCACGTCGCGTCGGTTCAAGACAAGAAACATATATCCAACTGAAAGTCAATAAGTGTACTCTAAAGCTGTAAACATGTGCATCTGTGCTCTGTGCAGTCCTGTGCAACTGACGCGCGTTATTGTGGGCACCCTTGTTGTTGTTCTCTTATGTATTTATTGAAATATATCTTATGTCCACGAGTAGTGAAATTTGTAAAATAATAAAAAAAAATTGTGTTCAAATTGCCAATTCCTATTGATATAAATCGCTATCACGCTTGCACATTGAAGATATAAAATCACTGTATATAGATACGAAAAAACGAAAAAAAAAACAAATTAAGAAGAAATAACATTACAAAGTTTTAACAAAAATATCAGTTGATCAGAACAAATTTTCATATAATAATATAAAAATTGCTGCAAATTATTTTTATTATTTAATTGAGTAAAGATGTGGGATGCTGATACGTTTGTTTTGATATTACATACCATACAGCTGCATAACGCTCGGAACCACAGCTCAACCACAACCACTACAACGCACGCAATAAATCATATCATAAATATTACATACATTGTAATATTACAATTTTGAAATATAACTTGAAATCAATAAATATATTATTAACATCATTTAATTTCTCTTTTTACACAAAACGCCTAACACAAAACTGTAATATCTTTTCATAAACAAATAAAAAATCCCCTATCACTTAATTTAATCACATATTTATCTTGCCCATATACCAACTTGTTCCATGCGAGAGCGATCCCGGCGAACATATTATTGTCACCAGAGGGCGCCCCGGGCAGTTAGACGAACTTTTTATTTGTACTTGTTCGGTGGAAGCGGGAATCAAGTTAGGTATGATTGTGTTACCAAACTGGGCGATGTTTGATAGATTGTAAGTGATTTATTTATTAGTAAGTATTTGCGTTGAGATAGGTGTGGGTTTGTAAGTGAATTGGATTGGGTTTCTATAAGAGTTTCAGAATGAGTTATTTTTAGGGTGCTCAATTATTCAGTTCTCTTTTGTTTTCTAATAGACCATTAAGATGGACTTCAGAACACAGCTGTAAACTGTTCTAAGATGTATTTTCTACGAAAACAGAACACCAATGACATTCATGTTTAAAAGGTATCTTGTTCCCGCAGCCCGTAGTCCGTAGCCCGTCAGATTGCTTCGTATATGTCGTAGCCCGATGTTAGATTTGAGCAAATCAGGATGTGCCGGGTTATTTTTTAAACAGCGTTTTTTTATAAATAGCCGATTTATTTAACCATTACTTATAGGTATTATGATCTTCGTGATTAAAAGTCCTATGAAATAGATGTTTGCGGTTACTTTATCAATAATAAGCCAACTAAAAAAAATTGTCTAAACTCTTAAGTTTAACTTCACTACGCGTAAGGCTGGTCATATCGTAAAATTTTCATAGTTACATTTGATACCGTAATCAAAGTACATATTTAAGTTTTTTAAATCAATGAAATATCTAACAAAAAGACTCAAACCAAAGCAGGGTGCCTCAAGGTAATAGCGGATATTTATAGTTACCAATTTTTTGAAATAGCAACGTCTAAATTCCCGGACACATCATGATGTGGCAAATTGTGCAATCGGCCGACGACATTTACATGAATTATTCACGAGCCAAGAGTTGTACTATTCAGTTGCAGTTATCACAACTTGTTGCTATAAGACATAAGTGACTGCGACATTGTGTTGTTACTTTACGATTTTTAAACATCTCTCTTGACTTTAATAAGGGGAAATTCATGGTGTTTATGGGGATATAAATTCCTGATAACGATAGAAACGTTTGTTGGCTGAGATAGGATCTAGGGACCCAATTTATATACGAACTCATTGCAACGTTGGTGCAATAACGTGAGTCTTCTTGTCGGGTCCAGACTCAATTCAGATGTTACTTGACCAATATGGGGCAAGCTCGATAGCCTTGTCCAACAAGTAGCGTGTGTCAATGCGCGCATTATTTCCTGGCTGAATAAAGTATATTTTATAACTTTTGCTCAGTAAAAATTGTTTTTGAATTGCATCCACAATTAAGAGTACACGCAGCTACACATCAAGGTTTTTTTAAATTTTAATTGATAAGTACTTGTGTAGTAAACAGTAGGCTAACAAAAAAACAATATATTGTATTTGTGTGAGGCGCCTTACAAATACAAGCAGTACAATAAAGTTCACAGAAACAAATGAAGATATATTGAAACAGCGAAATAAAGCAAAACATCGACTATCACATAAACTATCCCACTAACCCTCCAACTATAAACTAGTTTCTATTTATGTGACTTTAAATCAGTTCATTTAAGTCACAAGTTAGTTAATAACCATTAAACTTAGAACTGATAGTAAAACTACTGTTATTACTTAGCTCGCTTAAATTATCGTGTGGTCTCCGAATTTTAATTAGATTGCTTTGTTTGAAAACTTAGAATGAGGTAGGTAAGTACTGCATTTGATTAAAAAAAAGTTAAAAAAAACCAAAAAGCTACTACCCGTGCGGATAGAGAATGGGATTGAAAATGGCGTCAGAACTATTTGTTTCTCACTCGCGCGCTTTGATGTATTTTTGATGTATCTCGTTCCTACTCGCACCTACAGGTTATATGAGGAGGAAACGTCATTTTCAAATCGCTTCTTTATCCGCACGGGTAGTATTTTTGGCAGAAGTTTAAAATAGTTTTATATACTACTTGCAGCTTTCAAAGCTAGTTTTTTTTAATTCTAAAATTTTCCTTTCTAGATACAAAATATGGTAGCTGTATTATAGGTACCTACTGTTAAAAAAGTATTCATATTTGATAACACATAATAAAAGTTTAAAAACATAACCTTTCCTGACAGTCAGGTAAAAAAGGTACGACATGTGAAAAAAATATTCAATTTATTCGCTTATCGACAAAGTTCTGTTTTGGAAATTTGTAGAATTAACTACTGTCTTATCCGTGGAGGGGTTAATTGCTATCCTTTTCCCGCAAAATAAAGATAATTAGGCTACAGAATGTATGGTATGAAGGGACAGACTGAGGTTAGAAACAATGACGTCATTTGTTCGTAGTGCGGTCTGTCTTGTAAAGAATATTCAACCCCTACTTTTTGGTACATATAAATATTTTTTTAACTTATTGTTTTAATAATATCAGAAGTACTTTTTTATACAATCAACTGCAAATTACACTTACCAGCTTCTTCGTGACAAGTTGTGAAGTGTGAAAACATAAAGTACTAGCTGCCCCGCGCGACTTCGTACGCGTGATTACTATCCTACTTCAAGGCCTATTCTACCCCTACCCTACTCTACCCACTACCCTATTCTACCCCTACACTACTCTACCCCTAACCTACTCTACCCCTACCCTACTTTACCCACTACCCTATCCCTAACCTACCCTAATCTACCCCTACCCTACCCTACACTACCCCTACCCTGCCCTACACTACCCCTACCCTACACTACCCCTACCCTACCCTACACTACCCCTACCCTACCCTACCCCTACCCTACCCTACACTACCCCTACCCTACCCTACTCTACCCCTACCCTGCTATACCGCTACCCTACCCTACTCTACCCCTACCCTACTCTACCCCTACCCTACTCTACCCCTTTTTCTCACCTTTAAACCTTCCCTGGATCTCCACAAATAATTCAAGACCAAAATCAGCCAAATCGGTTAAGCCGTTTTCATGCTATGTCGTGACAACGGAAAACGGGTTTCATTTTTATATATATAGATGTCAAAATAAAGCCAATTCCCTGCCCCAACTTTAAAATTAAATGATGAGCACGATTCAACACAATTTATGTTTGTTCGTTCGTATTTATTGTTACATCTAACTTTTGTGATAATTAACTAAAATCAGTTTATAGAGCTAATAAATTCACATAGCGCGGCTGTGGATTGTGGTTCACAACTTTCTGTTTGCCCACCGTTTTAAACAAATTGTTTACATTCGAATATGAAGTTGAATATTTAATTCTCTATGGCCAAATATTTGGCCAGTTTTACAAGTTCAAACTTCGAACGGAAAACCTATTTATGTTAAACCTTATGTAAATAACTGGCAACCGAAACATTAATTTAGTATTTTTTTTTCAATTCGCGCGGAAAAATTAATTTTGTACGTTTTTCAGATTTGAATTTATAATTTTTGTGGCGGTGTAGAAGGATTCAAATATTACTTATGTTAGATACTGGTCCACCTTTCTTTTTTCTTTTATTTATTGTGTAGAAAACAATTTATGGGTGCACCATTACCATAGGTTGGTAAGAGTGTTTCTTCACGAACCTCTGGGTGGTATAGTACGGGTTTCACTATACTGATCTACCTGCGTCTTAACGCATTTTTTTCGGGTCTATTCGCGCACAGATAATTGAAAAAAAAACATTATTGAACTAACCTCGACGTTTCGGTTAAGTTGCATTGACCGTGGTCACGAGAAGACTGTGTAAATAAAGAAATCAATTAAAAAGAAGTCTTCAAGTGACCACGGTCAATACAGCTTAATTTTTATTTTGAATTATCTGTGCACGAATAGAACTGCAATCAAAGTAGTATTCGTACTGTTTATACTACTTAAATACTGCAGTACTTACAGAAATAATAAAAAATAACCATTAATAAAAGGTAAATAAACATTTTAAACAAAACCATTTATGTTAATAGTTCCTCGCTAAAAACTAACTGGAAGATGAACAGTTTTGCGTAGCCAAGTTAATCCAATGCGGTTGGCCGCCAATGAATTATTTATATACAAAGACCAACCTTATTTCATTACTGAAACAAGCTAAACTAAACCTTATACTATTATAATAAGGAGCAAAGAAATGCAACTCAAACGTCGTCACTGCGAGCGAAAAATTTATTATAATACGGGTCGAAAGTGAGAATATTCTTATGACGTCAGAATTGTAATAGAAATGCGGGGGATTTTTTATTTATAATTTTTATTCGATTTATTTATTATAGGACTTGGAAACTAATCTTTATGTCTTGTATCTTATGAGATTGGCTCAGTACTAAATTACAGAATGAAATTACAAAATGTTTTGACTTATTTCAACCGTTTACTTTATATTGTTTAGACTTTACTTAGGACCTGTTTCAAAGTCTACGGATAAGCATTATAATTACCTATTAGGTAAGTCGACTCAAAAATAGAATAGAATTTAATATCAAATACTACCAGGTTACTAAATGACAGTTAACCAGTAAGAGGTGGAGCTTCCATATTTGTTAATTTAATTAATTAAAGTAAAAGACAATTAGTAAATATTGTAATAGTTGTATCCTTGACAACTCTGTAATCCCTTCTATTTTAGGAGATGCCCACTAATTACTTTAACTAATTATATATTAAAGCGTCAGTCGCAAACTGTTAAGTAAATTATAGAACAAGCGTTAGTTATCTATTTATAGACACAATGTGGGAGTAATTACTTTTGTGGTGTTTTCTATCTGATACCGATAAAATTATTGCTTCAATTTCAGTTGAATAAAAATAGAATTCTTGTTAAATTTTCTTACTAAAAATATACAGTATCTTTCTCATAGAAACACCAAAACACATCCAACTATTCCTAAAATAGAACTGGAAATAGAACTTAGTACTCTCTAGTCGAAAGAGCTTCTTTCTCCATGTGTCGCAGAATCAATTCCTAAAAACGACAAATTAAGTTGAAATTGAGGGAATAGAGAGTACACCTGTGTTATGTGTGTATGCGCAAACACTTATGCGTGTTATATTTCCTGCGTTTCTAGTTTCTGTTGAATGGAGATTTGGCCCGAAATTTTGTCTGGAGGATACAACAAATATTTTATTAGCTTCCAAAGCATTTATTTCAATCCACAGAATAAAATGACAATAACAAAATAATCCCTTCATCCATTAGGTTATGATCAAGCGCATACGAGTGCTGCTGATAGTTTATTTTATCGCGACCATATCACATTGGACGGGGTCTTTACGACTCCCCACGTTGCCGGCTTCCGATACCCACATTGGCAGGGAACAGGTGACGTCAGAAGGTCCAGTCGCTAAGGACTTCATTGGGCTATTATTAAATAAGAACAAGTAAACCACTGACCGATGATACTGATTGTTTGCGTGACGTTTAATATCTCGTCTCGTTTGTACACCCCACACTACTGGCTGGCATAAAATATTAATGTCCTCCTGACCGAATTTCGGTCACCGCGGATCTCATCAGTCTCAATCTCAACGGAGATTAGCCGAATACAGAAGATATTATAGGTGCACTCTCTATTTCCTCACTCTCATAATCTGATGGGACGACAATTCGATACGACCGGAGTGAGATCAGGCTCAAGACTAACTTTTTAGCTTTTCCAGGCATAGAGTAAGTGATAAATAATTAATTTATAATACACTTGTAACATACGAAGTCTGCAGAGGTGCGCGCCTTGGGTTCGAACCGGAAATCTCTGACTTGGCAGTCAACAGACATACCACTAGACTATCACGACTCCACTGGCTGGCATACGCAAGGGTCGGATGTAGGTACTACTAGGTGTATATAGTTAAGAATGAGTGCATGGGTACTACTAGGTGTAGCTAAGTATGAGCGAGCCTACAGGCAGGCACTAGACGGGGCTGCGAAGCGCGGTTGCACTACCTGGGCCCCGTCCGATATAGTGCGAGGAACACGCAGGGGGGAGACGTTTTTAGTTGGTGCGAGCCCCACATAATCGCGGTTCATCCTCTGACGTGCGGTATGCGGAAGGCATTTTTATTCCCCCTGGCCACAAGAAAAAACTCCTTTTAAAAAAACGGTGTAGTTAAGTAACTACTGGGAGTAAACCTTCTGTAATTTTTTTTGTGGCATTACGAGCATCCATATCCGGGGTATAAAACATATTTTTTTATGGACGTTAGAATTAGGTAGCTAAATGGATAGTCTAAAATTTTGTTGCAAGTTTTTATGTGCAGAGGTCACGACTTTCTTTGACAGATAAAGTCCCGGAATTGTAGGGATAATCAAAAAGAGGCTTTATTGCACAGGTTCGCGTTTAGTGACTGCACGTTTTGTGTTTGTTGTACACTGTTTTTTTCTCTCTTTCCAGGCATATAACCTATTTGCCGGGAAAAAGAGAAAAAACAGTCTCGATCAACCTTTCAAATATAAAAACGAAATCAAAATTAGTTTATCCGTTTGGGGACTACAACGCCACTGACATTACTAACTTATAATGCAAAAGTTAAATATTGTGAATTTTTTATACATGTTTTAGCGCATGTTAGCTTATCCTACTACTATTATAAAGGCGAAAGTTTGTAAGTATGGATGTATGGATGTTTGTTACTCTTTCACGTAAAAACTACTGAATGGATTTGAATGAAACTTCACCACAATATAGCTTATACATCAGAATAACACATACGCTACAATTTATCAACATATCATGCGGGCGAAGCCGCGGGCGGAAGCTAGTTAAATAATAATTATATTATTATAATACATTTAAATATTTTTATATTTCTGAGATACTTCAGAACAGTATCTAGACGTACGGCAGTGTGTCAAGTTCGCGCGACCACCAATCGCATGTATATAATGTACACGAACCATTACGAGATGCTTTTGAGATGCTCACGATTCAAAACTTAATAGACCTTAGATATACTTGCAATTATCTGTCTTTATTAAACCTCTCCTAATTACTCATCGTCAGCCTGTATTATTATTTTTTTATTTCCTATTTACTTATTGTGTATTAGACCTTCAAACAACGAGAAACAAGACATTAAAGGAAAGCGATTGTTACTCGACGCTGGTGTCCTTGCGGGAGTCAAAGATTACTCACTTTTTGTCGTGATATAAACTTTATTTACTTATTTTTTTGTAATATCAGAGATATAGAAAGCATAACACTAAAACGGATTTGTTTTAAAACTAGATGAACATTTCCACTACTATCAAATTAGGCAAATGGCGGTCTATCCATTTTATTTCATGAGATATTTGATATCACAATCATTTTATTCCGCTTTGAATAAATTTTGAGGGAATCAATAACTTAGCTATGCAGTATGATTAAAAATGAATTTGATATTGTTTTAAAAATCAAATTAAATTATTATTACTTTTTCTTTATTATAAGACCATCGAGAATCAAACCAATGACCTCGCAATAGTCTTAAATTAATTCCTATAATATAAATAAACCAATAAAAATATACAAAAAACCGTAGAGCTATTTTCAATAAAGATATCTATAAAAATACTCATTCGTCGAATCACCCACGCTTCGGTTATTTGAACATTCGTGAGACGTAAAAAACGTTGAGTGAACTTGAGTGCACTATAATGTACTTATTCGATTATGGAGTCGACTTGAAACCAGTCGTAAGGTTTATAGCTTAAACCCTCTGAGCAATACAGATCAAGTAGCTATGCGCACCGCCTTCTTAAAAAAAGCGCTTAATATTGCAAAACTTCTTCAAAAAATTCAAATTAAAGATAAATTAATTACTTAATATAACAATTTCTTAATAGACCGATATCTTAATAGACCAATTTCTTAATTGAAAAAAAAATAATGACTTTCCCCTCTAGACCACTTTGTTAAATCACAAATAAAACCGGTTGAGGGTTGAATTTTTTATTATTTTAAGTTTAGAATTACATTAACCTGTTTATGTGTAAGTGATTGGCACTTTGCAATGGATCCACTTTTTAACCGACTTCAAAAAGGAGGTGGTTCTATGTTCGGCTGGATGTATTTTTTTTTGTATGTTCACCGATTTCTCAGTCAATTATGGTCCAATTTTGAAAATTATTTTAGTTTCAATAAAACGATACAAGTAACACAGGGTAATGTAAAAAATTTGATATAAGTACCTACTTCTTTTTTTTTTGCAATCATATTTGCTATATTCCTACAGATATTTTTCTAGCGCCTTCAACAATGCAAGTTGAAATGGAATGATTGACTCCACATCTAACTAAAATCATTATAATCATCAGCCTGTATTAATCCATTGCTGAACATAGCTTCTCCCTATGCGCGCCACTATTGTGCGTTTATTAGAGGTATTTGCCCATAATCGCCATGCTGGGCAAGCGGGTTTGCGATCGTAATAGCAGATGATTACTGTTACACAGAAGGATGCAGATGCCCTTCCTCCAGAACATTCCCTTTGTCGCTTCTTACGACACCCGCGGGACGAGAGGGGTGGTTCTATTCTTAGGCCGGAAACCACACGGCACTAAAATAACTAAAATATCAATATCTCATTTTTTGTTTTTGCTATTTTTTTTTCTTAGCCTTTATTTTATTTTCGAAATACATACTGTAGAAACATATTGTCCTGAAATATACAAAGATTTATCATAGCAATACAAAGCAAAAATCCTCTTACCCGTGCGATGCTCCACGTGTTTTTACGATGATTTGCGCGGACGGCGACGCGCGAATTACGATGGCTCAGCGCCATCTATCGTCTGCCCATGTCACTAGTCCTACGCTCAAGGAAACACTAATGCTCTTTTTGCACAAGTGATAGAAGTACGGGGTTTTCTTTTAGATATACGGCATTGCGGTGGATACTGAACGATGGTGTTTATTTACTTATGCACTTATGATATCTGCATTAAAATAAACCTATATTCATGTCATGGACCATATACAAAGGTTCATATGTTTCTAGTTTTTTATAAAGTTGGTTAAGTTTAATTATCGGCCTATTTAATTTATACAACGTGTATCATAAATAGAGTGTAATCCTTTAGGAGCTCAATCTACCTACGAAACTGAACAACTTTTAGAATATCAGTTTGCGAAATTTGAAAGAAAATGTTTAGTTTTCATTCAAAGACCATCAGCTGATCGGCAAGTTTGTATAGGAATTGAAATTGTTTTTTTGTTCGTGTATTATGCAAACTGATGTTTTACTAGTTGTTCAATCTCAAGGTAGACTGACCTCCTAAAGGGTCCCACACTATTTATATTACATGTGTATTTATGTACATACATTTATTAATTACATTATAGAATGTGATTGTCATAATCCTAATCATAAATCCAATGTTTATTACAGTTTAGTTTTTAGTTATTATAACTATCGTGTTATGATAACAGTAGCTAACTAACTAACATAGTCAATAAAGCAATGCAAGTCTTAAGTAAGATCGAATTAACAGGACAGCTAGTTCTCTTGATCGTTGACTTAAACCTGCGCATAATCTAGGATTAGATTACCAAAGCACTAAATTAGTCCCTTAATTTAAGTACCGCGCATCAATTAGCTTCACAGAGCGGTTTGTTTTCACTAAGAGAACAGTTAAGTTAACCACTTGAATTTGGTTTGTCCTAAGTAAGCAACGTTCAATAGTCTTTAAAGTCCCTTTGTAACAATTAACAGTTAACTGTCGAATTGCCAATATTGTTGTTTCAATACTTTGAATAAAAGTTTCGCTTGAGAAGCAAAATTTGAAGTTATAAGTAGAAAACTTTGAAATTTGATGATGTAGATGTATTGATTCTGTGAAGGCAATGAATCGCTGACTTACGGATTTTAGGAACGTTACGAGTCAAGTTTAAATGCTTGTTCTTGTCAGTTTCTTGCCATGTATGTAAAATATCAATGATAGCCATCATAATTATATTAGGTGAATGTAAGTAAACTATCTTATAGGCCTTCCCCAAAGTGGAGTATTATAATTATTCAGTCAAGGTCCGCACAAAAAATATCGACGGTTGGGATCCAAACCGCGGTCCACCATCTGATGATCCCTGACTTAGACATTGATACCAACCACCCCTAGTAGCGAGCGCCCGCGCAATAAGATCACGAGTTGATAATTGACAGCAGTTCCTTCCTACCGCACGCTGAGGGTGAGTGTCTACGTCACTATTTTTGAGGCTTTTCGCCCACCTTTAATACTACAGATCGTTTTTTTAAACATCATTGGAACTTTCCCTAAGCCAGGATCAGATTGAGCACAGAACTCATTGTCCTAAATAAGCAAACGGTACTTAAGACAACACTGTGTCACTTCGCAAAATGATACAAAAACATACCCCGTTTGTGTTGTGGGATTTTTATGATAAGTCAAATTTGATGGAAGAGGTAATGTATCACTAGAAGGGGTAGCAGTGTAGGCGGGGCTATTTTTATTTTGTAACGTAATGAAGGGGTTGAGAAATTGAAAAAAATATGTATTCTATAAATTATTCTCCGAGATTACGGGGGTTATATTATACATGTCTTTTTGCCCATTCATAATGGAGATCGCGTATATAATATTAAAAAATCGTTGGTAACAGAAGCAGAAGAAACAATAAAAAATAATTGTCTTTGCGGCCGATCGGCCCTTCTGCCTGCCATTCTTACGTTTGTATCGGCTGATGAGACGGCAAATGCAGCGTAGCCGTAGCAACGATAAAGCGTAGCATAACTAGCTACGTCGTAGCAAACTGGCTACGGCCTACGCAAACACTCTCAAAACTTGCTAATGTGTACCAGTTTCCTCTAGTTTTTCAGACTGTCATATGTTTTCATTAGCCTCATTATTAATTAAGTTTTAAATTCCAAATCCCAAACAAACATTTACATCGCTCATTCATCATTCCAATCACAGCAAATTGATTTAATTGTTTTCGGCACAAATAAAATGTGGGTTACCATTGATTGTCGGTAATAAAAACAAATATTCTGTTCGGAGTTAATATTTGGGAAAAAGCAATGAAATGTTAAAAAAAGTTTTGAATGTATTTGAGGTGCATGTGCATAATTGATTGGGAAAATATCAACAGGTTCAGAACACAAACTATTTGAATAGATTCAAAGTTTTTTTTATTATGGAAATGTCACGTGAGTCTGGGTTCTAATCTGGAATGTACCAAAGAAACTTTTTTAATGTCACATGTACTTTCTTAGTTAATCTAAGACACCATTGACTGACGGTGAAGGAAAACATCGTAAGGAAATCTAGACTTAATAATCTGAAATTGCCAACAAGCAGTGAGCTAGCGTGCTGATTAAAGCATGCAGTGGAACAGTAACAGGATGGTTTATTATGAAAATGGCATGTACTTTAACCACGAATCTACCTAATGGGAAGCGATGTCGTGGTCGAAAGTGCAGTACATCTGCCTTTAAGAAACCATTCACTCTAGTTTTGAAGATCCATGATGGATTGTTACGAGCGCCAAGATCACGGATAAACTAAAATTATTTGCTAGTAAGTATTACTCGTTTTGTGCGCTGCATACCGCTACCAATCTTGAGCAGGGGGATGTCTACCATAAATTTTTCCGAAGCCTGGCCAAAGCCCAATATACAAATACAATATAACGTAACACGTTTTTTATTACTCCAATTTTTTTATTTTCTTTAAAAAAGTTGTTCTTGTACTGGTATTAGGTACTATAACACGCAACTGCTGTTGAGTGACAATAGTGCCAAAATAACATAATGGAACTAAAGTTAGTGTTACTGACCATAATTATGAGTTTAATAACTTATACACATTCCGAAAGCTTGCAAAGAATAAGGGAATAAAGTTGACTTTCTATTGATGTAAACAAACCCTAAGTAAATGTACTCCAAAAACTTGTAAAGTACATAAAAAGAAACAGTCGGTACACATTACACGGTATAAAAGATAAAGAAACGCTAGAATGCTCGTAGGATTAAAAGAAAAACTTCCACTTTTGTTTAGTTTCCCGATTACTTGAACCTGCGAGTTTGAAAGTCTTTTAATTCTGAAAATTCTGACTGCTTTCCAACTATGTTTGAGTGTATGTACTATTTTCTTATCGATAAATACACAGCTGTTAGAAATAGTAACTAGTGTACGGTCGGCAAATAAGTTAAGGATGAAGTTTCTTCTAGAAGTTTACATGTAAATATATATTAAATAAACCAACCTGTAACTGTCCCACTGCAAGGCAAAGGCCTCTTCACATACAGAAAAGTATCGAGCATTAATCACTACGATAGCTCACTGGGTGTTGGTAATTTTAGACTATTAAGTCCAGGTTGCCTCACGATGTTTTCCTTCACCGTTAGTCAGTGATGTCTTAGATTAAATAAAAAAGTACAAATAACATAGAAAAAGTCACATCGGTAAATGCCAGGATCGATTGCTTTAATTGATCGAGCTCCGCTTTGTTTCGCCGCCTTATTTGTTTAAAAATTATACCAAGTGTGTTATGCCAAATAAATTTCAGAAAATTTCGCAAAATAAATGAACTCTTTCCGACTAATCTCTTTCCGCGGTCGGTCATGATAATCCAACACCATCCCATACATATACGTATACACATATCTTTTGCGTAGATGGTTAGTCTCAGTTGAGATAGCCGCTGTGACCATAATTCGGTCAAGAAGACATCATTATAATTAATATTCTAAGGCCTACGCCTTATTTATGTATGTTCCACTATTGAGAACACAACTTACCTAAAGCTTGTTTCAAGTACGTAATCAATGTTTTCATGTTTATCTTTGAAGGAGGGGTTAAGCCGGCTTTAAATAGTTACTCTCGACGATAAGTATCGAAGGTTATGCTTGAAGGCCACGACCAAACCTTAGTTATAATTAAGTCTACATTGAATCTTTAATACGTTACTTTAATAGTACATTGTGTTACACGGGCGGTAAGTACACGATTAATATTGAAGGGATAATCAAAGCCCGACCTGAAGGCAAGAGATTTAATAGCGACTGATTGAATGTTTTTGCAAAAAAATAAAGAACAAAACAATGTAATGTATGTAAATAAAATACAACTATGGCGGGTTCATACCGCATATTACCGCCTTCTTTTCCTACATGTAATAATACTGATTACGAGCTAGTGAGGTGAAAAAGATGTTAATGAGTGTTACCTCTCCTAGTCCTACTAACAGATATCGATATTAATGAATACATTTGAGTTTATTAAATTATTAATTACTACTAAGCAGGCAAATAAGGATACAGCCTGCAGGATGGTAAGCAGTTTGTGTATAATACAGACTGTATAATATTCATAATACGCACATAAGTCCAGATTCCCATCTCTAGTGGGAAGAGACCTTGGGTTCAAACCTGAGCCTTTGACTTGCCAGTCAACGGTCACCACCATTATCAAGCTATCAATAAATAATAATAATAAGATTCAATTAAAATCTAGAACCTTAAAACTATATTATATGCAATCCAATAAACCAAATCTACCTAAATATCAACATTTGAAAGCTATTTCTTTAACCAACATAAAGACGATATGAGTTCTCGCTGCTGAGCTGACTACACTGCGAAGATCCCTTTTTGAATAGCCCCAATAAAAATCTATTATGCCTGAATCGGGTGGCAAATGATATTTACTGAGCAAAGCGAAGCTGGGCCTAAGTAAACAAGCCACTGGCCAATAGAGCAATAGCTCCCAATAGTTTGACTCTTACACTGGCGGCCCGAAAAGTTTGCACACGGAAAATTATAAATATTCAGACGAGAACCGAAGTAGTTTGCTGAAGTTTGGTTTCATGGTTCGCTGCGTGGGTTTGATATTGTTGAAGTTGCGCGTAATCACTAACCAGTTTTGTTTTCTTAATATTTGATAATGTTATGGAGTACATTTTTTTTATTTTTCTCTTGAATCTTGTACAACAAATAATTTACACAATAGATAGATACTCAATATATCCTGGACTACGATAGGTCGCAGTCCAGGATAATATATATTGACGAGCAATAATATTTTGGTATTTTTTTGTAATCGTAAAAAAGATAGCAATTTTCAATTTTTAGTTTGTATGCAGTAGATTCAGCATGATGTAAGTTAAAACCGATTTTTGGTAGCAAACAAAACAAACAAATTTTTTGTTAGGAAAAAGCTGCGGATTATCAGATGGTTTCAGATAACATTGTGCCAGTATTGTATGTTATAAGCACACTATAGTCTTGATTCCAAACTTAGGTAACTACGAAACAACTTTAATAAATTAGTAGGATACGACTGCTAGGGTACCTACAATTTATTATCGTTTATTATGATTTTTGAGAGAATAGCCTTTTCCAGCATTGAGGCACATTACATAGCCGTAAAGATTTGTATATTCTTCTGAACTAAATTGGTATTAACTTCGTCAATGTTTTCCGTCTCTTGTCAATACCAAATAAAATTTCTTTTAGCCCGATACCTTGTCACGGCCTGCAGTGCACATTACCGGTACAGGGTGTCCCAAGGCGCGTGGCGCTGTCCCGGTAATACCAACGTTTTCTATTGCGCTGCGTAAACATCACAACACAATGATTGCGATACCTACGCAAGGTAGCAGGTAGTGGAAGTGTGAACGCACTTTAACGTCCCTTGGTTATATTTGAAAATTAGGTTGGGTTTCATTAAGAGAATTGGCAAGTCTTGTTGCTCTGCTTGTGTTATTTTGGTTGAAAGAAGAGTTATTGTATTGGAAAGTTTCACAAATTGATGATACGATTGGCGTACCGGTCATGCGATTTGCCTTCTACGTTAATTATATTATGCATGTTCGATTCCCGCGACAAACACGTGTGTATTCAAGGTACAGATATTCCGGTCTGGATGTTTATTCAAATTTAAAGAAAAAAATAATTAAAACATAGCTGAATTAAGATCTGACTTTGAATAGCGAGTTCTTATATACGGCAACGCTACTTTTATTATACTTGATTTTTCCGTGAATGTATGAAGAAAAAGTTATTAATATTCTTTGACCTCTCTCAATCAGCTGCTCTTGGTACTTGGAACAGAATACCAATGATCAAAGATATTCCTCAAAGAGCATCTATCCAGTATTCACTTCCTTTTAACGTAAGCCATTGACTAATCAAATTATAAAATAATATTCAAGTCTAAAAGGGGTGAGCTGAGGTCTGGGGCGGGGGGCACCCCTCATTTTTCCCCCGTTTTTCATCGTCACCTCCGGCAGTCTGAATATTAATGAATAGAATTAATTGATTGAGCGAGCCATCAATTATGCCGCCCATAATTTTATTTGCACGCAGTTAGAAACTTTGAGATCGTAGGTATGCAGATTATTTGAAAGTTTTTTAATTTGTATGATGATTTTTGGCAGTTGAAAGTTGAAGGCTCGACGTTATAATGTTATGATCGGCACAGCACTAGTGTATTGTAAGAGAGGACTAACTAAATAGTAGATTGTTTCCGCCTCAGCGCATTCGATCTGTACTGGACCATCTCTTCAAAGTTCACTACCTACGTTAAGTGGCAACGGGGGTCTACTAACTGTTTAACAAGTCTTTCGGCATATGGAGTCGCTTGAAATGAAATGCCAGAAATAGTCAACCCTCCTCCAACCGAACCGTAAGGACCACTGCAATAATAGTCCTACGAGCTCCTCAACTTACTGGTAACCCAAATAAAATTATCTAAACCGACCCCGCGACTTTTCACTGATGCATTTTTTTACTTCAATTTCACAATGACGTACTTACGCACTGCCAAATGATTCCCTTGCACGCATTTAGATACCGAAAATAGCGCTTTTACCTGTATGGGGTCCCACCTAAATAATACGTCACATGTAGAAGATTTTGGGCGTTAAATAAAGTTCTTTTTTCCAATAGTCGAAGTGTAACAAATAAGATTTCTTAGGTAATAAACACGTTAATAGAAGTAAGACGTTAATAATAAGACGTTTATACATAGGTATAAGTTTTACCATTTATTTTTCATTGTTTTTTAAAAACAAGGTCAAGGAATTGGCTCTTGATGGGAGCTCTAGAACTCTTATATTGATGAAGATGATTTTACTGGTAGGTATACTGTATATTAAATTATCTTCTGTTTATGCACAATGTCGATAAATATTATTATTGTATATATATATATTATTACTTTTTTACATTATAATTACGTGAACAAGTCAAAGGTAATGAAATAGTTCTCTAATATCTTTATTTAAATTTCAATTTTTATTTAAATTGACAATCCAAGAAAGTTACATTTTGGCACTGTTCCAAACAAACATGGTTTATCTTTCCTCAATACTTTTAGACAAGCGTGAGTTAATAAGTTTAGACCTTATATTTAGGATAGTTTCATGTGTTTCGTATCTTCATAATGTTTTTATATTATGAGTGCTGTGGTGGTTGTCAGAGAGGCCCGTTATAGCGGGAATGGCAGCCATTATGGACAAACTACTTCAGTAAATAATAGGCTCGCCGGATGGCCGTACAACGTGTACGTAATACATTCTACTATAAATTATAATAATAATGTTTGAGGATCGGATGCAGTACTTTTGGAAGTTTATTCGATGGTGTAGAACTTGTAGCCCAGTAATTCTACCAGGTTGCGTACGAGCAGCAAGATCTGTAAGGACAGGAGGTTCTTGTGTCAAAACTTGTTCAATTAAAAAAAATAAAATAAATAACAATGTCTTCCTGACTGAATTTCGGTCACAGTAGCCAATCTCAACTGAGATTCTCAACAGACTCGGCGCAGGAGTTAGTGTGTGTGCAAACACAGGTCTCTATTCTCTCACTCTTATAGTCTGATATTGTTCCTATGAGACATCGCGTGGACACTATAAAAAAAGGTTAAGTTCAAAAATCGTGTAAGAATGCAATAAAACCAACTGTCTGTTAACCGTTAGTCCGGTTTGCCACTGATTGTAGTTGTCGTTAAGCCAATCAAAAACGTCCAAAAAGCGCACAATAGTGGCGCGCATTGGGAGAGGCCTATGTTCAGCAGTGGACTAATACATGTTGATAATCATGATGATGAATCAGAATTGCGCTCGTATGTTTCACCAGCCGTAAGGAACGAAGATATCTATATAATTAATGCAAGCAAGCATAAACTATATTATAAACAACACATCCATTGATTACCTTTATTGTATTAATGATCTACACCGCAAACGGTCAATTAACCAATGTTCATAATGTTTGTAGACATTTCCATTGACCATTGATCCCTGTAATTGGACATCAGTAATCGCGTCCGATCTCGAACATTCTATAATTAATTGCTAAGACGGAATAGATACATCTCGCGTTATTAGCTGTTACACTAATTGTGACGTCATCGTTATGGTCGAGTGACGATTTGTTGACACATGGGACTAATCTTATCGAAGAACATCACCTGTATTTTACTGGAGGGTTGAGTTAGTTTTTTTAGGAATTCCAAAGTCTGACTAGCTACTGACAATAATTACTAATCGGAAAAACTCATTATTAGTAAATTGGCATACTACTATCACCAATCAGGCAAATAATTTAAACTGCAACATTTCATGTATAATCAAAAATAAATAAGTACATAATAAATTAAATAAGAAAAAAAACGTTATTTAATAAATTAGGGATTCCATAATCCCACAGAATTTGCAGCGCACAAGTGGTACCAAAACAATGAACGTATTTCTATCTTTAACTATCCCCACAGAAAATATAAGTTCCTGTTACAATGCTTCACCTATCAAACATCACGTACTTGACAACCGTCTGAACCAGCTAAATATAAATACAAACCTCCATCGGAACGGAGATAAAATGCTAGCACTCGAGCGTACAGGCCAAGATTAGCTCCCGTCAGGAGGCAATATTGA
Organism: Protodeltote pygarga; assembly: GCA_936450705.2. Lineage (NCBI taxonomy): Eukaryota > Metazoa > Arthropoda > Insecta > Lepidoptera > Noctuidae > Protodeltote > Protodeltote pygarga. The sequence goes on along the minus strand of OW388250.2, from coordinate 16,433,487 downwards.
CACCGCCTTCCTACCATATTGATCTGATGCAAGTGTTAGTTGCCAAATACCAAGGAGAAGTATTAAGTGGAATGCTGGTCACATAATAATAATAATATGATATACCCCTCTGGGACACGCGTCATCTCCCCATGAGATTGACGTAAAACCGGAGGGTAAATTAGATAAGCTTTCTTCTTCATTATTCTTCTGACATAAATAAAAACTGTGTCATGGAGGTAAAATAGAAAGCGCACAAAACGCAGGGCAGCTTGTGGCGGGCTGATTGTGATTGGCGACACTGCGTTCCCGAATGCTCCAGAGAGTCGGTCAGGGCCTCGTCTCCAGTTTGCCCTAATTGGGTAGCTGGAGTGGAACTCCAAGAGCGCCCGCAGGACTCTCAACCCTGTCTTGCCTTAATTGGCTGGCCAGGGAGGGGCCGCAAGAGCTATATGCTCGGGGGTGGAAGTGTAATGTAAGTAATGGTGTAATAACGGGGAAACCCACTCCGGGTCTATGACCCGCGATGGTGAAACCGGGGCCGCTCCTCTCGACACCCCTAGCCGCTCACACCAGTGTTGCCCCCTTGTTGTCTGTTATCAAGACGGCTTTTTGGGGGGCCCATTTAGTGAGTTGGCGAGTCACCACCTGCCATAAAAGTTCAATTATGGAGTTGGAAGGCAGGTGCCGTTTTCTTCCGGCTAATAGAAGTTAAACAATCCACTTATCACCCAACTCAATAGTCTAGTTAATTTTACCTTTTTTTTTTGCAATAGTCCTGCACTCGCTGGGAACAATCCAGGACTGCATTCATATAGTGCAGCCGTGGGGAGTTCCCAGCGGGTGCCCCACCCCATTTTAGATTAAAGTTCTCAAAGGGGCCTCTGCGTGTTGGACCTGTGTCCCCAGGCAAGCCCTCCAAAGGACCGGGTCTCTTTCTTTTGAAAGAGAACCCGTGAATTGAAAGAGATACAAATAATAATATGATATTACTTAGGTATACAATACAGTTAGGAACCTTGATTCCTATGCTGGTATGAAATGTATGACAGGGAACGATATAATGAAAAATGATATCACTTCTTATTATAATCTAGGGCGTAATTTTAATGTTTTTGCAGCGAAACAGAATGGTGCTGTCTTATTATGAGCATCATACTCCCTCTACGAATTATAGACATGCCCATGCCGTTTAACTGAGGTGCTGCGTAGTTAAGAAAGAAAGAAAATAAATACATTTCATTTGACCACAACTAACAACACAGCACAATAATAACGAAAAAATCAGAAAAACACTAAATATAATCTTAAAGATTGAAAATAAAAAACAAGCAGTGATCATTAGCCAATTTATACGTTAAAAAACCCTTACTATAGTTTCCTATCAAGCCAGACGGTCAAAAAAGTCGTATAAACTTTATTTAGGTGGTTGAAGTTAGTGGCAGCAAAACTCCCATAAACTCCACACCTAGTCACTAACACTTCATTTCATACGATTCCGCGCTATCGAGTGCATTATGCAAGACTCAGGGAATTGAGCTCCATTGGAAAATTTGAAATGGTATTTACGTTTGTGTATTTTTTTAAATTTGCAGTCTTAGTGGTTGGCACAAAAATCTTTTGTGAATGCATTTGTTAAAACTGTGATGGCTTATCTTATATCTTTGAAATGTCAAATCAGAGTTGACGTAGTAGATAGCTAGACAAATTCATAACTATTTTTTGACGTGTGGAAAACCCTTTATAAATGCCCATGCACGGATTAAAAACCACACGGTGTTCCTCCACGAACCTCTGGGCGAAAGTATGGGTTTTTCTTACACATTCACCGTACTCCCGCCAGATTTGAGTTTCAACCTGCCAATGCTAGCGGGTCTCACCACAGAACATTAAAACAGGTGGTCCCACATCGTCGGCGGCCTGGTCACCGCTGAATTGTTTGTAAGAGGCGCGCGGGAAACTCGGCGTGAACACAGAACAATGTACCTACACTACCTACCCATACTGGATCAATTCGAAGATTATCAATGTATCTATTGATAGCTTTACACCTCTTATCTCATCACTATACCCCTCCCTTATCGACGCCTATTTAGTTTCGTTGAAATACGACAAAGCACTTGATCCAATTAAGTGAGCAAATAAATGGCTTAATGTGTTAATTCAACGGATTAAAATGTAATAGGCGTTGTACATAATATTAATTAACGCTGGTATTATTTTGATGTTTGAATTGATTCTGACGTCACTATCGAGTTGATAAGGTACCAAGGATAGGTAGGATGCGTACTTATTTTTTTAATTTTGTGGATGATAATAATAATTATAACTTGTTAAATGATTGACAAAACATTTAAAGAAACCAGTAGGTACATCTGTACTTCCATGATGTACCTACTGGTTTCTTTAAGATGTCTTGTCAGATGAACTGAGAAATGTTCTCGATGTTATTTTAAAGCCATGTTAAAGTTAGTGTGCGGTTTAAACTCTCAACTCGTCAATGATAAGAGGACTTTTGTTGTGAGCACTATCTAAAGACGTTATCTTAGCCTTCTGCCTACCCTCTATACAGTATCGTCACGCTCGATTGCATGTATTATGTGCGGCAACAATAGCACAGTACTCAGAGACCTCGGCAAAACAATTGACACATTGAGATCTAGAAAAGACATCGGTTAAAGAGGACTAGCTTCGGATTTAAAAAACAATTTAGCTTTAACTTACATATTCACTATTCGTTTAAACACTAACACAATTTAGTACAATTATTTACTTTACCGTTCCTTGTTTTGTCAGATGGTGTCAAGGGTAAGTTGTCTTTTCTTAAAGTTAAGTTTTAAATCGGAACGACAAATTCTTTTGCTGACTTAAATAAGATCGACAGGTGTGTCACTAATCGAAACTTTAGCTATCCCAAAGATCCGCAAGCTCCGTATAAAGCAGAAACAATCTTATTTCCGATGCGCCAACTGTCTTGCCGAACTCTCTACATGCTCACCTCGTATCATTGCAGTCACAATTATAATAATATGTAACATAGTTAGCCACCCGGAGTGGAATAACATAGGATTAGCATTGTACACAAGTTCATAGCGACAGGTGTATGTAGATCATTGAATGGGTTTGGAAAGGCCTATTCATAGTATAGTTGGATAGGCTAGTTCTGTGGACTTTGAACACAAATTAGGCCTTATATGAATGTGTAACTTACAGCAAAGGGAAAGGCCACCAATTCTATTGATCACCTTTTACATTAAACATTTTGAAATCAAGTGTTACTGGAGGCGATAACGATGATTATAAAGACAAAAGCAAAGTTACAGGGGTCTTACCTAAAACAATTACTAGCAGTTTTCAACAAAAACGGATGAAGATTTGCATTTTTTGTGGCTTAATATTAAAGTCTTGTAGAGTTCCTTCTTAGCGAGTTTAGAATTCTGCGAGTATTTCACAGAATCTAGACATAATCAATCATGTTTAAGAAGAGGTAATCATGATTTATGGTTATTTTTTAGGGAATGTCTATGAATGAACTATAAAGTGATCTCTATAATATTTAATATAGTAGTTATCAACTGTAATAAGTATACATTTTTGATGTCACCATAAAAGTTTCAAAATAAGAATAATAATAAAAAAATTACAATCAATCGCGTAATGATGAAGTTTATAATTATACTTTCTATAATTCTAGAGGGGTTATTATTCTCTGCCAGCAAAGTACATAGTATACCTACATATACTACTTTGCGGAGAGTTACTTTCTTAAAGAGAGACGTCCTCAGTCTGCTCGTAGTGCCGCCATCTTTATCTAATAATGTTTAACTTAATAATATGTTTTGTAATATTTAAATTATGTTTTCAGAACTAATCATTAAATTTTTTGAGAAAATAGCCAACATCCGTATCTTAGATCCGTAGATTAACTTGATGAAATTTCAGAATTGTTATCAATTTAGTAAGAATTAAAAGTCCAATTCCACCAGGTTGACCGAGTCCGTGTTGGACTGGGTCCACCCACCAACTGCACTGTTAGAATTTATGAAGCCTAAGTAACGGATTAACACTGGTATCACCAATATCCACCTCGCTATTGTACACATAATGATTGGCAGCGACGGCGACGTCTGGAGTGAGGCGTTCATTGTGCGAATCTAATTTATTCCCCTGAATAGAGCTCTTTATGTTATATGCTCATTATGGCGCTGCCGTGCGCTTGCTAGGGTTGACAATGTACTCGGAATCAAGATGCACTGGCTTAGTATTCAAAGTTACCTGTGAGATTTTATTAAAAAAAAAACATTTTGATATTTCAGGAATAGGTACACCCGTAGTTACCATAGTTACATTATTGTTACTGTCAGCCTTTATTACCACTCTTAGGCAAATCCCTCCACGTCTTTCGATCCAGAGTCAATTGCTATTGGAAAGACCAGTTGCTATTGCTTCTGTCTAATTCGACCCACCATCTCCTGCGTGGTCTGCCGCCATTACAACCTACATATTTAAATAAAATTAAAAAAAAAAAATACCTGTACTTTATTTTAAGAATATCCTATAGATTATGCTTGTGAGAGTATTTATGTGTATGAAGAGTGCGTAATCCAATACTTGTAATCCAGTATTTCTTAACTAAAGTATGTTTTAATAATATTGCTCGATATATTTTATCAATAAAACAGACAACTTAGATTTAACTTATATTTCTGTAGGCGTATGTGCAATCCTCGAATTCGAAAGACTTCGACGAATCGAAAAGTTTTTTTTTTCTCTCTTTATTTATTTAGGGTCCTCTGTCCACAACGGATACGTCGGAGTCATTAGGACTAACAATAAGTTCACAAAAATTCTACAAAAAGGCTACAAAATATTTGAATTCTTTAATTGTATGACTCGGCGATGCACCGTTATTTATTTGCACTTGGAAAACCATTAGACATACCACTTATATAATTATGTAACATATAGTTATACATCGCCAAATGAAAATTTATAATAATTATATATTAAGCCACCTAACACATTAAACCGCTATTTCGCTCGCACATTCTATAATGTGCGAGCGAAATAGCGGTTTAATGTGATGTGTGTGTATAATGTGTATGTGTGTTTAATGTGTAATGTCATCTATATGTAAAATCAATTTTTAGGTATAAAAAATCGTTTCGATCTAACTGGTATTTTTGCTGTAACTTTGTTATGTTATCTCCTTAACTTGGTATTTTGCGATTGTTCATAACTATATTCTATAATTTTATATCGTCAATGTGCTAGCGAGGTAGTGGTTTAGACTTTACTTACTTACTTTACTTCTAGAGCTATAGACACCTTAATTCAAAAACCAAACACATTTTATCCATGGTCATTTTGTCCAAATTAGGCAGCCCTAAGCCACCCAGCGCATTAGTGGAGGGAGTGCCAACAATGAGACAGGGCCGAGATTATTCCCTAATGTGGCCTTTGTTTAGTAACGACCTAGCAAATTGTGCCCCTTTAGCCCTTTGTATCCCAACACTAGTTTCAATTTATATGTTTATATTAATGTGATTTCTAATTAATGGACAGGTGTAATTATGTGTAATTTTAGAACTAAAGTGTATTTATAACTGTCCCTTTTGATGACGGGTTTTTGTTATTAAGGACGATGTGACTAATAATGTCGTGTTGTCCACAATTAGTTTTGAAATGGCGCGTTGAGAATCCTATTGTGAGTTCTATTATGAACGTATAACGTAATTATATTCTACTGACTAAATTTGTAGTATTTTTGTTGAAAGAAAAATCGATTACCAGCAGGATTCGAACCTTCTCTTTATGTGTGATGTCCATAGGTACCTACCTCTTCACTAAGGGCAAGTGATGGGATTATAAAAATATCTCGATGTTCCTCCACAAACCTCTGGACGGGAGTGCAACCTAATGAAAGGCAGCGGCTCTGACTAAATACTAGTGGGTTCTAAAATAATGTCCTGTGACCAAATTTAGGTCACAGCACTCAGCATAGCTCAGCAATGTCAACGGCGATTAGTCAACTTCGCAGAACAACTGCACAAGTGTGCGCGCAAATATTCACTCTCTATTCCTTCACTCTCATAGATCGATGGGTCGGCAATTCGATATGACCGGAAAATAATCAAGTGTAGGACCATCGGCTTTACGTGCTTTTCGAGGCACGGAATAAGTGATTATACAATTAATTTAAAATACAATACTTACGAAAAATCAGAGGTATGGTCCTTGGGTTCGAACCTGAGACCAAGTTAGAACTTGCCAACCAATGGTCATACCACTAGGCTATCACGGCTTATAATTGGAATTTTAATAAATAAATTAACCTAGGTACTTATCTTTATCTTAAAAACAGTACCTATTTCAACCGTTTCTTCTTTAAAATCTTTTATTTGAACAACATTTTCATTCAGAACACTATTATAATAACTTCTACTTAGGTTTTATCGAAATATGTTGCGTTAAAAATGGCGGCACTAACACGTAGCCGCGATAGTTTAATTCTGAAGCGACGCGACGCGACGGTAGCGATGCTGTTGTGAACCTTTTTGTTTGTACATGGAGGCTTGTTACTACTTCAGGCAGCAGTCGTTTGGGAATAATATTAATTATAAATAACATCCTGCAGTGTCTCGCTATTGAGCAAAGGCATGTTTATTCTCTTTCCACGTCTGCCTCTCAAATGGCATGAGTGTGGTGAAAAACAAACGTCTAGATAACTTTTTGTAATATTTTTTTAATTAAAAAATAAGAGCAAAGTTAGTAAAATATTACATGCAAGCAGTGATTACCTAGTGGTATGACTGTTAGACCGCCAAGTCAAAGGTCGTAGATTCGAAACCCAGGCAAGCGCTTCGGATTCATATGCGTTTTAGAAAATAATTATCACCTGCTAAAACGGTGAAGGAAAACATCGTAAGGAAACCAGCACATCTGAGAATTTTTCTACAGTGCATAAAGTCATGTCTGAGGCCTACCTGTGATACCAGGTTGTCCATCAACCATACGATAAAGAAAAAAGTAAAATATTTCTTAAATTTGTGATATAAAAAGCCAGTAATAAAAATATTCCAGTAACCAAACGAAGACCTCCCTATTCAAGAGCACACCTCGCTGCAACGGTGGCGGGCGACATATAAATTATTTTTATGCTTCCTACACGGTCCTCGCGGACAAGCCCGGCGAGGTTTTGTCTTAGTCGCAGAATTAACAACAGTAGCCACATGCATGGCCGGCTTTATGCAACGTTCCAAGCCGGCGACTTCGCGCGTTGCGTCGCTAAAAATTTAAGTTATTGTCCAAAAACAATGCGCTACGGGTAATAAAATTAACTGCAGTGAGATGTTAAGTTCTATATCGCTGCAGCTTTTTAGGATGAGGGGTAAACTCGTATAATATTGTGGGCATAAAAGGCGCGTTTATGAATGCGTCACAATGCTTTTAAGGCGAGTATACACTTTGAAGTTTATAGCTTTAGTAGCGTTATTTAGTATAATGTCCAAATTTTGGTCAAAGCGGCCAATTTCAACAAAGATTAGCCAACTACGCAAGAGATATTATAGTGCGCAAACACAAGTGCTTTCTCTATTCCCTCACTCTCATAGTCCGACGGTAATCCGACTCGACTGGAGAGACATCAGGCACAAGGCTAACGGCTTCACGTGCTGTCCGAATCACGGAGCAAGTGACAATTAATTTATAATACGTACATAACGTGCTCTTATAACTACATTCATGACCCAAACTTGGTCTTGATCTGTACATTTCTGCACCTTTCCAGGGTCTGCACCCTAAGCCTGGGCACCTTTAGCACTGTGGCCTTGTGGCCTAGTTACGGCACTGTTCAACACATCTGATACTGAGACTTCATACTAAACGTAACATAATAGGTCATCCTTGATCATCAAACATTCCGATCTCTAAACACTATTTAATTCTCTCTTTGCCCCACGGGCCCATATTCTTTTACAGCTAAAACTATGGTAACCTACTTAAAAATCCCAAGGAGCATAAACTCAGCGTCCCAACTTACGAAATTAGTTTTGTAGCCAAACATTAATATTAACGAAGCCGCACTCTAATAAAGAAAACTGTTACAAGTTAAAAGAAGGTTCTTCTGAGCTAACTGGTCTCCGAGGCGAGACTCATAGAAATTCATAGACCGTAAGAGGTTACCCGCGGGCAAGTCGACAGCTAACGAGAATCAACCGATATTCATATTTGTTCGAAAATAGTGTTGAGAAAGTTTAAATTCGAACGTGTCGATTCGTAATCGATTTAAAAATTTATGTTCGGCTTGCAGCGCTGCGTTAACTACGGTGCTTTTCATCGGCAAACTTGAATAGCATTTAGTTTTGTAGACAGATGTCAATAACTGAGTTAATTGCTTTCTGAAGTATGGATAGAGTACCAAAAAAATACCAACTCAAGTATATACTAGTTTTGTAGAGTATATGATGAATTTGTTAAACTTTTCAAATGCTGTCAATAATTTGAGAATCAGCTGTCATTAGGCAAAAATCTTTAATAATCACTACGAAACGAATGTCCTACTTAAAAATTACTTACAAAGAAAGATTCGTATCTCCGTATGAACTAGTTTAGCTCATAACGTCTAAACTCATACTAGTGGTACATGTACACATAGGTATGTTGTATTTCGTACAGTCAGTGAAAACTCCGAAGGCAGGTCGAGGTGATCTTTAGTGTCTAACATTCATACATTCTATTAAGTATACTTTTCCAAAAACGAATACGTGAGTAAAACTGTAAATAAATTTATTAAAAATTTCACTCCAAAAATTTACGCCGATTCTGTAAAGTGAGTGTTGAAATATTCAAGTGAACTTAAAAGTTTTTATACAAATGAATGGAAGGCTCTCTGACATGTTTAGCTTGAACCCATCTCACGAAATAAAGTGTCTATGCAAAAAATACCAAATGTGTTGTCAGCTACAAGTTTGTTGAATACTTAAAGCATAAAATAAATAGCGAACGAAAGTGTTGTGTAAATAATAAATATCTTAGCAGAAAATCGTACTGCAAAAAAGGAGGTATAAATTAAACCTATTAATCTTAAACGATTTTATTTTCACTGAAGTTTTATAGCGACAATTACACGCATAAACATTTATAATACTCTCACGTGTTACAATTTCTGTGCACCATCACAAATCTTTATCCAAAACTCTCACCGAATTTTAATCGAGTTATTAATCGTATATTTTTGACATCCCATCCCTAGTGGATGTTGGAGCGAGTTGTCACATTTATAGGTTGGCGACGCTCCATAACCGGTCCCCAGAGAAAAATACGCACGCCCCACACACAGCAGTTACTTATAATATTGAACGAACAAATTATTTATAACATTGTAAATCAGCTGTAGGAACCGACCATTTTTTAAGAGTTTATTTCTTTTTTGGTGTAGGTAGTTTTCTTTTTAATATGGTTGATGAATAACCAAGTAAGTATTAGTGTTAAACAAGGAGGCTAGCATGACTTTACACACCATTGCATAATGCCTTAAGTAAATCACATCAAAATAATCATCTTTATTTATCAGGGATAGGTCTTTATTTATCAGGTATTAAATTTTTTTTTAAAAGTTGAAATTGAAAATAACATTAATAATAGAAATTTAATTGAAATTAAATCAGTACATAATTAGAAAAATGTACAGTAAAAAAATTAATTATGACTGTAATTCTATCACTGGATATCGCGTCGTACTGCCAGCTACCACTCTCGTCTTAGCTTAACCACTTACCAGACAAGAGAACAAAAAGCTAACTCTATATAAAAAAGTTATCTCAAAAAACACACGTACCTAAGCGACGTTGAAGCAGTATCATAATATGTTAAACTAGATACTCTACCTGCTTCGCTTCTCCAACTTAAGTTGTAAAGAAAAACCTGCGCCGTTCACATTTTTTATTTTTCCTCTGATCTTGTTACGTACTGCATGAAAACGGATGTTCAGACCTCATTAGACTTGGGAACTATGTACCTAACATGAAAGTGCAGAGTTATTGATATTTTCTATTCGAAAACTCAGAACTTTATTAGTGCTAATTATAAGTAATTTCAAAAAGACTCGCGATGGCTCTTTCTAAAAGAAATGAGAAAGGGATAGAATATTTTTAATCCTATGAATTAGTCATCATGGACAAGGAAAATTTAAGTTCTCATGTTACAAATGCTATAAACTATACACATAGGTCCCGTCATCACGTTATTTACAAGGGCAAATACTTAAACAGTTTAATTTTCCGCCATTTTCCATGGTGTATAAAAGAAAGGATATAGTAGGAGAAAGAATCAGTAACAATGGTTAAAACCTTTGCCAAGGACCAATTTGTAAATACAATTTTTTTCCTAGCCAATCGAGCTATAACGTGTAATTTCTTTACTAAACAACACATCAAGATTTTATTTATCTATTTATTTATCTCCAAGCAAGATTAAAGTAGCACTCTATCTGTATATTATTAACTAGATTCACCTCAACAAACGCCAAACAGAAATCAATACACAATATAACATAATATATTTCTTCAAAAACACCTGCTGACTAGATAGTAGAGTATTTCGAAAACCACACGTTACGGCGACGAATGACATTCAATAACGCTTCCATCCACGCCGACGAATAATTCATGAATGTATGTGTATGTGTGTACGTATATATACATGTGTATGTATTTGTATTATGCATACGACCGCTCCCCAAATTCCGCGCTTTATAGGCAAAGTTCGCGGCACCAGTCGTAAAGCACATAGTCCCTTATGACATCATCACGGTGGCCCATAGAAAAACATTGCATTTGAATATAGATATAAAGTATCAATTCTAGAAGGTTATTGAAGTAAAATGTTTTATAGTAACGAAAATGGGTGAAGTCTAGAAATAGTTGCTTGAATTATGATTAATGAAGTCAGTCTAAGAAGTAAAAAATATTAGCTACCCAGCCTGATTGTGAGAAATCTAATACGACACCCAATTTAGAACAACCATACCATAGATACCCTTCTTATTTCTTTTTCATTAAAAAATCTGCTCTCTATCTGGCAATGAGAGGCAAAGACAATGTTATTGGGTTTTTCTATTAGGAAACTCTTAGTAGCAGCACGGAATCATGGAATTGTGTCCGGTTAATGGCAGTAGGTTCGCCCTTATTACATAAGTCTTATAAAATAACGTTTATCTATTTGTTTGGCTCTAAATACACATACCTTACGTTTGTTTGTGCACCCACATACCGACAGTTATTTTATTTATAAGAAATGCATAATATAAAACAATTTGTACGCACAAACAGTTGCACAACACAACATGAATTTAAATTACATTGAGATATTATGTTTGTTGTGCTGTGATACTTAAGTAAAGCGGCTTGTACAATGAGCTTAATATTTAAACATTTAACTCTTTCAACCCGGCACAAAACATACAATAACCAAAATACCTGATACACTTTCGCTGAACTCCGAAATAACCATTCTCTGTAAAATGAGCTTACGTGAGCTCGCGCGAAATGTCAGCAAATATTAAATAAACGCAGGCCTGCCTACCCTACGTGACTATCAAGCATGATACCACAACACTGGTACCTTACATCTCACTAACAAAATTCAATAACGAAAATCCTGAAACTTTCGGCTAAACCGCGATACATCTTACAAACCACAAGACACTGGGGCGAGACACTGAAAACCGAACCCTATTGTTCAAGTTTTAAAGTTGAGGTTAATATTGCATGAAAGTTTGTGGTTATTTATTAAGGAACGTTAAGCAAGGGTATTACTCGTTGTGAATTTTACAAAGACGGTCCAAGGGCCACAAGTTAGATTAAAATAGTTGGCGACTTGTGTGAGGTCTGCTTGCCCTCGTATGACACTGGCTCGAACTGTTTCGACCTGGAAGCTTAGGTACTTGTGAAATGTTTACAAAAAAAGAAGTCATTTATTTATCCCAAAGAAAGGTACCAACACCATGACATGTATTATGAAAAAAATAATACAAAAAGAACAGAGAGTGCTGTGCAGACTGCCTCGCGAATGTGCTGAAAAGGAGTCCAGTTCAATATATGCCAGACAGGTGCATACATGTTTATATCTACAACGGTAGCTTCAAATGAGCGTTTTAACCTGTTTAACTTATTTTCATAGAGCTATCGTGCTTTTTATGAAGAATTCTTATTAAAATTCAGCTAGATTTTTCCCGCTTCCGTGGTTCTAATTTCCGGTATAAAAAGTCCTCTATGTTATACTCTCCGGCCCTAGTTTATAAGCCGGATGATAGTACTATATAGGGTACGTAGTGTACTTATCTCTGTGCAAAAAATCATGTTGATGACGCTCGGTTGCTGCGTGAAAGAAGGACAATCCAACAAAGTAACCCTCGCTTTATACTTCATACTAATATTTGCGACAATATTGATTATACTATATATCAAAAATTCTGTTGCTCCTTAGTTCTTAATGAAAATCTAATGAGGGTGATTTCAACCGGCTACACCAGCCGTTCTGCTAAATGTGTTTTACGTAATCTCGCACTATCAAAATTTTCCTCTATAAGTAGTAGATCACCTCCATCAGGTTGAAAATACAAGGGACGACAGCACGAGTAGCTCAATTAGCAGAGGGATTTGTTTGATAGATAAGCATATACGAGTATCTGACAAATTCGCAGACTCTGCGTTCGCATAGTCAACATAATCTTTCTAAAAAAAATCTTTAAAAAGGAAAAGTTTTTTTTTCTTTGTTCCTTTTTTTCTATTAAACTCGGCTCCTAAGTCAACTACACCTCGGCAAATCGGTTCAGTACATGTTCACCTTGATAACATCCTTCGTCAGTTAGCATTATAAAGGGAAGCCCGCGGGACACACAACACCTCTACTGGATTAAGATATGCTAATGATATCGGCTCGGCACAAACGTGCAGACAAAACATCTCATTCGGCACACGTCCTGTATCTCCTGGATTGGATCGTGTGAGAACGGCCTATTGCGAACAGAATGATAAGGGTTTAATTAAGATTTGTATAATGTTGTTATTTTCGGGTGTTATTGTAGAATATTGGTTAGTTGTTATCGCGCTAAGCGAGGTTTAAGCCCCGCTAAGCTTGATCACCTAGTAATTTGATAATAGGCTGTCTAGTAGGTACGTTGTTAAAATCGTTACTGTTGTCTGTTCAACCAGTCAAACACAGTAGCACTTTATGTCCTTCACCCTTGACATTGAGCAGATTCATCACTAAAACGCCAAACCTTAAAATTGGAATTGGAATTGACGCAGTGACTAAACTTTTGTGTGGGTTATATTCTAATATGGAACAAATATTTGATCTCCAAATATAGCTTCTAATTTGAATCTATGTGCGTCTGCTTTAGCCAGGAGAAAATTTTGTCAATTTGATAGAAGAAATTATTATGTCACCGAATAAATAGGTACCTATCGAAGTGTTTTCCACAGTAGATCGTACCACTATATACATAATATATAATAATAATAATATATAGCTAAATACTTTATGAAAATTGATGGGTTTATCCTACCTTCGGTTCACACGCATTTGATAAATACGATATTACGATTATCCCATAATAATTATGAACAGAACCCTGATATGATATGTTAAGAGTTAATCTCCCTTTTTTTAGGGTTCCGTATCTCAAAAATAAAAAAGATCCCTTATAGGATTTTATAGGATTCCGTCTCTCTATCTGTATTCCCATCAAGACACTTTTTCTTAGGAACGCGTGGACGTGGAGCATGTTAAAATTAATATCGAATAGGTACTTACGTCTACAATCCCTTGTAGCTGTAAAAAATATTAATCTTTTAAGGCAACACAATAAAAAAATACGGCCTTTATGCCGCATGTATACATGTGTTTCCATTTAGGATAACACGGCCCAAGATTCCAGAGCACACCTGCACAATATCCTGACTTGTCTTATTAAAACAGTTGCCTAATACCATGACTTAGTAACAACTGTACAAGTCAAGTGCTGTACAAGTCGGTCCGGCCCGTCTCCGGGTCGTTTATCACGGATCTGCGGCAGTGCGGCGCGTATTGTGCCGGTCGTGCGCCGTGTTTACCACTTCCGGGCCGCTGTTCCGTGCCGAAACAACCCGTTTGCATATTATACAGCTGCAGAGGAATTCCCTCTTGATGTAATAAGAAATTGTATTACTTAAGGTTTTTTGTGCAAATTAATTCATGGGGAATAAGTTTCGTGCTGCTAAACTGGCTTCTTTGTAGTAAAGCGGGGAAACAGAGATGGGCACGTATCTATTGAATACTTTTTGAAATTTACTTAATACTTCTTAATATTATTTACTTAATACTTCTTGAAAAATGTTATCATGGACTGACTGACTAAAAATGATTTAGTTTCATTTTGATAGTAAATATTTTACATATATATAATTATAAGCGAGGTAAGTGGAACAAATAAACCGATCGTATTTTTTTTTAAAGAAACGGCTTTCGCTACATATAATCCCCAACCAGAGACAGCATCAGGCGAGTCGGCAGAATATCAATTTTCATCGAGAAGTGAGACTCTCACTCAATTTTACTTTGATGGCTAATACTTCCATGCCTACAGTAGGCATGGAAGTTTCTCTACCTACAGTAACTACTAAATTGGATTCCTTTGACCATCAATTAATTAAATTATCGATGTCCTTTCGAGTAATTATCCCTGAACTGTTTTAAAGGCTGAGTGCATAATTTACTGCTCGGATCTGGGCAGTCAAAAGGTCCCTGCTACCCGGGACCCAAGTCCGGATTTACATAACTTAAATCCGTTTTAGGTGCCCTTTGACAAAGAACGCACAAACAGTGCCGATAAGTAATTAGGTCAACTAAATCTAAGGCTATAGACGTATGGCTAGATCATTTGATTATAGATTGGTATTAAAATAGGGTGCTCTCTGAATAATAAAAAAACATATCAGGATTATTCGTCCATACATGTCGAAATAGACATTTTATAATTTTGTGGTGGTAAATTTTGTGGCCGAACTATTAGTTTCTGCATGAATGGTCCAGCTCGAGGTATAACCATACCTCAAAGAATATTGGCATGAAATAACAATCACCCCAATCCAATCGCAATACCTTACAAAAATTCTCCTCCCCTTCCATAAACCTGAACGAGGTAGAACAGGCGCACGGGATAGTACCCCTAGTATTATAGTACTTACTCCTGTTGCTGCAAGCGTCTATTAGTCAAGCGAGCCGTAAGCCTGTTTACCTTAGTGGTAAAAAAAATGCAAGAATAGCCAACTTGACAGACACTCAGACGCTTGACAGTCAACTGTGAATTTGTTTGTAGAATTAAATAGTTATCTCCTCGAATAAAATACTGTTATAACCACAGCTAAATCAGCTTAGTCTGGTATCTGACCTCAAGATAGTTGGGAAAATTCTTTACAGATTAAGTGCTTTCCAAGTTATCAGGTTCGCCACAATTATGACCCGAATCTTTGGTATCTTCATCGAGTACCTAATGACCAAATATTAGGGTTCATCAACTTATCGACAAGACGACAACCCAGCGTCTAGTTATTAGCTCAAGTCCCTATAGGTAAACGTTAATGATCGCATTATCTAAAAAGATCTCCGATACAATGGCTGTTTATAAACGGGAAAACATCGGCGTATCTCTGCGCCAGTTAAAAGATAATGCTCGCGTAGTCTCCTAATAACATTTGCATATCTTAATGCGAGGCCCGCGGCGCGCGCGCGGTGCGGTGCGATGCGGCAATGGCGGCCGACGCAACACTACCGCCCGAACAGTTCCGATACTAGCTAATATTGACACAATAAACAACGTACACGGGATAACAAACAAACCATAGCGAACGATACACTCTAGTAATTACAGATTAATTATAATGGATCTTACGTAGTTTCATTGTTAATATGAGAATTGAGAGGGGTTCCCTGTTATAGAGTTACTGAGATTTGCATTGTTGTGTAATTGAATGAATTCCCACAAAAACTGTGCATCGGAAAATTCGCGGAGACATCAAAGGATGGGCATTCACGTGACGTACAATGGCGGAGCGTGCATGCAGGTGAATGGGACAGCGCTGCGCCGCTGCCGCCGCAGCAGTAGGAGCGTATACCTATAAAATTCAAAAATGGAACTATGGAAGAAAGCTTGCCTCGTACATTCTGAGAGTTTTGTCCCCACACAATGGCGCCACTCTGTATGGGAATTCGTTCTAGTTTATTACGGAATACATGGCTTGTAAATCTTTTGTCGACGTATTTATACATGCTCCGGTGCAATTGTTTGGATATTTTATTGTTCTGTTAGTAACCATATTTATGCTAAGAATAAAAAATTGCAGTGCCATTCTGTGTCAGGTTTATTGTTTACTGACGTTTATTGTTTAAATATATAAATTGATTTCATTAATTAATAAATGAAATTAAATTATTTATCTTAATTAGTACAGTTTCATGCACAAGTAGTGGTAACTGAAATGCTCTTGCGTAGTAGCTACGTCGTAGCTACGCCGTAGCTGTTATTGCTACGATTTCTCCATTTCAACAAACTTAAATGGAAATTGCTGGTTACAGCTTAGGCTCAGCTAGGCCAGGACGCAGTGAGCTAGCGTGGTGATTAATACTCGATCCTTTTCGTAGGCTGATTTATTTATTGAAACTTTGAGAAACCAATATTTTGATAATTACACCAACAACAACAACAATAGCACTGATAGCGTGTTAGGTATGTCCGTCGACTGACAAATCAGAGGTCTCGAGTTCGATCCCAAGGCGCACACCTCTGACTTTACGTAAGTTATGTGCATATTATTAATTAATTATCAGTTGCTAAAACAGTGAGGAAAAACATCGTGATGAAACCTGCACACCTGAGAGATTTTTCAATGGTGTGTAAAGCCATGTCAGAGGCCTACGGGCGGTTTAAACTTTGACACCATACGATAAGAAGAAGACTCGCGACGCAAAATCAGGACGGTTATAACTTTGCCGGCTACCATCGACAACGGCGGGACCCACCTACATTATTAGCGGGTCAAGACCAGGCGGGACCGCGGTGAACATGCAAGTAAATCCCGTATTTTGGGTCAGAGATCTATATCAAATCAGTTACAGTCGGACATAACTTGGCAATGGGGTTCCCACAAAAAGTAAAAAAAATAAAATAATAATATATTTATTTATATTTTTGTGAATTTTTTTACATGTTATAGCACATGATAGCTTATTAAATATAATTATTTAATAAGAAAATTTGAAAAAACAACTGATACGGATGGGATCCCATCCGTATCAGTTGTTTTTTCAAATTTTCTTATTAAATAATTATATTTATTTATTTTATAAAAAAGGGGTTTTAAATTCTTAACTATTCTCACACTAGTACAGACTTGCTTCGTAGCATCGAAACGGACGATTAAATTTTATCGGATATTTGGATGAACGTTTATCGGGAATTGTTTTCGGCTACGTTTATTAAAAGTCTACTGTTGGGTAAGTAAGTCTCATTTATCGCTATTTTCAGGTGTATCAGTTTAGAAATGTCCAAATACCTTCATTAATAAAGCCATTGAGATATCATTAATCAATGTCTAAGCCGTAGTTTAAACCATAGAAATAAATCTGTTTAATTCGTTGACATGTGGCTACGATGCTACGACGCTACGAACCGTAGTCCGTAGCTTCGTAGCTTAAGCTAGATTCGTAGCCAACTACAACCACTTCATTTATTGCACAAAAGCAGTCTACATTCAGTTTTTATTCAATTAGAATTACGTAAAACTCCGTACTTTTGAGCAAAGTAGGACTAATATCTAATCTAAAGTATTATTTTTAAGGTACTCATTTTAATATCGGTAAAGCTCCATCTATCCGATTATGCGTGAACTAAGAGCAAACTCCAGAGATTCGACAACTACAAGCTAGAAAGTGGGGACCAATCATTTCACTGGCACCGCTAGAGGGCTGGGACTGGAAACAGTTCGTAGCCCTACGGATTTTATTGGAACTAAAATGAAAAATTGGACACTTCATAGACACTAGCGCCGCATGAACAACGGAATTTGAGACCGTTTGATCACATTATAAAGCGCAAGATTTTTGTTACTTTGTAACGCCACATTCATTCATGCCTATTTACATCTATAAAAGATGATTTAAGATATAGGTATATTATAGGTTATTATAGGTTTAACGCCACATAGATATAGGTATATTACTTACGTCGGGTGGCGACTGATTGACCGATTGGATTTTTTTTGCAGTAGAACAATACAGATTTATTTAAATTGACTCAAAGTGCAAAAAGTTAACAAAAGGAAGATTATTCACCGCACGCCATAAAGGATACTCAATCAACGCCGCACGCATTATCAATCAAAAATCGCAACCGGTGCGGCACATGAATGCTTTTTAGACGTGTAGTGATGTAGTGCTAAAATCAGAAATGTACACCCGGTACTTGCGTACCATTCGAATTAGGTATTCTAAGGGTACCAAAACCCATCAACTGAGGAATTTTCAAAAACCTCAGCGACATACGGTAGGAGAATCTCATCATCTGCCTAGCCTTTTCCCAACTATGTTGGGGTCAGCTTCCAGTCTTACCGGATGTAGCTGAATACCAGTGTTTTACATGGAAAGACTGCCTTTTGGACCTCCACAACCTAGATAATGGGTTATATGGTACCCCTTGGTAAGACTGGTTGTCAGACTTTCAGGCTTCTGACTACCCGTAACGATTATCAAAGATCTACAATTGACAGCCGGGGCCAACAGCTTAACGTGCTATCCGAGGCACGGTGAGTGATAATTAATTTATAAAACGCACATAACTTACGAAACGTCATAGGTGCACGCCTTGAGTTCGAACCCGAGACCTCTGACTTACGGTAGGAGAATCTATAAAACTATAAAATAAAAAACACCAATGACATGAAATATTATATTTTATTCACTGTGATACAAGCTGCGTGAACCTAAAACTATTATAAATTAAACAATCCTATTTACTATTCAGCTTTGGGCCCCGTACACTGTGACCCAATGTGCACAATTTGAATGAATACCACGCCCGGTCTGCATAACTCCATCCAAGTCTTGAACATTGGACTAATACTTACAAACATTGGACACTGTCTACTGGGCTCATTTGAAAATACCAGAAAACCACAGATCTAATATATTATGTCTGTGCAGAAAACTTTATATTATTATACATACTATAGATAATGTACGGAAAAAAAACGGAATGTAATTTATTTAATGAGATCTTAATTATATTATAATCTGTGCTTATTGCACATAAAGTGCTCTACAATACGTTTACTATATCTTAACCGAAGATCTAATATCTTCATTATATTAATTTCAAAGAAACCAATAAAATAATAGATAGAATAGACTGAACAGTGTTGAAAATCGACTAACGAAAGTGTCAAAGAATTGAAAAGGTCAGAAAATCGACTAAACTGTTGATGACATTTATGTACTTAACAAATCGAGTATTATGTGCTCATATTTAAAATTGGACTAAGTTTATATCTTACCTAATCTCACTTGGATGTGGATATAGGAGGAATCTGACCACTACAATGAGACATGTTATATTTAAACTATTCGAAATAACACTGTTTAAAACCAAATTTTCATGAGATGACTTTAATATTGGCAATATTTATACTTTGGCACAAGATACTAGATGTTGATAATGCCAAGAGAAAAACAAACAAATAATAACATGTTGCATTGTAGTGAAAAAACTTGTACCTTTCTTCGGAATTATACTTCCCATTCTCATTTCATAAAAATAAACTTACACTCAATAAAATAATGACTTGGACATTTCGGTCTAGCAGTAAATGCAATCTTAAATAACTTTAAATAAATATTATACTAGAGTATCTTTGGTTGGCATAAACATCTTTGGTTAAAACCATACGAGTACTAAGCCCTTAAGGTAGTCATACTGAGTCGTAAATTTTAGATTACTGCTTAGTAATGTGGCACTTATAAGCATCGCAACAAATCAATAATAACGTACTGACATGTCACATGGTATTGCGTCGACCAGAGCCATGCTGTGCGTGTATGTGCCGAGCCATAAGTAGTCTGAATTGTTTCTAAGGTAATCTTCGCGTAACTACTCTAAGGGCCAAGTTGTAAGGTTGGAATGAATAAGCCGGTATACACAACCGTAACTTCTGTGCGCTCTTTCAAAATCAGTTTTAAACTGTCAAACAACTGTACAAATCACGGACTAAAGTAAAGGAACTAAATAACACAATAATCACAGTTCACGTCATCCTTCTGCAAACAGACTATATGATTTTAGTCGATTTCTTGAACATCGACTAAAACTATTTTGTAATACTTACGCACTCATTTCCTACATCCACACCGGTACCATTCTAATACATAATGGAAACAAACAAAGGACCAACTACATTGCAGTCACAGTTCTTCCAATCCGAATGGATGGGTTGCACCAGAATTTAAATCAAACTATTTGTTGGTACTTTTTTTTGCCTCCTCTCCCACCATCTCTTCATTATTAATTACATGCATTTAGCCAGACTGTTTTTTATTCTGCTCGTACTCCAGCAAGTCGGCCAGGTTGCTTATCTCGATCTCATGGAGGTGCTTGCCAGCAAACTGCATGTAGTCATAAGGAATACTGTCCTCGGCTCCTCGCTTGCGGACTGAAATGATTAAGTTTAGATTTTAGGCAACTGTATAATACAATAAATCTTCAGACCAAGGCTGCTTCACGCAGCAAATATCCCGCGGCAATCGTCCGAGGCTGCCGGGAAAGACTGCTCGTCCACGGTTATTGCCAATACACGCAGCAAATAGTACTAGATTAGTTTATAAGAAACAGGCTTTAAGGACCTATTGTTCTCAACATTACCACCAAACCAATATTTCTCTCCTAAGATTCTAATCGTTAGATCTGGAATTGGGGAACCCGTAGTCATTACACAATTCGAAGCTATTGATTGGTTCGCATTAAAAATGAGACTGACAGTTATTATTAGTCCATTTTCGTTCTGGCGCACCAAATCGGGCAGCATTATAAGGCAGTTGTTATAAAAACTTACTAATACCGTTTTTCTCCTTGATAAGCTTGTAAGTGGGGCGGTTGGTGCAGTGCTGCAGCGTGATGCCCCGCAGCGGCGCCAGCGCGGGCAGCATGGCGCGCAGCGAGCTGCGCACGCGCGACACGTCGAACTCGTCGCCGCGCTGCAGCCCGAACACGAACAGCTCTGGCTGCAGGATCAGCCCCGGGTCCATGTCCATCGTAAAGCAACGCTCGTCATCCACTATGGCTGGAGGATAAAAGCTTATTTATCATATACCATAAAGCTATGGCATTCATATGGTCTACGGTAGAGCACCACTGCCGTTTGTGATTTTTTACTATGGATTCGATGATTTTATATCATTTATTTTTATAACTACCTATTCTAATTCAATTGTAATTGATATAATTTTTTTGGATGAAATGTGATTGGGTCTGTGTGTGTACTCGGAAAAAACTTAAGTTAAATGACAAATTGTCTCGTCACTGCTGACCTCATACGAATAGCTTCAGTTACACGATGGATATGGGTACCTCTATACGAGTATGAAAACCGAGCGAATACTGTTAATTTTGGTGAGAAGAAATGTACCCACCTCGGTTTTACACTCCTGGAAGGATAGACTGTGGATACAACTGAAGTGTGAGGTATATTACGCCTCACAGAAACGTAGTTTTCGAACTCGTACTAGAGGGGAATATGGACTTATTAACAACAATGTTTTAATTATTATGAAAAATATCTAAAAGATAGATTTAAAAAAATTTATCTACCAGAAATGTGATGAAAATCCGAACAATTTTCCTTATCTCATAAATCTCCATTTGTGTCTACTTACCAGTCTCGTTGGACGCAAAGTCATGTATGAAGCTAACTGGATGTCCATTGTTGTACACAGCGATCTTTTCCACGGACTCGTCAATGTTTATATCCAAAACTTCTTTCAGCAAACCCAGCACGTTGTCCGGGTCCTCGTCCACCAGGCTTACCACCTGATCATCCATAATTTTGAAGGTGGAGGTGCGAGAAGTAACAATACTTTTTGCCTAAAGACACAAATTTTTAGTAAACGAAAAATTCGACTACGCGCAGAATTCAAACCAAGATCTTCTGGTAAGGTATATCAGCTATGCCAACTGAGCTATTCGCACATCTACTCAGTATCAAAAATTTGTGACTTTAGAATTCGGACTGCTTATGTTACAAGACTTATAAAAATGTATAAGTGTTTTTAAACGATTAATTATTGGCAACAAATGCTCTTTTTCTGAATTGAGAGAAACATAAAAAAGTATGTTTAAACTACGGCAACGGTGGATATAATTTTACTAGTGTATGGGATATCACCACTGGCACTTATTTCACCAAACTTTATTAGCTTGGTTGTGATCGCGTGATGCTATAAATGGGTGCCCAAACGGTCGATCGCGAGAGCTGTTCGGGTCGATCGCATAAATGACAAACATTTTCTCTAAAGACTACAAAATAGTCGGATTTCGGCATCACCCAGCGGCATCTAGTCATGGCTGTACCCAGTTCAGGACTTACCGTAACATTTAGCCGGTTAATTATAATAAGCCAACAAAAGGTTCTGATTAACTCA
This sequence comes from Protodeltote pygarga, assembly GCA_936450705.2. Classification (NCBI taxonomy): domain Eukaryota; kingdom Metazoa; phylum Arthropoda; class Insecta; order Lepidoptera; family Noctuidae; genus Protodeltote; species Protodeltote pygarga. The sequence goes on along the minus strand of OW388250.2, from coordinate 16,410,783 downwards.
AAGGCCATGAGCTGGATACTATACTAGGTAATTATAACTGCAGATACAAATATCTACATGAAAAATTGTTTAGATCTATCGTTGTCATAGTTCAATTACCTTTACCTACCCAGTAGGATCAGTCAACAACTTGCCGCCTTATTTACATTTGATTTATGATATTTAGATATTTATGATATATGATTTTTTGTGAGAATTCACCCACACTTTACCACTTACTTATAAGTAAGTCATCATCATCATTATCATTTCAACCGGAAGACGCCCACTGCTGTGCATAGGCCTCCGCCAAGGGTTTACATACATGTAGGAACGAAACGCAGTGTAAATGAGTAGAATGCAACGTAAAGATGAGGCATGGATGTTAAACATGAGTGAGATAGAGATGAGTATATGAAAAGAGTACGATTGTAAGAGATTAATGATAAGAATCGGAGAAATGATTCAGAAAGATGTCAATCTTTGACTGACGAAAAAATGAAGACGTTGCAGGAAGGAAGAAAAAAAAAAGAATTGAAGTTTTAAGAAGCGCTCCTCATTTAATTTGGCTCCTATTGCACTAATCCCACATACATGTCGGTCCTGCGTTGTTCTGCACTTCCTGCGACTTTCTAGAGGTCATCGGTCCACCTTGCAAGAGGTCAGCCAACACTGAGGACCTTTGTGTCCCAAGTAAGTAAGCAATATTATTTATTATTAGCTATAAGTCTGAGCATTCCTCTTTTTTCTAATATATTTAACCTACCTGAAGACCAGCATTCGAACCAGTATTGGGGACAGACTTCCAGCCAACAGGCATATCTCCAGATGGCATAAACTGCACGTCCTGAAACAAAAGACCACCTTTACCTATGAGAATGGGATACAGTTTTTAAAAAAAAGTGTAATTGACGTTTGGGACGTCAAAGTCAAAGTCTCTCATAGTCCGTTGGCACGGCAATCCGACACGACCGGAATACATCATCTTCCTGCCCTTTTCCCAATTTATTTGGAGCCCGCGCAGTATGTCCTCTTTCTCCACACATCTCTATCACCCGTCATCTCAGTAGTCACTTCCTTTCTTGACGACCGGAATACGTAGTATAGTAATAATATATATATTCTTTGACCGGAGAGAGATCAGGCGCTGAACAAATAACAGAAATATTACATACACGTTGAAACTGAGACTACATCCATTATTATAAATTGCATGCATCCCATGTAATAAAATGGTGGAGGGCAGTAACGTAATTGGAGGTCAAGTCACAGTCATGCGCATATGATCTGTGGGGAACACCGTATGGCAGAGATGGCAAATCTTTGCGCATAGAAATGCCAATATAAGCAACGGTGTCAACGAGCATAGAAGTTCTTTCTATAGGAATAGGGATGGTGAATACCCATTACCCATGTAATCATAATATTTTCACATATATCTTTTTTTAAATTTAGTGAAAAATTTACCTAGTTATTCAAAAAAATTACTAAGTTAAAAAGATTTAAACATTGTTTAGAAGACGGAGACGGCACTACAAACCAACGACGTCACTTGTTGTAATATCGAACTGAAAGCGCTGTCCCTTCATAATAAGATAACAATAACCCAAATTACAAATTACAATACAAATTACAAATAACTACAAATTTCCAAAGCTTTCGTTTTCTTTTTAACCTTCTTTGAGGTGATAATGAAAATGAACTTTTTAACAGTAGAGAACTACCCTTTATTTATAAATTATGGAATGTCGCTTGTCTACCTCGACGGTGGAAAAAAAACAGGATGTATGCACCAGAAGCCTACGGGCGAAGATTTTTACTAACCATGCGAAAGAAACGTTTTAGATGACTGTAAAATGCATTATTTAGGTACTTTATTATTTATTAAAAATAAACATATCATTAGATCAATAGCCACGACTTGTTATGAAAACCGCAGGATGCTGGAGAAAAATGTAGTCCTACCTAGTGATGTTTAGCAAAAAAAGACCTTCAGGGTTAGAATGTCCAACGGTGTTATGTGTTATGTGTGTATTTTGTGTGACAAGGTTTACCATCCCTGCCATCTGACTGCCTTTCTTGCCTAACTAACATCAATAATATTGTTATATGATTCTAGGTCATGACTTGATGTGTTTGCCGCACTCGAAACAGATATAGAAAATCGATTCAAGTCATTTTATATCGGGAGATTAGTACTAGCAATCATTGAAGTACGAAACAAGACCCTTAACCAATATCCTTGGTAGCAGTAAATTGATAGGTATTTGGGCCCGATAAATAATATTCTTTATAGCTTATTTAATGTTGCCGATATTTGGAAAAACGGATCTAGCAACACTAGCAGTAGGGTTACCTAGCAGACCTTTTCCAATACAATTTAAGTACAATAGATTATAATTATACACCGCCAATCTGAATGACGATATCCGTGGATCAAGATTTAACTTTACTAGGTATTTCGTAGCAACCAGCGGATATAAAAATTTTATAAATAAAAATCGATTGCCACTAATGTTTGTCCGCGCATCACTTCAAAGCGGGTGCACCGATTATGTTGAACTTTTTTTGTAGGTTTGAGTGGTCTCTGGATCGTTTATTAATTGGACCCGCTAGGTAGCTCTGCAATCGAGTTAAATTAGAACCACGGGGTTGAAGCCGCGCAAAGGTAAGCTAGTACCTTAGATCTAGGCTGCGATCTTTAATTCTGATCATGGATTGGATCCCGGTGCAATTTTTAGAGAGCTAATAGGTACCTGACTAGAGAATTCTCCTACCTATAAAATACTACTGGTTGGTGACTACTTTTTCCTACTTTTTGAGAACGGCTGGACTTATTTGGCTATTTTTTTTTCTAAGTGTGTTATAGTTCGAATAAGATTAGGTATACTTAAGGTAAATAAATGAAAAATGAGATGAAGATCATGGAATGTAAAGATGTGACGCAGTGGCGTAGCGTGAGGGGCGCTGAGGGCCATGGGCGTGTCTACAGCTAGCGGCCCCCACGTCCAATTCAGATGCGGATGTCCAGGAAATTGGTTTTGAATTGGTTCCATCGGATCTTACCTGAATTTTATTTTGTTCAGCTTTTTTTCTTGCCACAAATTCATCAACGCCCGAGATAGGGCCAATAGTCTGGAGGATAAAGACAGCCATCTTCCACTTGGTAACCTCGTTTATGTATCTACGGCAAGTCAGCGAAGCGAGGCGTTGGACCGCCGCTGGTTGCCCGTCGCGTTGTCTTATCGGCTAGTCTCGTCACATAGTAGCGAAATACAGAACACCAAGTTTATAAAAATTAGATACTACAAACTTGAGACTTATTAGAACTTTATTTATATTATATCTATTACAGTTAAATTAAGTTACTATTAGTAAATATTTTTTATAGGTAACTATAAAAACTACCAATAACTTCATATTTATGCACTTACCTAAAATTTTTAATTTTTAAAATTATTTTGTTATACAATATGTACGAGTATACGAGTGTATATATGTTGCAGTCAAAACTCTTAGCCGGTCAAAAGTACTTTTGACTGGTAAAATCAGGCAAAAGTACTTTTGACTGCACAGGTTGGTCAATAGTAGTTTTGCCGGTAAATCATTGGTTAATAGTGCTTTTAACTGTAAATTTGCGGTCAAAAGTGGATTTGACTGACGCTCCTGGTCAAAACTACTTTTAACCGCTAGATAGTCAGTCAAAATTACTTTTAATCGTTAGGAGTGGAAATTAAAGGGCACTCATTTAAAGAGGCAGTACAAAATATTGAATGAGCAGTTACGTGTGGTAAAATAGTTTTTGTGATAGGCTATCATTTAAACGATAATTTTGGTAAGCTATAAAATTGATTTTATTTGCTAATAATCTAAATAAATAAAATAATAAAAATAATCTTTATCATATAATTGACGGAGCGCTCCTACTTCTGGGTGGTTTTAAAAAAAATAACAACGAATGGGAAGGCGAGGTCTATTCGCTCGCTTCGCTCGCTCACACGACCCCGCCATCCCCTTCTAACCTAACCTGTCCGATTCGGGGTGCCCTAAAGTCCATACACAGAATCGTAATCTGCCGAACTATTTATCGAACTGCTCATTCCATCATTTTTACCGCTCATTCAGTTATTGGACTGCTCAATTATTTTTAGAATTGACTTTGTATGATAAAATAACCGACTGACACGACTGACGGACACGACCAGTCAAAACTACTTTTGACGGAATCAGTTGGACAAAAGTACTTTTGACCAGCTTCATTGGGCAATAGCACTTTTGACTGTTATTTCAGTCAAAAGTACTATTGACGAAAGCCTATGGTCAAAAGTACTTTTGACTGATTTTGTCAGACAAAAGTAGTTTTGACCGGTTAAGGGTTTTGACTGTAACATACAAAGTTGATACGACCGAGGGGCTTTCCTTTAAACTACATATACTAGGTACCATTTTCAAGCTCTGTACCAAAAATCAATTAAATAGGAGCAGTAGTTTAGTCGCAAATGATTTTTTAAGTTTTTGCTCCGTTTGAACACGATGTATCTTTCCTAACAGCTGATTATGTCTAGACCCATAGGTCATGCACCTCAAAACGACAAATCTACGATACGTTGTTGCCGCTCCGAAGTCATAAGTACTACCAAATATTTCTATTTCAATAAACATCGGTAATGTAAACAAGGAAGCATTAAATACACACACACCTGTACTTTCATTACGAGAGTGACAATGATAGAGAATCATCTCGCGCGTAAAAGAAATAGAAATAGGTCAGTGTGTTCTTATTGGATCCTAGATTTTTGAGATCGGTTGGTAATTGGGTAAGTGGGGCCTCTTAAAAACTTGTTTTTTCAGTGCGCCGACGCTATCCTTTCGGAACATACGTGACGTAATTATTTTGTTTTGCTATTGTGATAGGACACTAAATTAGTTTTAAACAGTATCTTTTTTTTTTCTTGTGACAGGACACGTAATTTGGGATTATTATTATTTAGTGTTAGTGTTTTTTTTTGTGACTGACTGTTTTTTTATTGTGATAGGACACGTAATTAAACTTTGCTTTTGTGTATCGTAATTAAAGTGTTTAACAATGCCTCGTGTAACTTACACGGCGTCAGAATACACCGATATTATTTAATTTATGGCGAATGCCGTGAAAACGCAGCTTTAGCATTTCACAAATTAAAGTGCTTAGCGACGGGAAGTGATTTAATTAGAAAAATAAATAACAATATTCTCCGTCGTCGGTATAATTTGTGTTCTGATGTGAATGGAGGACACATCGAGAATTTAAAAATGTTGTGTTTTTGTTGTGATTGTTGTTCTGCGCGTACTTAAAAACCTTACCTAACATAAAAGAGCGCGAGCGGAGGCCTAAGCCGCCGCCCGCCCGCCTTGATACCTACGAGGCTGCGCGTGCGACGTTGCCACTTTGTTACCTAGTATCTAAGGTCAGTCAAGTTTATTTACACAGGATGTTTGCGTTTTACTCTGATTTGTAAGCTATTTAGTTTGTTTGAAAAAAACAAATTCTCATTTTTGGCGCTATTTATTTTTATACTGTATCAAATTAATACTAAACACGTATAGCTTACGCAGTGTAATTTAATGCCCCTCTGTCATATCAACTCTGTATATAAAGATATTCGACTTAGATATATTTTTAAAGAGTTCTTAGGTTTTTTTTTTTACGTTTCATCATGCACGTCTGTAACAGCAATTTTACTCGTAGGTAGACTATTATTGCTAGAATGCTGAATTTCGGCATAAATATACCTAATTATTTATCTCATTTATTCAATTAAATGAAAGGAAATTTAATAAGATGCGTAGTGTCATGAAATATATTATGTTTATCATAAGTAGGTATGTAAGTAGTAGTTCTACACAATTATCATCATCTGCCTAGCCTTTTCCCAACTAGGTATGTTGGGGTCGACTACACAATTATTCTACACAATTGTTCTACACAATTATTATACTATAATATATAATTATGTCTAGTTTCGCTTAAATGTAAAAATTAACATTTTAACTATGTATCCTTTCGAACTACTTATAATAAAACGTGGAATAAGTGGGTAAGTACCTAGTTTAAAAAAAATCAATTTTCTGCAATCTGTGTAATAATGGAATGGCCAATTTGATTTTTTTCTACCCTCTTATCACACATCTTAAAATAACATTTGTTCGCTGGCTGGAGGTTTCTTGTTGCTCCATTATTTCAGAAGTTAAGCAAAATAGAAAATAAAATAGTAAAACGAGAAGTACATAAGTAGGTAGATCTAAAGTTTGAGACTAATCTGAAAACTATCAGCTGCCAATTAAAAAAGTAGTCCTCTGGCTGGAGGTCAACTTTAAAGAATTTATTTCAAGAAATAACGCGGAACAAATTAAAATTCCCAGACGGCAAACGAAAGGAGGTGACGACAAGGGCCACGATTTTTTAAATGAAAAAAAATAACAAATCGCGACCATAGGTTACGTGCCAAACGTAACTGCAAGGGTGCAAGGATAGGAGGCGAGATGAAGTCTTCGATATGAAATGATATGATGAAACGATTGCAGTAGTTGCGTGGTTTTAGGGTTCAATCTGCCCGGGGCGGGCGGCGAAAACCCATGCTTCGTATTGATTTGACGGCAAGTAAGTACCTAAATGTATACATACCCTGTACAGAGGAACTGAACAAAATCCTTGGTAATGTTTACGCGGCAAGAAGTCGTTGTTAACTTGGTCGTACATCTGCAGTGCCGTGATGATCCCCATCATAATCACAATGAACACAGTTATCGCCATGCACGTTATGGCCCCAAAGCCGGGGTGCCGCCTGCGCGCAACTGTCGTCGGTATTTCGATGATTTCCTACGAAATCATAACTTTTTTGAGATTTTTTTTGTAAGGCTCAGGCCACAAGCGCCTTAACGCGATAACGGGATCTTTTTTTATTGGTAACGCTAAAACTCGTAAATAGCTACTATACAAAAATAAAAACTGAAGAGAAAACCTACCTACTTCACTATTCACTTAGCTTATAGGTAAATATATTTTGTAATGTCCTCCTGACCGAATTTCGGTCGCAGCAGCCAATCTCAACAAAGATTAGCCAATTACGCAGCAGGATCTAATAAAGTGCCCGAGTGCGTGCGCAAACACAGGTGCACTTATATTCCCTTAATCCGACGAGACGGAAATCCGACACGACCGGAGGTTCAGCAACTAACGGCTTTATGGTGCTTTCTGGGACACGAAGCAAGTGATAATTAGTACGCACTTAACTTACTTATAATAAGACAGAGGTGCGCGCCTTGGGTTCGAACCTGAGACCTCTGATTTGCCAGTCAACAGTCATACCACTCGGCTATCATGGTTCGCTTATTTATTATACATATTTAGAAGATATTGCTGAAGTACCGACCTACCTAGTACCTACTTAATCTAAACCACGAAAAACGATTGACACGATTTTTTATTCAAAATTGTTTCGCAGACGGACAAGTATCTATCTCAACCTTTGATTATATATATGTCTAGATAGAGTGTCGCGCTGTAAAAGCACCCAAAAAAATGTGCCAACTTTTTATACTGGTGTGCGTTGACAGCTACGTCTTACACAACACGACTGTCATTCTGTTTTCTTAGTGTGCGTGAATAATGATACCAGTTGTTGAAATATTCCCATTGAATTAGAGGAAAAATTCCATAGTGAGAATAAATTTTAATCTAAATAAATATTCTCTAAGACGAAAATAATAAATGAATTAGAATTCAGATAAAATATAAACGTTTGTACGTTACGTTAGTTTATTTCGGAAACTTTTTGCCCAGTTTTGATGAAACTTTGAATGTACTTATATTAACCTCAACTATGTTACGATACATAATTTCTTAATGGAAGACCTATTAATACTTTTCCCGACACACGAATTGAACCCAGGACCGTGTATTCCGTGGTCGCGCTTGCGACCGGTAAACCAACGAGGCAGTTCATTGAAATTTTCAATGACTGGCGCAATTCGTCTCGCAGCTTGTCATATTCGTCACAAATATTATTTAAGAAATTTAAATTCCCGTAAATAATACCCATCTAATTTAATTTTTTCAAAAAATTACACTTCCGCCATCACTAAGTATGTATTAAACTACTGGACCACATGGGAGTTTGAATTCATAAACTTGCAACACGGACGTCAAAGACAAAATGTCGGAAAAAATATTAATTTATTTTCGAAATATTTCAATGGCTTATTTTGCTGAAATGAATACAAAATAATGTTGTTTACCGATGATATGTGACTTATTTTGTTTTTTTTTATCGAGATTGTAAGAAATTACATATTTTAATGGCACAAATCGTCCTTGTAAAAAAACATTTTTGCGATACAACTCGAGCATATCTCGTGACAGCGCAACTGACACTAAACGCGGCGAAGCGGTTTAGTGGCCAACAGTTGGTTACTAAATTTATCGACGCTTTTACAGCTTTGACTGTCTATCTAGACATATAAATAATCAAAGATCTCAACATTTCAAACAGTGAAGCTAATAAAACGATTTTAAAATCAATATTTCGCATCATATAGATAGTTACAGAATGCTCGTTCTATTTTTAGTTACTATCAGGGCGCCATACACTGAAAATCAATAATTGCATTCATGATGTATGTCGCAGAATATTCCGATGCTGCATGTATTCTTTACTGCGCGGCAGGCGCAACGCAATACAATGTGAGGTAGACAATATCAGAAACCTTTTTTTGTCTAAAAAAAACAATTTGCGAAACAATTTACACCTCTGATCAATAAATATTAGGATTCGGGTACTAACATTTTTAACACAAAGATCTATTTTAGTAGTACGTACTTCTTCGACATTGCCCTCTTCTATCAACGGGCGTTTATGATGGTGGTGATTAAACTTTGTTATCACGGTCATCGCTGCGAGTTTTGATCCCGAATTTGATAAACGATTTGTTTATTTTTTCTGAGTTCAAACAACACTGCTGATTTGTCCGGCTTTGACTGCGACAAATGCGGAAGTGCGTACTAACTAATGTCTACAAGACAGACAGAACGAGAACGGACGGAAAAAATTCATCAATACCTATTATTATTGCCATGTCTAAAAACATCGGTTATTATTATTATTTTAGCTATTGCAACACATCATATTTATGATGAAAATGAAGCGATTATTCGACTACAGTGCCACCAAATACCAACCAAACCAGTGCTTGGCAAAAAAAAGTCAGAGGCGGTGACAGCTGGAGCTAAAAATAAAAATCATATCTAGAACTAACTTTCTTTTTTAACTTTAACTTCTGACTTTGTAAGAACTAAAATAACTAATTTTTGATTATATTTGATGACAAAAAATTCGTCGCAGAATTATTAAGTACCAAATAATAGTAATTTTGAGTTGTTGTATGAAGTGCGCTAATGACGTCCTCAATTTTTGCAGACTCTTTTTTGCTAAACTTTACAAATTGACAATCGTTTATCAGGAAGTTAAAGGCATATTATTCATACTCTATGGTATAGATAGAGAAAATTTTACTTGCAACATTAAAACAACTTGTCTATAGTTCGTCTAACCGAAAAAAAAGAAAGAAAGATATTCGAGGAGGAAACGGACGATTAGTTTCGTGTTGTAGAATATTCTGTGTAAAAAGAGGTTAATGAATCAGCAAAGCTAATAGTGCCGTTAAAACATGTTTGATTAGTTTTCTTCGCCATTATTTTATGTTGATCCTTAGTTTCATTGTGTAATTACCACGTTTGTGAAGAGACTGCGAGCATAAAAATAAAATGGCGACTGATCCAGTGAAGAACCGCATGCATGTTTTCAAGAACACTGGGAAAGATGTCGACGTAAGTATTGAGACATACTATATCCCCTTGCAACAATGTAGTAATCGTAAAGAATGTTTGTAACGGTTGAATGACATTTCGCGTGTGATTTTTAGGAAATGCGCAGGCGGAGAAACGAAGTTACAGTAGAGCTGAGGAAAAATAAAAGAGAAGAAACGCTACAAAAACGTCGTAATGTGCCTATCAGCTACTCGACAGACGAGGATGAGATTGAGAGGACCTTGGCATCCACGGACCTCAAGGAGCTGGTGATGAACGCGGCGAATGGAGACAACCCTGAGGTGCAGCTCGCGGCCGTGCAGCAGTGCAGGAAATTGCTCTCCTCTGACAAGAACCCACCTATAGATGACCTCATAGCCACCGGCATCCTCCCCATACTCGTCCAGTGTCTTTCGAGAGCTGACAACCCCACACTTCAGTTCGAAACCGCTTGGGCCTTAACAAATATCGCGTCAGGCACTTCAGCACAGACAAACAAGGTTGTCCATGCTGGTGCTGTCCCTGTCTTCCTCCAGCTGCTTATGTCTCCTCATGAGAATGTGTGTGAGCAAGCAGTATGGGCGCTGGGCAACATCATTGGAGATGGCCCAGTGCTTAGAGATTTTGTTATTGAGTTGGGAGTGGTCAAGCCGCTGTTGAGCTTCATCAAGCCAGACATCCCTATCTCATTTCTTCGCAATGTGACCTGGGTAATTGTGAACCTGTGCAGGAGTAAGGATCCACCACCACCAGTCAAGACTATTCAAGAAATTCTTCCAGCCCTTAATGTACTCATCACACACAATGACACCAATGTAAGTAGCTGATTTATTATATTCATCTTATTAGTATCCTTTTGTGGTAGAAATGAGATGATTGAAAATGTATTATTTAGCAACACTATAATTTATAAGATTTAAAGGTTAATGATGTTTTTAGAGTAGATTTCTAGGTAAAGACAAAGAAACATAATTTTAAAAAACTAGATATTTAAAAAATTGATGCCAAACCTAGATATAATTATCATCATTTTGAATTAAATTAACTCTTAGTAGGTCCATATTTATAAGATTTTGTTGAATTATTTTTCATAATAAATTGATAATAGGTAGGTAATTAATTAATCATTCACATAGTCTCAATAGATTAAAATATGACATAAGTTATTGAGTGTCCATTACCAATTTAATCAGTTTCAGATTTCATTGTCATTGGAAGCTATTTTCTTAATGATCACGATTTTGTTATGAGATATCAAACCAACTGTATGCTTTAAAAATCTTGTTGATTACAAAATGCTGTATTGTTTTTGTTTAAAAATGCTTATCATTGATGATTTATGATTAATTAATAATTATAAAACAAAACATTGAGGCATTAAGTCCACCTTATGTACTAGCTTTGTACATGAAGTATAAATAAATAAATAAATAATATAACAATCTGAATAAGAAAGTATTGTTTAGAACTTTAGAATGTTTAAACTGTCTACTTAGTGTATTTAATCCTATCTGCATGTTAAAATATTCAATACAAGTTGAATCAGAAAGATATCAATAGATATTTAGTATAATAAATCTTTTTGTTATAATAAACATTGATTGTTCTTGAACATTCAAGAATGCAGATTTCATTTTACTGTATCAACGTTACATTAAATGAGGTTAAATACTTATTGATTTTGCACAACTAACATTATCAATTTATTACATTTCAGATTTTAGTAGATACAGTTTGGGCAATCAGCTATTTAACAGATGGTGGCAATGAGCAGATTCAAATGGTCATAGAATCTGGTATTGTGCCCAAACTGATCCCATTGTTGTCACATAAGGAGGTAAAGGTTCAAACGGCAGCTTTGAGAGCAGTGGGCAACATTGTGACGGGTACAGATGAGCAAACACAAGTTGTACTCAATTGTGATGCTCTCTCACACTTCCCTGCGCTATTGTCACATCAGGTACTATTTTTTAAATTAAAGTATTTATCTTTGTTACTGTAACTATCAAATGAATCTTTACAACAACTCACTAATACCAATCGAAATCTTGTGAAGTGATTGATGGCCTAGAGATATGACCATTAACTGGCAAGTTAGAGGTCTTGGGTTCTTACCCAAGGCATTCAACTGTGACTTTTCGCCAATTATGGGCATATTATAAATTAATTAACACTTTGCATCGTGCCTCGGACAGCATGTAAAGCCGTCAGTTCTGCACCTGATCCCTATCCATTTGCAATGCCACCCCCAATATAGAGTGCACCTGTTTGTGCATATACTTGCTGATGAGATTGGCCGCTGTGACCGAAATTCAGTCAGGAGGACATTATTATTATTATTACCAGTCCAACAGACGAGAAAATATTATGTTTTTGTTGAATGCGACCAGCACCTAATATGCCGATTAAAGCCTGACCTCAATCATATTAATGGCAATTTAAAGTAAATCTTGATGAGGTTGGGTTGACAGGCCATGTGAATAAATCCTTAATTTTGTGGAATTTGAAGAATGTACCTATATGAAGTGGAAAATTAATGAAAGACGAAATAAGTAAGGTTTTATATTTTTTGTACAGTGGAATCCGTTTATAATGACATCGAAGGGTAATAACAAATACGTCATACTAAGCGGACGTCATACAAAGCATTTTGTAGAAAATAAACAACCTCCTGTTTTTGGTAGTACTTATGTACATAATTATTTTAATAGAGAGAAAAATAGAGATAAATCAAAGTAAAAATTGCACGTAATAAGTATGTATGTTTATTTTTCGAACAAAAAAATAAGCCAGGCACACGCCGAACGTGTCATCGGGTATCACGTGACTTTCCCGAATGTTAGGAATCATGTCGGTCACTTTTAACGCACACAATTTATTAAAAACTGGTCACAATAAGCGACGTCTCTATAAGCCAAGTCATTATAACCGACTTTTTTATAAAGAATTTTATATGAAAACCAAACTTCGCTATGTAATACGTCATAATAAGCGGTTGGTCAATATAAGCGGAGTCATAATAAACGGATTCTACTGTAATTATAATTAGAGAGCTTTCCATGGGGCTAGTAATTGAAGCCCTGAAAAACAAAACAGTCAAATTACCAGTCTGATGCCGATGGGTTCTGGCAGGTGCATATTATTTGAATCTCTACTACTTTAAAAAATCGAGGGGTCAGTACCCCTCCAACGAATTATCTAGAAAATTAGGTATCTGGAATTAGGTAGTTGAAACTTCATTCATTTTTAGATCATGTTAACTTTCATTGAATCAACTATTTCCCGACTCCACCTGATTTACTTTTTATCACACATTTACTTCAATAACCTACTAACTCATTTTAAATGAAATTATTTCTATGGACCACCATAATGATATCATAAGTTCGTAGCACAACTCGTCGTCGAAAATCATACCTCTTTGCTATACAGTTAATATACCTTGCAACTTAGTCACACTATGAAAATAAACATCAAAACAAATTTGTATAATACAGAATAAACATAATAATGTCACTGCAAAACATTCGAAGTGTTAGCTAGCCTGGGAGACAGCCAAGTTCATATAAATACTATCTATAATAGTTTTCGTGCAGTATACAGTTTACTGAATACATTGACATAGAAAATTAGACATTCAGTACATTGACACGATTAATTCAACGGTCATTGACTGATAACCAACCAACCGCAAGATGACCAACCTTCGGTAAGTAGACTTTGGTAATCAATGACGCGTCTACGGAAGTTATGAATTGGTTGTTTCTAATAATTGAAAATTTAATGCATATTTAGATGAAAAGATTTGTCGTAATTGTTCATATTTATAACGTGAATAGACCGTATATATACCAACACCTAATCCATTTTAAAATGTTTCCATTTTCATCATTCTAAAAGTGAATCTAATTCTTCTGTTACATTTGACTCTCACTATTTTATTTACTTTTTACTACACCTATCTGGCACACCACATTAAACTTATGTTTAGACATTTATTATTAACCTGACTAGGTTTAATTCACCTTGCATTTTTCCAGGTGGAAATACGCGCATACCATTAGCTAATTATGTAATTACTAAAGGAAATACTTTGATCAGTGGAATTATAATTGATGCTTATTACTAATCCGTTATGATAAACTTTGAATCATCATTTATTATGAAGCAATGTTTACTGTGATGTTAAGGTTTTAGTAGAATTGTGTCCTGAAAATGGTTCCTTACGGTATTAGTAGCTGTCCATTGAGCTCTGCATTAAGTCCAGTATTTATTGTAATTGTGGCAGATTCATTGCTGATACTAAACTTACAGATCTCTTTACTCTATTGGAAAGGAAAAATTTGACTAACCAAACTAAAACAATACTTTAAAAAGTAACCAACAATATTTATTTACTTATCAACAAATTAGTTGACTCAAAAGTGTAGATCAGGGGTGGCCAACTTGATTAGACCCAAGATATACTGTTTACTAACTAGACTTTAACTAGACAATCAAGCAATTACATCACAATTATTGTTTACATATTTTATACCTACACACGATTTTTTTTTCTTTTGTCTTGCCACAATCAACTGAACTAATAACCACGAATGACCGGTTGGCCCCCCTAGTGTAGATAATATGTTGAATCAGTTGATTGCATGATTTTATTAACTTAAATTAATATTTTTCAACAGAAAGAGAAGATCTGCAAGGAAGCTGTATGGTTCTTATCTAACATCACAGCCGGCAACAAGCAGCAAGTCCAAGCAGTCATTGATGCAGGTCTTTTACCCAAGATTGTGGAGAACCTCACTAAAGGCGAGTTCCAGACACAGAAAGAAGCTGCCTGGGCGGTCTCTAACCTCAGCATCAGTGGCACCAAGGAACAAGTGGCTGCCCTGATCAACTGCGGAGTCATACCACCCTTCTGCAAACTGCTTAGCTGCAAAGATACTCAAGTTATCAATGTAAGTATTATAATTCCTGACTTTATCTATTCATTACTGTTATAATTTTGCCTTTTACATAATAAAATTACGCTTATTTAAAGAACCCAATACTACAGCTGGGGGAGTGTTTCCCCTGGCACCTATTTTACACCAAATTAAGGCATAGAACTTAACAGCTTGTTTACACATACACTGGTCGCCAGATCGAGTTAGCCGACCTGTATGGACCAAATCAACTGCGCGGACGTCATCACATCGCTCGCCAAATGCGGCAGTCTACGTGATGTAAACGCCATAACTAATTAATCCATTTAATATTGATCATCTAGTGAAATCTACTGCTATATGCTGCTATAGCCATCCAGACCATATATTTTATATTAATATTTTGTTTATTTACTTTACAGGTTGTGCTGGATGGTTTAAGCAATATGCTGAAGATGGCGGGCGAGAACGCCGACCAGGTAGCTAACATGATCGAGGAGTGCGGCGGCATCGACAAGATTGAAGCGCTGCAGAGCCACGAAAAAGTCGAGATCTACAAGATGGCCTACGATATCATTGAGCAATACTTCGCGGGAGAGGTTTGTAATGTTTTTTAAAAGTATATTCCTCATGTTACATTAACGTCAAACATTTTACGTTTACGTTTGTGTACATATTAAGGTCTGGTATTCTTTGTTGACTGAAAGGTAAGAGGAATGAAGGAGTTTCATTCATCACTAGAGATATCAAAATATTATCTAGCCATTATACCACTCCATCGCAAGGCAATTCCCTATTTTTGAGTAGTGGTAAAGCCCATCTTACCGAAGTGACGGCAATAAAATAACGCTAGGTGTTTGTTTGTTGCAGGAGGAGGACGCGACCCTGGTCCCGACGGCGGCGGAATCGGGGTTCCAGTTCGACGCGGCGGCAAGCGGGCCGCACGAGGGGTTCCGCTTCTAGTGCGGCGCGCGTGGCCCGGGCCACTGGCCCACGGCGCCGGCTTGGCCCGGGCCACTGGCCCAGGGCGCCGATGAATTCACGAACGACCGTCTGAGCCTCACCTGGCCCATGATTTTATCTGAGCGATTCATTGTTAATAATTCGTCGATCGTCGATTCAACGGGCGGACTCGAGCAAAAAGGCCCCAGCACCGCGGTTCGTTGTATAGTTCGCGTTGTGAAGCACCGGTCCTGTGGACGCTAGCGGTACTGTGATACTGCCGGCTCCGTCGGTACTGGTGCGCTCGTGGGTGCTGCGGTTTCGTTGTGATACAGCTCTATTGTGATGTTTGAAAATTTTCATCTTTGTTTTTCGATTTCGTAATGTACCGAGTAACGGACGATGGACACGAAGTGGATAGCTTTAATGTTAAGTGCCGCGTACGCGACGTATGCGTTTAGTGTAATCTGCTTACCGATTGAATTGATGCTTTTGATATAACATAGTATTTATGTTTCGATTTTAACTCCGACCGTACGATAATATAATTGCAGACACCGGTAACCGGGACGGGACCGGCCGCGTTCCGGTATGAAATTATGTTGACTTCAGCCCATTTGTATTGTATCTATATACCAATAAATTCTGTCCAATATAATAATAGTTTTATTTGGAATACAAATTACAGTCAATTTGAGTAAATAGAAGGTAATGAGTCTTGATGTATTTGCTTGTACATGTACTCGTACTGTCTCTGAAAACAGAAAGGATCTAATTATTGCGACGTAGGGTACTTAACTGGATCCAGTGGTTCGTTTGTAAAACATTGTTAATATTACCATTTTGAGATTAACCTTTAGTTGCTCGCATAGGGTGTTGCACACCAGTTTGTTTTAATCGTATCTTTTTATAATTTAATTTATTATGCTGATTCCCAGATTACTGGCATTCGTATTTCATTCGCGAGCGGTGCTCAGTTGTGCCTAGAGCGAGCGCTTGGTGTGCACACCTCACATGATTGTTACCGTAGGTACCTAGTTCATTTTCTTTTTTGGAGCTGTCTGATCGCCTTAGAAAAGATGCCCTATATGCCCAAGAACAAGAGATCGGAAATCGATAACCGTCTGTTCACAAAGTCATACCATCAGCATGTTTGCAACATTGCAGTGACTTTCCAAATATATGTTAAAGAGAATTTCTAAAAAATATATATTTTTATGATTCTCATTACTAACCTGTTTGTTTCAAAGAGAGTTTAATAATTAGTTATTATGTGTAAGTCTAATAATATTCTCATTAATAATTTAATAAAAGTCTGATTTTGTACGAATTTGGTGTTTATTTTCGTACACGGTACACCCCAATGCGCGTGTTTTTAGGCGCGAATAATCATTAAAAATGGGAAATTTTCTTTTTTTAATAAATTTAACTACCTATTACGATTTTCTTTGAAAAAATATTTCGAAAATATTTGTTTATCACAAAAATTAATTTGACCCGTGTCCCACCACGCATCAAAGCCGAATCGCTTAACTACTACGCCATTACAAAAAGAAGGACCCCTTTCTTATTATTGCTTATTACTTTGGTAACTATTTCGTCCGTGTAGGAAGGCACTTACTTTCCTCGTCTCGCAGGCATAGCACTTGACGTTGCTGTAGCTTTCCTCGCTGGGCTCGGGTACAAGAGACCGCGCTGTTATTTTACTGTTCAGAGACTCCACGTCGTAAAACAAGCCGACTTTCTGTTGGAAACTAATAACCAAAACAAATTGTAAGTTAGGAAGGACCAAAGCTGATTAGCCTACTTTGAGCATCGGACCCTTTTGGCCCTGCAATGTCGCTAAAACAGTGTGGCATTGTCAGTGCTATTACCTAATTATTATTTATTCAGATTTGATTCCAGCTTCCCTCTTAAAAAAAAAATTACCCTTCGCCACTATTAAGTAGGTACAGAAAACTTATTTTATAATTGAAAAATTGTATAATATTCCAGTACCTCTGATTTAAACGAGCTTATATTTTGTCGTTACCAATTGGCAATTACTGACGCTAACTGTATAATTATCTATTCTAGGAATTCCTAATACTGTTGTCGAGGTAACAGTGACCAGCAGTGTTGTTATCATAATCAGTTCGGCGCTAGTAGGTAATAGTACCCCAACTTACTTCGGCAGCGGCTTCGCCCAGTGATTATCAAGTCGGTTGACTTTCATAATGGCGTTGAGTCTCTGCAGCATACTGAAGTTGTCGCTCTGGATCTTGTTCTTCCTGTCTAGTTCTCTTTGGTTCTTCTTAAGTTTGAGCGCTACATGCGGTCGGGCTGCCGGCGCACGGTCGTCTATCGCTGGTAAAGCTGATTTCACCTCGGGGAAATGAAATACTTATTAGATGGTTTAATTTCGAAAACATTCCAAGAAATTAGGCTTCTTTATCGTATGGTTGATCAACCTGGTGTCAGAGTTTAAACCGGGCGGCCTTAAGCCTCTGACATGGCTTTACACACTTGAAAACTCTCAGGTGTGCTGGTTTCCTCAACCTTTCCTTTTTTCTACTAATGCCAATGATTGTTGACCTAACTAAATACCTATGCATCACGTCATGTGTATATAGGAATTGAGAATTAGTAATGTATTAACCTTAATAAATTAATGCTTACTTTAGAACGATGATCTTTGAATCTCCGATCCTCCCACGGCTGGATCAGTAGTTTATCTCTTCGCGATAACATTACAATATAATCAGTCAGCGACACAATCAACAGTCTGCTACGTGAGCTTGTTTTGTTTTTTAATGCCTTTGTGTGATCAATATGTGTTACTATGATACGAGATTCTAGGTAGGTAACTAGAACCACGTAATCATCAATGTTTAGTATATGATAGAGCGAGATGTGTAGATGTTATAACTCTGTCGTGTATTATATTTTAGACATACCTACTGTATAATTATGAAAACTATAGAACGCTACGTCGAAGAAACAAAATTCGTACCTAATTCATTGAATGTTCAAGATATGTGAGATATGTATTAATGCAGTGATGGTCGACTGGCATGTCAGAAGTCTCAGATACATACCCAAGGCACGCACCTGTCTCTTTGTAAGTTATGTGCATTGTTGCGCCGTACTGTGGTACTAGTGTGCCAAAGCTGTCGGTCCTTGACCTAATCTCTCCCATCGGACTATTTGAATGTGTGAATAGAGAGTGAAACTGTGTCTTTTGCTCTATATCGACTATATTTTCTGCGTTCTGTTATTATTAGATAATAAGAGTTAGTAACTTCTTATAATGTTAAAATATAAAATGTAACTAGGGTATGATGTTGTTTATTTGAATAAAACTACATTTTGCAAATTAATAAATAAATTATTGTTAAATATTACATACTGCACTTACATTGGCTCGTTACATCGGATAATATACATTCACGAAAACGTACAAACACAAGTTCACAAATTATAAAGTAATATACTTTGAGCAATATAAAAATAAAAAAACCGAATCACTCTATAATCTATATCTAGGTATACTATTAAAAACATTTGATACAGTAATGTAGTATAGTCGATTTTTGAAAAGTGGTAGTGAGGTACTTTAGTACCTGATTACTTATGTTTTAAGCTAATCATCGCAAGTGTTTAAAAGCTTTAGGAATGTAAAGTCAACTTTAATTCCCTTCTAAAGTTTGGCAATGTTTTTTTTAAATAAAGCTTGTTATAATTAGTGCACTAGTTTCGACATCCGTTATCGTTTCATTCGCTTGCCTTTCAAAAAATCACTAATCACGATAATTATTCTTTAATTTCATAAACATTTCAATATGTCCGTCTTATTTGCCCCGTGCATTCGTCGCTACTTTGTGCTTGCATTCAATAATGCGAGTTTTATTGCTTCAACGTTCTAGGACTAGGCATACAGGGTGTAACTGTGTAAGTAGAACTGGATAGCTTGAATGAGGTGTTTTGAGATACTACAATCAGGCTACTTAACTTTAATAACAAACTTAGCTTGAGTTAAAACGCTCAATAAAGTATGCTTATTGAAGTAAGCATTTCTGAGTTCAATCATTGTGGTTAAAGACTACCCTGTACAATAATATTATTTAAAATAAAGTGATGCGGGAAGCCGGATACATATAACGTAAAAAATCGCTCGAACTGGCAGCGGCGCGGCGACGGTACATTTTGCTATTTTTTTTTACTTAAATCTCTACACTGAGTCTGCCTCGCATTTTTTAATTCTAATTATATTATTGAGTATAAAACGTATTAAATACATCAAAAAAGATCTAGTAACTTACGATCACTGATTTTTGAGATATTACTTAAGTCGCACAAGTGAATCACGGAACATATTCATATTGAGCTGAGAATATACCCCCAATCCGAGAATATACTTTTATTTTCGAATTTTAATATAACTGGAAATGTATGTACAATTTTTGCATCATTATTTATACAAACACATAAATCTACACTTTTCTGTGTACTTTATTTAAAAGAAAATCCTTTTCTTAAATTCATATTTTCTTGTAATGTAGATTTATAGAAATACACGCTTTAGTTATCTTATTGCTTACCTTTGAGCGTGATTTCCATACGTTTACATCATTTAGACAAAAGTTATATCTCAAAGTATCATGTAATTAATTATAGTGCGTCATCAATGTCGCGGAGACATCGCCGTCTCAAGGATGTTTTCCATTTAAATAATCGTAAGAAAATTGTTGCCATCTTAAAAAATAATCCAAGCATTATTTTTCCATTCAAACCGGGCAACAAACTTCAGTTTTGCAAATGCAACTGAGACCAAATTAATCCAAGTTAATTATAGTTAATACTTTTAGAATGAAGTTTTAATGATAATTGAGACAATGATAAAGAAATCTCATTAGTAGAGGCATATACAGAAGGCATTACTATAATATAAATGCAAGTAAATCACACACGCGCATAACACATATTTATAGGTGGAAAACACCCTCAATCATCTATCATACAGTGTTACAAGTAACCTAACCTTAGAGCTAAGTTGTCGCATACAAAAATCTCTACACTTGGTGCATCATCAACTGTCAATGTGTAAAATAAAAAGTCCATACAAAAATAAAGTTCCTGTCACTTAATACTTGTCGAGCGTTAGCAAAACTGGACATGTCACGTTACAAATTCTACAGAAAATGTCGAGGGAAACTTAAAATAAATCGATGTGATTCGCATTTTAATTTATATATTGTTATCTACAATTTTATATATTATAAACAATTAATAATGTATAAAACAACGAATAAGCTGCCTTTGTTATATCTCCATACTTGAATTATCGAAGAACGTATTTAGTGCGCGCATAATGTTTGGATGTTGTATATAATAGTTTATTTATAATACATGAGATACAACCCTTAATTTTACTTAACAATAATTCGAAGTCACATATTGACACCAATTTATGGAATTATCACCAAAAACTGAACTTAGGATTCTGAAAATTGAATGATCAATGATTGATAATATCATAAAAAAGTTACAAAGCGACGGATTCAACTATCATGAATTTAAAGCTCAACTTTACATACAAGATGGTGTATTTGTGACTCAGTCTCGACTTCACGGCGACCCATCAATTGATCTGACATCCTTATCGTTTTAAGTTTTATAGTACCCAAACATTTTGCGCACACATTCGTTATTAAAAGTAAATAGAATCTGTTACATAAAGGCGAGTAGTTTGTGATGTCGGCGTATAATATTGACTAGCGATTGTCACCTCAGTGGAAATCAACCCTTTGAGATTCCATGCCCACGACACCGATTTAAACTACACTCTTTGGCTACCATAATGTTACTTGTTCGACAAGAAAGCGCGAAATGTCCCAAATACCGCATCATACCTTATAATGATATTCACAAAAATTTTAATCTATGTATTTCTATTATTATCATCCAGTATTATGGCGGCTAGGGTTGCCAAAACTTTTAAAACTTCCCATCTTATTAACGTTATGAAATAAAGGAGTTAAAAGCAGAGTTGTTTAAGCAATGGCAAAGTTGATGTATTGTCATTGCACAGTTGTATTTACCGAAAACCATCTTGTTTTTTACTACAGTTATTTATACCAATAACGGCCATTTACTTTCGGCATCGGTAAAATTTCAGTTTCTTTTCCCAAATGAAGTTTAAACAAGTGTCGTAACCCACCAAACGTTACCTAATTCGTTGTCGTAAAGACTAAAACGTAGGAATATTGCTATCATTGACATATTTGACTACGCTTCCACTAGTCAGACTTATACAGTTGGTGCCACCGCGCGCCACCAGTTAGTGACGCGAAAGAATCGAGACGAGGTTACGATTGACTTGAGATTGGGTAACGAGAAACATTGACAAATGTATATAATACTGCCCCTCTGTGACCCATATCTATCCGCCACAAAACGCCATTTTCCCAAAATCTATCGCACAGAAACATCGTTCTCCAATACGAGAAAGATTGTTTGCGCCGCTCGCACTCTAGTCGGATAAATGTAGGGGCAACCCTAAATACTTATTGATCTAACATTAAAGTTATACAGCGGCACACAGGCCACATTGATTTCTCTCCTTTGAATAAGATTCATTTTCTCAATTCCTATACGAACCGAATATCTGGCTATACAAATATAATTGTTGCAAGAAACCCACGATCGGCACATTTCATATTAACTCTATAAAAAGACTGAAAAAGAAATATAATAAATAAAAAATATAAAAAAGGAATGTTATTTTAATACTTGAATAATTTTGAGCGCTGTAAAGGGCTCATTTGTAAAGGAATTGAAAAATATCAAAGAAAATATTATGCTATAAAAAGTGCCGAATATAAAAGTCAATCGCAACCAAGTATTTAGAACGATGAACGCGATAGAAAACCTTACAAAATTCCCACTCTCTTACAATAAGTCCTTTCCTTACATTCCGCGATATTCCCTGATCATGACTTACATTATTATCTTACTTAGCCAAACATCACAACATATGCATTCCGTGTATATTTAGTTATACATCTCCTAGAAGCGTCCACACCCGCGTCACTTCGACACGACACCGATTATATGCGTAAAACACAGTTCTAACTCATTATAAAAATTACACTATCGAACTTACCTAAAATAATATGATATAAAATGTTATTAAACACTAATAGAGATAAAGAAGCCAATTTTTGGTTTTGTTATTGTTGTTTAGGCGCTGTATCAACGCGTATTATACTAAGTCGTTACATGGTGTTACATCGAACAGAGCGCTCCACGATATTGTACTTAGTGATGTGCATCGTTGGGAATCTGTTCGCTCATCGACTAGGTTCGAGCAAAACCTCACCAACAGTGGCAGGAACACACGTCGCCGGTATAAACGTACAAAATTGACAATGCGATACGGAAGCTCAGAACTAGTTGGAGTAAATGGACATCATAGTACAAGTTGGTAAATGACTAACACATTTGTACGGGACGGCTTAAAGTAATCGTTTTCGGGGGATAATATTATGACAATTATGCAATAAAATGATGAACAGTGATATATTTTTACATGAGTCGTCAAGAATTTAAAGCCATGTTGTTGTCCGTGCAAATGTGCGAGGTGGTGGCGCGCTAGCAGGGCGGCGAGGCGCGCGGGAGGGGCCGCACGAGGTACAGCTTCTCGCCCTGCTTGTTGGTGTAGATGGGCGCGCGCTGGTAGTGCGCCACCAGCTGCTCCAGCGTGGGGAACTTGCGCTGGCCGATGCAGTACAGCGAGCCCTCCACGTGCACGCGGAAGTGCTTGTTGCGGCCCGGCGCCTTCAGCGACACCGAGAAGTCGCCCACCTGCGCCACGGGATAACGAAATACTGATGACTAGGGCCCGGATTAATATGTAAATACATATTTTTAATTTACGAGATTTTCGGTCCAGAATGTGTTCTCTACATCGATTATCATATTTACAATGTGAAAAACTAATTTTTATTTTCCATATTTTTCCATATTTTAAGGTATTTCAAGGTTAAGTCCATATTTTACAAAAATATATCACAATCCTCCATATTTTCCATTTTTATATCATAGAACAAGAGTTAGTTCACAAAAATTGATATAATTTTACGTGTTTGCATTCTCGCCACCATGACCGGCCGCGCGTTTTATTCGTCATATTTTGATTTTTGATTCTAAGTTCATTCCACATTATATATGCTCTCATTACGTCATGTCACACACGTGGAAAGATTTTTCAGCCAATATAAATTTATACCACATGTATGCAATAAATGAATGAATAAATAAATAAATCAATAAATATTTAGACCAAATCGTCAGATTTAATTTTTATAATTTAAAAAAAGCACTTGATGGTCTACTGCAACCATGTAGTGTAGTGTAGTGGCTGATGTAGTGGAAGTTGATAAATGCGAAGCAAATAAATGATTCCTATTCTTGAATAAAACTTATTTTTTTAATATATGTGTTAAGTACTCATTTCAATGTCTTTAATGCAAAAAGGCAATGAAAAAGGTAAAGTACCTCCCTTTAAAGGTACCTACTGTTATTTTTTACTCCATATTTATTCCATATTTTACATTTTTACTCCATATTTTTCCATATTTTACATTTTTTGTCCATATTATATTATGTACATATTTTGAATTTTTTAATACATATTTTTCCGGGCCCTACTGATGACATATACGCATGATAAACGCTTATAGCTATTTTTACTACATACCAATCTCAGATGTCAAAGAACGAATTCAAACTTGCCTCTATCTATATTTTTTCGTTTAAATTACTATTAATAACTATACCTATAAATGAAGTCGATAAGAAAAATGTATTATGAAGTATTGTAGCCTATATTAATTATTATCGAGTTACACATTTGAAATTGGACCAACGTTTCATCAACATTAACATGAAAATTGACGAGTATAGGTTATTAACTTCTAACCACTCATCGCGTTTATTAATTCGATGTTATTATCAGTTCACAAGAAGTATTGACATCAAATTGTGTAGGTACTCGTTGATTCAGATTTTTGAAGATCATTTCTAAATAATCAGAATATTGTGGTCCTAAAAGGCTTCCTTGTGGAACGCCACTGAAGCTTATTTATAATTTAAGGTTTTAAGTCGTCTAAGAGTTATTCTCTATTTCAGATACGACTATCCTCTGTTAACTATTATACAGAGAATTTAAGTCAATCGTTTGCTTGGTCCAATTAGTAGTTTCTCTTTAACTTGTAGTAACTGTTGGTGTGTGACAAAATCGAATGCTTTTCTCATATCTAAGAATATTGATTATAAATTTTTATTCGGGATTAGGTGTTTTTCTCCTTTCTGATATAGTCTTTTAAACCATATTTTCATAATAAATGTCTTATCATCAAATTCTATAGACTTTCCGTTGACATTATAACTTTGATATTTGGCTTGATGCCTTAGTTAGATAATAATGCATTTTTTTTTTTTCAAAATTATGTAGCTTTTGCATTCATAGGTAAATTCTTGAAAGGTATCCTTATCTAGAGTTAGGAAAAAGGAGTTGAAACGAAGCAAAGAAAGGTGCTAGGCATAGTTACGTTGGTCTCGGAGTCTCGGATGAGGAAGTCTCCGTCGTGTCCGTGCTGGTTGAGCAGCGCGTCGCAGTGCGTGCGCGTGATGGCGCCGTAGTACCACGCGCGGCCCGCCGCCGCGCCGCCGGGCCGCGTCTCGCCCGCGCCGCTGCACACAACACTACTTCACGGATTTGCTCTTTCCAGACATTCTAACTACTTTCAAACCCAGTCTCAAAGAAATGACAGTACAGCAAAAATGCTTCCAAATATGGGTCCACCACGTCATCCACCACCACGTCCGTCCGTCCATCCGTCCGTCCATCTTGAACTTCATAATATATGCCAAAAAGTCTGGAGTACTGGCCCATGAACAGAAGACTGGACGGAGATCATTACGCAAAAAAGGTTCAAAACACAAATACAAAAATTAGCCAAAAATCCTGTATAAATGAACATTACTAAACATTACACAACTGATAGAGAAAATAATTATATTGATGAAGCAAAAGCGCTACTTTTTGCTTCATTAATTCCTGACTATTTGACTGCATTTCAATTCAAAGAAAATGTTCAATTTATTAAGAGCAATGGACACTAACGCCTGTCATGTGACTTACGTATAAGGCTGCGTGAGGTAGTCGGCGAGCTCCTGCAGGTAGTTCCTGGGCACGAGGCCGATGTGTCCGCGCGAGTCTCGTGCGCGGTACCACTCGGGGTCGGAGGGAGGACGCTCGATGATCTCCAGGCGGTCGCCCTTCTCGAAGGACAGCTCCTGCTCGTTGTTTGACGTGAACGAGTATAGCGCCAC
The DNA here is from genome assembly GCA_936450705.2 of Protodeltote pygarga. Lineage (NCBI taxonomy): Eukaryota > Metazoa > Arthropoda > Insecta > Lepidoptera > Noctuidae > Protodeltote > Protodeltote pygarga. Next base: position 16,384,719 of record OW388250.2, on the reverse strand, counting down.
CTGGACCAAACAGGGCAAATACTCAAGTCAAATATCGGGATATTTAAAACAAATATTGGTATCAAAACCGCAACATTTGAAAAACAATACCTTTACCCGTATTGTCCATTCCGCGAGCGTGTCGTCGGTTTTTTTTATAAAAAATAAAGTATTTCAATAAATATAAGACTCTATTATTAACTTTACTTATCTGACATTAGGGAAACTACCTACCTACATGTAACAGGAAAACATAAGGTGTGCTCACCACGATATCGAGGACGTTTTCAGCCATAGCGTACGTATGTACCGGGTCTTCATTGTCGCCTTCTTCACTGGTGTAGTTCGACGGAAACCTGGAGGAAAATAGTTGCTATTACTAGGTTGATCAATAAGTTTTTGGAACGAGACGTGCCGTTAAAGAATCTTGTCTTAGATGATTTTCATTAAAACCGTTTTTCGTTGAAGTAATTAATTATTGACGTGCCAAGATTTTTCAGAATTTATCTCGTGCCGTTGGTTCTCACATGGTAAAGCACACCTGGAAGACGCCTATTTTTTTTCGGTTTAAGAATTTCCAAATCTGCACTCGTAGTGCAGAGAGTATTACTCTATTAAGAAAGTATTTATACTCATCGCTATCGGAATGTGAGTGAGTACACGCATGTTTATAACAAAACTAATCCCGTCAATAAAACGACAAATTTATTGAGTTTTACTCGACATTTTCATTAATTAATTATACACGACGCGTTTGACATGTTTATGACAACTTCCAATGTTACATATAGGCGTTAATTAAAGTGTTAACTAGGTAGTTTGTTTGTTAATTATAGATATTCAGTCATATATGCTTAATATACTTATTTTGGCGTTATCAGGTCTGTCGCTATTACATTAGGTTGAAGGAAACTTTGAATTTAATTTATACAACAGAAGGAATACATATTTGCGATGTCATTATTTGGTATGTATGTACATATAATATCCTTATAGGGGTAAGGTTCGTGGCTAGTTTCTGGGCAAGTTATTATACCTAATATTGAAAAATTCTACACGAAAGAAGAAGAAGGGGTGTACGGATGAAGGAACACGAAACGAACATCGAACACGAAAATTAGTTTTTTATGCGGACGATTGTTCTGTTTGTGTTCACCATGTTTTTGTTCATTCGTGCGTCTCGCGTTACCGAATTGTGGTCTCACACACATTTAGGCCGGCCGACAACCGAGACTAATCAACAACAACCGGAACTAGTCAAGTCTCAGGACATAAGTTATAGGCTTTAACAAAGCATTAACAAGAAAAAACGAGCACTCACCAGCCAGTGTGGGCCTGGTACTGCCCCCGCCACCAGCCGTCGTTGCTCTTCTCCAGGATGAGGATGCGCGTGCCCTTGGTGAGCGCCAGCTCGTCGGGCTGCTGCGCCTGGTAGTTGTACTTGACGACGGCCGTGCCCAGCGCCTCGCCCGGCTCCACGCGCCGCGCGCCCGCCGCCTCCGCGCCGCCGCCGCGCACCGGCGAGCTGTTGGACGGCAGGGTCTTGGACCCGGAGCCCTTCTTCACCTTCTTCTTGATACTACAATCGATATCGTACGAGTTAGGCATTGTGGACCTTCCGGCTGCTTCTCGATGAAGGTAGTTTTGGAAATATCACTGCGATTAACACTTCCTAGGAGATAAATATCGATATTTGCATAGAATTAGACTAGATTAGATTATCACGCATTTTTACTAGATAGAATTTGTCAATGACGGAATTTGGTGCTTAACTACTTATTAACACACAAGAAATTCTTAAGAACAATTTGTTGTATTAATTTTAAGTTTATATATAAGTCGTTTACCGACGCTCATTAGATTGAAACTGCGTATCCTTAGCAGACACCACAATGCAAATATGTTTATTGTTATTTCCTCACAAACTAACATTGTTCTAGCTTATAATAAAAGACATATTTTCTCGCGATGTTTTCCCTCATTGTCTGCGCTGACACATAGGTACATAGTTGGGTATATCAATGAAAATAGTAGTGTCAGTGTACGCGTGGAATTCAACTAGTTAAGACGCGTGCTAATGTTTTGAAGGTTAATTAAATGTTTAATAGTAATTAGTTAGTAATTGCGACACGTTTGTCAAGGACAAATTTCATGAGTTCCGGGAGCATTTCGGATCTTTAGGAGGGATTGGCAAGTGCGGTAAATACACAAGAGAACTTCCGCTTAGAGGTTCATGGAAGAAGATCAGCCAGATCGTGAAAGTCGATTGTATTGCTTTAAGCGATAATGAGAATTTCCGCGAAACAATTTCGTGAAAACATGATTTACGGGATCCTACCACGACATAAATTAATTTTAACTTATCTGTTAATCAATATTTTATCTAGTAAGTCTCGTAACATTGTAGAGAATGGTTTCACATGCGACTTCATGATTCTGGGATAAGATTAGTCACTCTCCAGCCCATAAACTTTTTTTGTTAAAGATATAGGTACTCCTTTGCTGCGCGATAGGACAAAAAACACACTTTCGCATTTATAAAACAATTAGCTTTTTTGGTTTGATGTTCCCGTATATAGTACGTAAAGAAGCATATATTTCATCTATTAATAAATCCTAATTTAACTTCTTAACTAATTTAGAAATACGAGAAAGTTTGTTTGTTACTTTTTCATGCCTAAACCACTAAACCGATCATCTTGAAATTTTGCATATAATACGTTGTCCGGTGTACAGAATCTTTTATCCCGAAAAAAAAATACTGTTCCCTGACAACAATAACGTATATTATGATAATAGATGGCGCCACGTGTTGGCTAGTTTTTCAAGCTCTGTCAAAGTTTCATCATATCATTTCTCCTCTGGTAATATTACCTATAGCTACGGGCGCGATTTGCAGATTTTTTTATGTCCAATTTTAAAAAATATGGCGCTTGCCGCCGCCCCTTTTTGTATGCCACCCGGGCCATAAACCCATGAAAATTATATTATTATAATTATATTAATAATATACACAATTGGCCGCTTACCTTAGCTCATACCATAGTTTTTATTACCTACGTCAGAACGGAGTCGGTATATGCGTTTGACCTAAGAGATGGTCGTGTATGTGTTCAGATTCAAACTGACCATTAATTCAATGAGGGGCCATCATGAACGATTTATTTTATAATGTATTTTAATTGAATTGCTGCAACGCGCGACGAGAATAAGTACTAAACGGGTATTATATTACATTGACCACAATAAGCGGCAGATAAAAACTAGGACATTTACATAATTCATACAATATGCTATTTAACTTCATTTTTGTCGATAAAGTTATGACGATTTAATAAAGTACTAAACTAATAAATTGAGTTATATTTTGTTTTTTTTTTGTTTTCCATTTATTTTCCTGTAACAAGATCTAAATATATCGACGCCTTGGAGGGCAATGAAGCTAAGCCACAATTTTTGCGAAATGGAGTTAAGTTGACAAGTTGAGTTGAGAAGACTTTTGTTGGAACTACACTAAAATTTTTAAAAAACCTGCTTACAGTCTTGATATCTGTTAGACTTATAGACTTAACTCCATTTCCGTACGTAAGTTTGGAACATGGGGCCGGCAGTACGGCAGTACTCCGGTAGATGTCACCACACGTCAGGGATCGCGTGAAAGAGATTCTTAATTTCAGCTGAAGCGGGCAGGACTCAGTAGCTTAGTTGGTAAAGCGATCGGTTCAAGTCCCGCCCGAGACAGATGCTTTTGCGAGTTTCTTATTATATAAAATCATTAAAATAATAATTTGATTATATTCCTAACTATCTTATTAATATTATAAATGTGAAAGTTTGTGAGATTGGATGGATGTTTGTTACTGTCACGCAAAAACTACTGAACGGATTCTCATTCAAACTTTATAGTAATATATAGTTCCCAAGGAAAACAACAAAACGTTCTTATGATAATAGATAGCGCTATGTGTCTATCGAATCATAATTCTATTATCATTATTCTATAAATTCTAATTCTAAATTAACGCGAATGAAAAAATATAAAACGAAGATATTTTATATACAAAACTGCGCTTTGACGTAAAAGTATTCCTCTCTATCAATCAATGTCGTCCGTAACTGTATGCAGCAGAATGGCAGCATAGCCATTATTTGGCCAAAGAATGAGCCAGCTGCAGCCCTCTGATCACGCGTGTGCGTCTAGCAAGGTAGCAAAACATGGCCTTGAATTACACAATACCGTCAACCATGTTATCTCACAAATTACATTATGCAGGCGGGCGTATTTCACGACACCTTGTACTATTGTACTAGAGCGATAACATTACGCCCACTTTGACGTGCGTCTATTGATCTAATTATTGTAAAATGATCGTGTCATGAGTCCGATGACCAGCATCGTTTGATTTTGTTCTACTACGAATTTGCAAACTACACGAAAACAGACAGTTTTAAGAGAAAAAATATGTATGTCTCGTTTTTACTTCCAGAGAATAAAACTGTTGAAATTAGCATAGTTTTTTACTTTGTAACAAAATCTGAATCAGCTAGGAAAGAGCGCGAATCGACACGCATTGCACTAACTGGCACGCACCGCAGCACTAACTATGCCATAAGTTTGAATATTTTGGGATGGAAGCAATTAGCTCCTAGTTCTTAGTTGGGATTGGGTTCGTAATTCAAGCGTAATCCCCCTACTGTTCAGTCATCCAACAAACGATTAGCTATGCCGTAAGTCATAGTTTAAAGCACGGATATAGGCGATCAGCTTAATGAATGAAAAATTCATAACAATAAATTACGATATGGTTTACATCTTAGTGGCTACTTTAGAATGCCTCACCTGTCAAATAACGAAGGTTTCTCTTTCTTGACATAGTTGCTGGGCACGTATCCAGACTGACTGCGAGCGTTTTGCACCCGCCACCAATGCTTAGAATCATCGAGGAGGAGGTACCGCTCGTTCTTCCGAAGGTCTAGCTCTTGCGCGCCCTGCGCCGCGTAGTCGTACTTAGCTACCACGTAGCATACGTCATCCTGGAAATAAGAGATGGATTTGTTAGGAAAAGATAAAAATAGACCGTAAACATGAGACTGATGACGCATAGGGGTCGTGTTAGGTGTGAAGCAATGAATATTTCAATGGCATTCGATTCAAACCTGCTTAGGTGTACAGCTAATTCACATTACACTTGTAGTACTAATAATATTTTACCAAATAGGTTCTTCTTCTTCTTACCAAATAGGTATTTACAAAAGGCATAAAATAATAATTTATTTAAACATCTTAGCAAGCTTCAAGTTAAAAGTTATGACTAAAATTCATTGTAGGTACACATCATATAGGATAAAACAACAACAAAACCACAATCCAGGATAATACTAACAGAATGTGATACAATAAATACTTGGCCGTAATTAATACATAGATGAGAATACATAAAACACTAAGCTACACTTTTTAAGGGAATTTTCCTGTTAATTTCAACATCAAAGACTAATAGACTACAGAGTAGGTTTTATACATTGATTAACCTTTTTTTTCTGAAATTTTGAACAATCTCAGTCCAGCCATCATACAATTATTTTTATAGTTGTGATAACTTATGAAATAGACAGAATATTCTGTTTTTGTACTTAATACATTATACCTGCTAGCTAAGTAGCTACATAATATAATGAGCTGTGCTAACTGATCTGCATCAATGTATCATCTAGGACATGTTTTTGGAATGGAATCTCATTCAACATATTTGGAAAAGGAAATGTGTGAATGGGAAACCAAACCACATTAATCAATAATTGTGGTTACTAACAGGTATATTTAGTAATAAAATAAATATCAACATTATGCTTTAGGCATTGGGTACTTAGATGTATTATTTTATTTTAATTATATGGTTGGACCTATATTATATTGTTGCTGACAAAACTAATTGTTTTTAAATGAATTTCCTTTGACGGGAATATATTTAGTCTAGGATTGGGTGTCACTTCAGCTGAGTATTCCAGACTGCTAAAAACTAGTAAACTACCTATAATATAAGGAGTTGATGTCAATATAATCTTAATATCAAATAGAATTAATAATATTAAATCACTCCAGCTGTCTGAACAGTTGAAGTCAACAACATGATTAATTTCAATGAAATAAAAAAAAATTGTACTCATTCTGTTATGAGTAATTTATTTCATATTCTTGTTAAATATTAGTACCTACCTATTTGTTACTGATTTATTCATCAATACTTTGAATACAACAGTGAATTCAATATAACTTTATTATGATTTGTCCTTGTCATTTATGTTAGAATGAAAAGAGATGCAATACAATTATGTGACATAGTAAGTGAAATAACATTGTTGAGAAAAGATATAATACGTTACTGGCAATGTACAGCATTCAGTACCTGATATATTTTATACTTTAAATTTAATTTTATACTAGGCAATGTGCAAAATGATGTTCAAAATACATTGTGTTAATAATAATTTCCACAATATAAAAAAGTATTTGGGACACTTCTTGGTTTTTTTAGACTAAGAACTCAGAAATAGGTTAAAAATATCTCATGGGAAGTTTTCATTTAATATTTGTGACTGTCTTTATTTTAATACTTTGTGAAATATAAACAAGGTGTAGGTACAATGAATATGTAATGTGTATAATAGTTACAAGAAAATTAAACCATTTCATACATTGCCTAAAGGATCCAGGTATTAAATAGATTGACAAGGCATTCTATACAATGTCTAGATTGCCACTAACATTACATAGGGAATACCGAATATGATTCATGGTACAGAATGAGCAACAGAATAATAAAAATAATAAATCAGCCTGTAACTGTCCCATTACAGGGCACAGACCAGTACCTTAAATTTAATTATAATACTATTACAATCCAAAATGGATGGTGATTATGAATATGTATTCAAGAATTTAAAGAAGTGTAGAAAACAGAATGAATATTAAAATTTACCTTTTACCTTATATGTAAATATATCCAATTTAAATACTTGTGTTTCTATGAATTATGACTGGAATGTTATCTAATATGTCAGATCACTGATAATGATCACATCATATGTGAAACTTGTAAGATTCATATATTTCTTTTGTATATAAGACTTAGACTAAGAAGAAACTAATTGTTGAAAATAGTGTCCCTCATATCTTTCTCTTCTCTGTAATAAATAATTCAACACGCTAAATATATGCAATGTGATGATTATCTAAACATGAATTAAAAAATAGTGAAAGTGCTAGAAGACATGAATATTTATGCCTCATGTACAGCACAGCATACAAGCACTATAAAAATTAACAAAAAATTGTAAAAATATCTACTTCAGTACATCAAATTCCACAACAATTATAAACAAATACCACCTAATTACCGGTGGTCATGGCCAATCAGAATCATATTCTAATTATAATTTTTATAATAACAATAGCCTTGATGTAATTTTAGTTGAAATTTGTTGCAAGAACTGTCTCTAAGGTACAGATTTGCCAGTTATGACAGCAATTTTTCTGGAGCACCCAACAGGATATGGCAAATTAAAATGATTAAGTAAGCCGATGATTGTGTACAGCTGTGGGTGTAAAGTGAAGGTATACCTGGGCGTTTTTCCCGTGCCTCGTGTTGGCCATGGCGTGCGGCGCCGGCAGAGGCTTGTTCGCCCACACCGATTCTGCGGCGCGCGCTGACCGCGTCTCCAGCATGACACCCCCAGCTAGGGATCCCGTCGATCACCGCAGTCGCCCTCACTGATACATCGCGACCATCACCGGAACCACTGCACTGCACCACATATACGGTACAAACGCACTAACACCTTGCGGATCGATTCACGATGCAGTACCACCACAAAACCTAACGATTGTTTATTGTAAGACGTGCGAAAATCTGATCGAAAGCCAGAGATACCAAAAGAGCTTCAAAGTTATCGACCCTTTAGATCTTCTAAATACGTATTATTTGACAAGAATAATACATGTGAAACTGCCTTACACCCTGTCTAATATTTTTGGTTTAATATTCACACAATTTATCCAAATAGCGATAATTTTGATGAAAAGTCTTATTTTATTTGTCGGTGGGGCAAACGACGAATCAATAGACAACATTATTTTTTTAGAAAACCAGTCAAATCATAGACTAATTATTTATAGTACAGCAGATACAGATTGCTTATCCCAAGTGCAATTCAATTTAGGCGATTTTTTACCATAATCGAGTATGTAGAATACAGTTTGGCAAAAAAAGAGTCTGTAAGTCTGTAATCCTAAAGCGCTGTACAGCCCTAAGGTTTTTTATTCTGTGCTTTGGCTTGACTGACTCTAGCTTGAACAAAAATAATGAAAAATAATGATGTTGCCCAAATAAAGTAAGCTTTGTGCAAATTGGGTAAATCCTATTCTATTAACATGCGAAAATGTGTTTGTCCTTCTATCACGCAGCAAATCGCGGATCGAAATGATTTTTGCTTATAAATAGTAACTGGGAGTGAAAATAAACATAATAACATATTGAATTTAATTTATTTCGCAAAAACACATGAGTTGCATTGGGAAATTCAAAATTCTCCTCTCGCAGGTCTGCTGGAAGAGATTTCTTTTGAAATAAGCTGTACCTTCTATCTCCTATTTTAACCTTTTACTTTTATATTGTGTGTGTACATAAATTATTAAATAAAAATAAATAAATAAATTATAAAATCCTCTTGGAAAGCTTTAATAGTTAATAAATAAATAATATCGAATAATCGCAGCGATTCGAGTTATGATGCATGACTATGAAACAAAGTTTACGCAAATCTGGATATAATTGCATAATATTATTGATCATTTCGAGTATTGAAGGATGCACAATGATTTTTACAGTAGGTACCTACGAACAAAATAAAATTGTGCAGTAATTAATGCGCCAATATAAATATTGTAACTGTGTGTGGCGCTTTAGAATTGTTACATCGAACATAATGTAGAACCTCCTCCTTTAAGAAGTTGTTTAAAAATACCTATGTTCAAAATGACCTAGTGACTGACCTCTGTCTGGCTGGTGCCTTAGAAGCGGTAGCTTTGTTGGGTCTTTTTTTTATACTGGTTGGTCACTACTTTCTGTATATTTATTTATATGCATTTTATATTATTATTTGTGTAACATGCAATTAGAAAGGATCAAAGGAGACAACGAGCTGTATAGTATATCTTAACTACGGAAGTTTCAAACTTAACTATGGCAACACAAATCGTCTGTGACGTTTTGCTACGTATGGTGTGTATTCGATAAAATAATTTTTATGGGTCAAAATCATTGATTTTAGTCTCGTATAAAGTGATAATGTCCGACTCCGAAGCTAGTAATTATTCAGGGAGTGGATCTGATGCGGGAAGCGTAGCATCTCGGCGATCTAGGAGAAGTGTAGCGTCAAACCGTTCCGTGCGGTCCCGTTCAGGCTCCCGGTCGCGCTCTGGTAGCCGCAGTCCTTCGCGGACTCCTTCTAGGTCTCGCTCCAGGTCCAGGTCACGTTCAAGATCTCGGTCGAGGTGTGTATACTGTATTGGTTTTGGTGAAAACGCACAATATTGTTTACGTTTGATAACAGTAAGATCTATAACAGTTACATTAATTTGCGTTCGTTTGCCTTTGCATTAGTACTCATCTGTGATTTGATTCCTAACGAATACAAGTGTTAGTCGGTAGGTTGCGGTTTTCCAAACCATCTAGTAAAATTTCAGACATTGTCTTTTAGAGGGGACCTTGTATTTTGGGGTTATGAATGGTATACTTTCATAAAAAACGAACTCCAGATATCAGTAGGCATGGACAGTGAAAAGGCAAAATTGAACAAACAACAATTTGGTACATTTTGTGTTACACTTTATATGAGTTGACTCAGAAAACAATTCTGATTTCAGTACCTATATAACCCAAAACAACTGAATTGTCAATTTTCTTTTCTATTGTCCATTAATTATCTGTCTGTCTGTCTGAATCATTCTATCTCAAGTCTAGAAACAATTACTTAAGTAATAAGCGCTCCATTAAACTCAGTATACAGTAAGTTTTAAATATAAAAAATCAAACATCAAACATTAACAGGTACTTCAGTTTAGAAAACAACCTATTCTATTCATAATAATATCTAATGAAGATTCATAATAGATAAAAATGTTGACTAAATGAACTTATTAGTCAGTTGTGAAGAGGCAGACACACATTGCAGTGGCGAAGGTTCCATACAACTCGAATCCTACTGGCTTCCCATAAAAAAATGGCACAGTTAATATTGGTTACTGACTGTGCCATTGGTTTTTCTCTGGGTTGGCTCCAGCTTACGTCTTGGAAAAATTCACCCTCCGCCACTGACACACAGGTCCGGTAAAGAGGGCAGTGCCAACTGTGCCCAGGCTCCGGGTGCAGAACCTGGAGGGGCGTAGAAATGACCAAGTTTTGCTGCAGAAGCTCATGCCAACACCCATAAGCCAAATACCATTTACGAAATAATTACATAGAGAAGAAACCCAGTGCTAATTGCTGTATCACACCTAATCAATGACAATAATGGCACTATTAAAATTATTTATTATATTTTAGAATAATAATAGTCGGGCATTCCCCGAATACAATACGTGAGTAAAGCCGTATCAATATTTATATATTATTTATTATAGTATAATTCTAAGATATGATGCTTCCTAGATAGTGTTGTTAAATACGAAATTTATTTTTTTTGTTGTAGAAGTCGCTCTGCAGGTTCGGATGCTAGTCGCAACAAAGATGATGAGGCCAAAGAAGCATCTGGGGATGAAGAAGTTGAGGTAAGAATTGTTAAGTCAGAAAGGCATGTTATCCATTTACTCCCTACAAAACCATTAGAACAAAGTAACCATAAATATGGGTTGGATTTAGAAATAAGCATTTAGAATTTGAGTAATCTAATCTAAAGTAAAGTAATCTAAAGGTGTGGGTCCCCCCCACACCTTTAGATTACATAATTATACATTACATACACATTTAGATTAAAAGTGTTAGCCTCTTAGAGTATATAAGAAAATATAGAGCAACCCTATAGAAGTATGAACCGTGAGCACGGGTATGAACAACGCGGCCGCGACACGAGCTCCGTTTGCGATCATACCTCGATCGACTGCGGTTCAACTAGGTTCCACGAGCGAAAAAGTTACATTTTAGCTTATATCATGGTTAACTGCTGAGTTAAATTTTGAAAAACGTCTAGAAAACATAATTTGAAAAAATGACATTTTAACATTTGTATGGCGAGACCTGCTTTCGCTCCGCACAAGGCAATGTGGTAGACGTTATCACTCTTTTTTTTTGAATACTCTATGGTTAGCCTGTTGTACTTATGTATCAAATTTTAATAAAAAGGAATCTATGTTTATTGCAGGATGAACAGGAACCCGAAGGGGAAGATCTAGTAGACTCTGAGGAGTATGAAGAGGATGAAGAGGAGGAAAGATTAAGGAAGAAACGGAAGAAGGACAGCCGCTATGGAGGATTCATTATTGACGAAGCTGAGGTGAGGATATGTTTTTTAATTGATTACTTTTCATTTAGGAATAATGTGTATGTATACTGGCAAGGGCGTAGCAATGTTTTTATTTTGTGGGCCAGAGTTTAAACTATTGCTTTAGACCAACCAAAGGCAAATGATACAGATAACGAAACAAAATATTCTAATGTCTGGCTTCGGCCTTACTACGCCCATGTGTACCAGCATTCTCTGCCAGTAAATTACCTTATATCCTTCAGTACAATACCAGTTTCACAGAATGTGAAATCTTTCAACAGCTGTAAGCTGTCTCCAATATGTGACAACTGGTTCCAATATCAATATTATATGATTTTAAAATTTTAAAGCAAATTTCGAATTAATTCTATTTCTGTAGGTGGATGACGAAGTTGACGAAGATGATGAGTGGGAAGAAGGAGCACAAGAAATGGGTATTGTCGGCAATGAGGTGGATGAGATTGGGCCCACTGCCAGGGAAATTGAAGGCAGGAGAAGAGGTACCAACCTCTGGGACTCACAGAAAGAAGAGGAGATTGAAGAGTATCTTAGAAATAAGTATGCTGATGAGTCTGCAGCTCTCAGGCACTTTGGTGAGGGTGGTGAAGAAATGTCGGATGAAATCACTCAGCAAACACTGTTACCAGGAATAAAAGACCCTAATTTATGGATGGTCAAATGCAGAATAGGTGAAGAAAAAGCCACAGTTCTACTTTTAATGAGAAAGTTTATTGCGTACCAATTCTCTGAAGAACCATTCCAAATTAAATCTGTGGTTGCCCCTGAAGGTGTCAAAGGGTACATTTATATTGAAGCCTATAAACAAACTCATGTTAAGAATATCATAAATAATGTTGGTACACTTAGAATGGGTATTTGGAAGCAAGACATGGTGCCCATCAAAGAAATGACTGATGTGTTACGAGTAGTAAAGGAACAGTCTGGTTTAAAACCTAAGCAATGGGTTAGACTTAAGAGAGGTTTGTACAAGGATGACATAGCTCAGGTGGATTATGTAGATTTAGCTCAAAACCAAGTGCATCTGAAGCTGTTGCCCAGAATAGATTACACAAGGCTCAGAGGGGCTTTGAGAACAGTCCAAAGTGAAAGCGAAGCGGCAAAAAGGAAAAAAAAGAGACGCCCGGCAGCGAAACCTTTCGACCCTGAAGCTATTAGAGCTATAGGAGGCGAAGTCACATCCGATGGTGACTTCTTAATATTCGAGGGTAACAGATATTCCCGAAAGGGATTCTTGTATAAAAATTTCACAATGTCAGCCATTTTGGCTGAAGGTGTGAAGCCCACTTTGACTGAATTAGAAAGATTTGAAGAACAGCCTGAAGGTATTGATATAGAGTTAGCAGCCCCTGCTAAAGATGACCCGACTAGTTTACATTCATTTTCTATGGGTGACAATGTTGAGGTGTGTTCAGGTGACTTAGCAAACTTACAAGCGAGAATCATTGCCATAGATGGGTCAATGATAACTGTCATGCCAAAACACGATGCGCTGAAAGATCCTCTTGTGTTCAAACCTAATGAGTTGCGGAAGTACTTCAAGCAGGGAGATCACGTCAAAGTGTTGGCGGGACGTTACGAAGGTGACACCGGTCTGATCGTGCGAGTGGAGCCGCACCGGGTGGTGCTGGTGTCTGACCTCACCATGCACGAGCTGGAGGTGCTGCCGCGGGACCTGCAGCTGTGCTCTGACATGGCCACCGGCGTGGACTCGCTCGGCCAGTTCCAGTGGGGCGACATGGTGCAATTGGACCCACAAACTGTGGGTGTCATTGTGCGTCTTGAAAAAGAAAACTTCCACGTTCTCGGAATGCAAGGAAAGGTCATTGAATGCAAACCACAGGCACTACAAAAGCGACGCGAGAACAGGTTCACTATGGCGCTCGACTCCGAACAAAATACAATACAGAAACGAGACATCGTTAAAGTAATAGATGGGCCCCACGCAGGACGCAATGGAGAAATTAAACATCTCTACAGAAACTTTGCGTTTTTACAATCGCGGATGTATCTCGACAACGGTGGTATATTCGTATGTAAGACACGACATTTACAGTTGGCTGGAGGTAATAAAAATTCGAATGCGTCCTCCGGGCTCTCCCTCGGCTTCATGTCTCCGCGTATCCACTCGCCCATGCACCCGTCGGGGCGCGGCGGCATGACGCCCCGGGGCCGCGGGGAGCGCGGCGGGCGCGGCGGCGGCGCGTCGCGCGACCGGGAGCTCATCGGGCAGACCATCAAGATCACGGGCGGCCCCTACAAGGGCAACGTGGGCATCGTGAAGGACGCCACGGGCAGCACGGCGCGCGTGGAGCTGCACTCGGCGTGCCAGACCATCTCGGTGGACCGCTCGCACATCGCGGGCGCGGCGGCCACGGCGCGCGACGGCGCCAGCTCCTTCTACACGCGCACGCCGGCGCGCACGCCCACGCTGGGCGCGGCCACGCCCACGTACCGCGACACGGGCATCAAGACGCCCATGCACGGCTCGGCCACGCCCATCTACGACGTGGGCGGCCGCACGCCGCACTACGGCTCGGCCACGCCGTCGCACGACGGCGCGCGCACGCCGGCGCACGGCGCGTGGGACCCGGCGGCCGCCAACACGCCGGCGCGGCCCGCCGACTTCGAGTACGGCGCGCTGGACGACGCCGACGCCGCCTACGCCGCCGGCCCCTTCACGCCGCAGACGCCGGGCACCATGTACGGCTCCGACCACACGTACTCGCCCTACCGGCCCAGCCCGTCGCCGGCCGGCTACACGCAGGGCTACCCCAACACGCCGTCCCCGGGCGGCTACTCGCCGCGCTCGCCCTACGCGCAGGCCGACACCGCCGCGCCCGACTGGCACACCACCGAGGTCGAGGTCAGTAATGCCTTCTTATTTATTTACTCATTAGAGGTCAAAACTAAAGTGAACAACTCCTATTAATTTTCAGTAAGGCGCTTCTTCGCGTTAATCTCTTATCTTGCTCGCACATTGAAAATATAAAACCAATAATTAACTGTTCAAAGTCAACTCGATTCTTCTTCTTTTCGTGTCGACGGTATTTCGAGACTTGAATATAATTCTATCTAAACAGTTTGGGCCCAGTAGGCACTCAACTGGCTGCACCGTTGATTTATTGTTGCGACGTAATCAAAAATTACAGACTCGATTACCAACAAGAAATACCATTTACAAATAAACTTTTAAACTTAACATTACACATTTTTGTGTGTCAAATCGGCGGGACCACCTTAAGCTTTTCTAAAACTAAGTACAGTTGAAGTGCCAGTACAAATAGTAAGAACCGAGATTACATTACAGATATCACGATAAAACTAACTAAGTTTAATTAAATGAAAAAAAAAGAAATAGGTACTTATATGATTCATAATTAGGCGAAATATACTGACGTTTCTTTTATTGTCAGCTTTTTGGGAAAAATAAAAAGTGACAATGAAACAGTACAATGAAGTTGTAACTCGTGGTGCGCAGGTGCGCGTGCGCGCGGGGCACGCGGACGGCGCGCTGGCGGGGCAGTCGGGCTGCGTGCGCGGGCTGTCGGGCGGCATGTGCGCGCTGTACCTGCCGCTGGAGGACCGCGTCGTCAACGTGCTGGCCGACCTGCTGGAGCCCGTCGTGCCGCAGTCCGGCGACCGCGTCAAGGTGACACACTCCTTTACTTACGTGCGTATGTACTCGTATTATATCATCCTTGCTCATCATTGACTTTTTAAATAAAATGTTGCAGGTAATCGCTGGCGAGGACCGTGAGGCTGTGGGCCAACTGATCTCCATAGAGAACCAAGAAGGTGTCGTGAAGTTCGGCACTGATGACATCAAGATCATGCAATTACGACATCTCTGTAAAATGAGCACTGCTTAGACTGTATATTTAATTCATCTAGAATCTAGATTATTTTAGGAAATATTCTTTCTTCTTGTTAAATATGACTATTTTCTTGACACACATTTTGTTGGATGCCGGGACGATAAAATAACCTCCTACAGAATATAATCAGTCCGATTAATGTAAGCATTATAAAGAGCTGCATACGGGTAGAAATTATACCAGATAAATTCAAAACTTGACATAATAATTATGTTGTATGAAATTAACTGACAGTTAACCGATCCGAAACAGAAGGACGTAGAACTGATTCCAAGGCTGCACACAAGCTTCTCGCGAGAGACGCATATGGTTGGCCACGACTTTTCCAAAGATTTTGCGAGAGTAGCACGTTAGCACTAAGAAATATGTGGAAAAGAGCTAAAGTTAGCCTCTTGTGGCCTTTTCCATGTCTAGCAGGCGTTCTGTCGTCACGCCTCCGTCATTATGGCCGCAAACCTTACAATAGAACTTAGGAATTGTTTTCAAAATACTATAATTATTTTCCGACAACTATTACGATGCTAGAAACTTCTGTATTTAAAACGTACTTTATGGAAATATTATTATTTACAAGATTAAAAATAAGCAATAACAAGTATTTTTATTTATGGACTTGGTACGACCACCATCACAAACTCACAATCTATACCCCTAGTAAGATTTTTATTTTTAGTTCCATCCAGCTGTACAACTCAAAATTTTTATTTTAGTACTCGCTAACTTAGTTTTTAAGATTATTAAACTTACACTTTAATTCCAGCTGGCGTCACTCTTTTTTGCCAAGCTGTAAATTTATTGCACACTTTTGTTCAAAAAGATAATACTAGATGAAAAATAATATAATGTTAAAAAGCTGGTAAATAAGTATGCACTCTGATACTAAGGGTATATAAATATAATTCGACAAAAAATAAAAGCATCCAATAATGATTTTATTAACATTTATTCAATAAATAATACAAAATTGGTTTTCATTGCAATGTTTAAGAATTTTAAACACAAAGATATAGTCACATAAACTGAGCAAACGACCTACCAACAGTATACTGGTGTTAGATTAAGATTGTTTCAATTTATTTCAATATGATTACATCGAAAAATATAACGATACCATACAGTAACACTCGACTTCTCACATTTAAATACATCAAATGGAATTTTACGTTTGTTCAGGTAACATTGATTATATTAATATTTTATTAAAAGTTTATTTATTATATTAAATTGGATGTAAATGTAAATGCCCAGCGAAATGCGGCCAGAAGGGTAAAATGCTGCAACATACGAAGTAACATTGACTAGCCTCTGTTGTTATAGACGCTAAACAATAACATTAGCCATGATTTACAAAACAATAAAAACTAATCAACAAATTTATATCAGAGCTAATTATGTTGACACACACACATCTTGTTCACTACGTAAAACTATATGACTACATACGTGTTAGGATGCCGTACAATGATAAAATAGTTACATGATATTCATAGAGTAATCAATAATGTTCATTATAACATAATATATATTAATATTATTTTAGACTTAACTAATAATCATGAATCGTTTATTATGCTTGTACTAATGCATTCAGTGTCAACATAATCACATTACATTAAAACATATTATTTGGCTAAACATTATACAACACAATGAGCACGCCTTGAACACTCATTTCTTAAATGAGTTATCATTATAATACAAATAAACGGATGAACGAAATCGTATTTAATGCAAAATTATTATTATTATGTATTACATTGCAAACACTATCCCCGATCCCCCTAAGTACTAATACAATTATCTTAGTCTAGCGATGTCTTGTCCCCACCACGAAACGTTAACTTTTGTCTTTTAAACACGTGTAGGAACAAACTGTGGGTTTCATGGTCGGGACAATAGCTATCTACACATGAGATGCTAGGCCAATATCTACACGATACCGAAAACTTGTATAATAGTGACATAAAATTTATTTTCCAATCACGCACGGCGCACTCTTCATTCTTCATATCAGATCTACATAAATTTTAATTTACACAACAATCTCAATAGAAACATTCGACCACTCAAACGATGTACTTACTTTTTTATACATAAAAACTACGATCATCCGTCCGCATGCGCTCAAGCGAAAATTTAGTATTACAATAATACACACTACGATATTTAGACATAAGACACGAATATGTACACGACTTAACGAAACTAACGTACAAACTTAGAGCCGGCAGAGTTCGGCGGGCAGGTGCTCGCCCAGACTTGTGATGTGAGCCAGTGGGCCAGTGGGCCAGCGAGCCAGCGGGCCAGTGAGCCAGAGCGAGCCGGGAGCCGCCAGCTCACGACGCGTACATGCGCTTGATGTCCTCCTTGTACCGCTCCTGGATGTCTTTCCGCTTGATCTTGAAGGCGGCCGTCACCAGCCCCATATCGGGTGACCACACCTCCGTCACCAGCTTCACTGCCGCCGGAACTTCGAACTTCTCCAGGCCACCTGAAGGACACAAACAACTTATACATTAGTATGCTCTCATCTTGGTACTACACGAGGTTTAGAAATAACAATACACTGCATATATATCAATGCATTCGATATTATATCAGAGATCCCGGGCTGCGAGCACGGCTTTTCGAAAGTAATGTGGGACACCTTCTTCGTGACTTACGAGAGCAGTCCTGAGCTAGATCTTTCTCCTTGTGTGTCGAATTGCCGTCCTATCAGACTTAGAAGAGTGAATGAATAGAATGTACACCTGTGATTGCGCACACACTTGTGCACTTTAATGGTTATTCTTTACTGAGATTGGCCAATGTGCTCGAAATTGGGTTAGGAAAATATTACAAATATATACAACATGCTGATTATACAGATAATTTTAAGCTATATAATATGGTAGTATACAAGCTCTTATCCTATAATATACAGTTACGAACGATTTTGGATAAGATAAATTATTCCAATCAATGAGTGCTACTCACATTTCCTAGCATGATCAGCTAACTCCTTGACAACAGCCTTCTCTACTGCCGCGTTCTGGCACAACTGTTCGAAGTCAGTCTCCGGCAGGCCGATCCTCACGGCCAGCTCCGCCAGATGCTGAGGGTTGGGCACCAGCAGACACACCGTGTAAGTCTTGGAACTGTCTCCGTACACACAGATGTTCTCTACGATGGGACAGGTCTTCAGTTCAGCTTCTACTTTGCCGAGAGAAACATATTCGCCGGCTTGGAGTTTCACGAGGTCCTTTTTGCGGTCTGAGGAGTAAAAATAGTCTTACTGATCGGATTGCAAGGAACTCTGGTTGAGTAATTGTGAATTTTGGGAAATATTAACAAGTGAGTGTCTCGTTTCATTAATTTAGGGTGTCGCACATCAATATTTTTTATTGATAACTAGTCTTTTAAAAAAATATGTGTGCCTGTGTGCTTTGTGCCAAATAAATGTTTCTTGCTTCTTTCTTATATTAAAGGAGGTGAATACTAACCGATAATTTTAATGCAACCGTCGTGGTGCAGTTCCCCAATGTCTCCGGATTTGAACCAACGTCGCCCCTCAGCGTCAATGAACTCTTCCTTGGTCTTCTCAGGGTTCTTGTAGTAGCCCTCCGCTACACAGTCGCCGCCAATCACTATTTCACCCTGGAATATAAGTTAACCAATTAAATATGTCAGATCTTATTTGTTCAGAAGGTGGATACAACTCAAAAATAAATGATTTTTTAAAGAATACTAGATTGAGTAGAAAAAAAAATATTTTACTGTCTTTGATATTACGGAAAGACATCAAATATGAGCGTATATGTATTATGGCGTTGTGTTTATGTCTCGATATTAAAATTGCTCTCCTGTATAAATAATCGCCGAATTATTTTCGATTTTAAAATGAGTCGTGGAAATATCTGTGAAGTGTGGTGTGGTGTACCTGCGGGAAGGGCTTGTTGTCGACGCGGTAGCCGCCCTCGTCCCAGTTGAGCAGGCGCACGTCGGTGCCCGAGGTGGGCGCGCCCACGCGGCCCGTGGAGCGGTCGGCCGGGTCCATGACGGTGGCGCAGCTGCTGGTCTCCGTCAGCCCGTAGCCCGCCACCACGGAGCAGCACAGGCAGATGCGCACCTGCAGGTGCGTGTCGGGCGACAGCGGCGCGCCGCCCGAGATCATCATGCGCACGTGGCCGCCCAGCAGCGCCCGCACGCGCGCGAACAGCAGCGCGTCCAGGATGGGAGTGTCGTACCCGCGCCGCATCCACGCCGCCTTGTACGTGTAGGCCCACTTGAAGAACGCGCTCGCGAACTCGCCGCTGCGGGACACCTTGTCCGTGATACCTTTGCTTATCCGGTCCATTATTAACTGAAAATGTTTATATCTATATTTTAATAAAATAACACTAGTCATACAATTACTCAATGACAATAAATAAAGTATTCAAATTCATAAAATGCCAAGATTATTTGGATTATTTGCAAAAATCCACTTTCTCAACATTCTTCAGTTCATTCATCTTTAAGATTTGGTGTACTGACCGGTACAGTGGTGATGCAAGTGGGCTGCAGTATGGTTGCGTCGCCCTTGGTGCCCTTCATGATCTTACTAGACGTGTCCAACATCGTCAGCGGGGTCGAGTAGCCGATAGGTACACCTGCAAAATCGTAAGCATATTGTAAGTGAAATTGTAAAAAAAAATGGCACCTTGAACTTACAGCACCTTTT
This sequence comes from Protodeltote pygarga, assembly GCA_936450705.2. Classification (NCBI taxonomy): domain Eukaryota; kingdom Metazoa; phylum Arthropoda; class Insecta; order Lepidoptera; family Noctuidae; genus Protodeltote; species Protodeltote pygarga. The sequence goes on along the minus strand of OW388250.2, from coordinate 16,364,601 downwards.
GTAAACCTATACAGCGCAAACATTCTACCAAAAACGCAAAATTTCTAGCAATATAAAATTTTCTGAAGGGGTTAATATTTTTTTGCTTTTTGGAAATCTAATTTATATCCACAGAAACTCTCAGGTCACGGAATACTTCGCTAATAAACCTTTGAAGTTTGGATGAAGTATGTAGTTGTAATGGCGCATTTTCTTTTAGTAAATTTTATATCTTAGCATTTTGATACTTTTTTGGATATTTTCTTAAATTAATTGATGTTAATGCTATTTGTAGTATGATAACATCTACATTTGAGCTTAAAATCAATAGATCTTACAGTAGTCCTTGACAAATACAAAGAAGAACATAGGCCCAAGGTGGGATCCCTGGGGAACACCTGAAGGAGAGCCTTAAGATCAGATTTAAAACCAGAAATAATAACAAGCTGAGATCGGATAGGACGAAAAGATTAATACTATCGTAATTAAGAGCCGCATACTCGTGCATAGCCTTGTGTCCTTGTGAGAAAACTATGGTCCTCCATATCGAAAGCTTTCAACAGGTCAACGTAAATGGCATAGCAAATTCCTTATAATTATAATTATATTCTTAATCCTTTCAATTATTTTTTAGTAATACTGAATGTTACGCAAGTTTTACGATTTTATTATACTACAGAAATTTGGTTAATAATGTAGTGTAGAAGTTATATGAAAGACTTACCCCCAATCATGCAGAGATTCTCAGCCAGCAGCTCGAAGACGTGCGCGAGGGGCAGGAAGCCCATGAGGATGTCTCCGTCGTAGATGGGCATGGCGTCGGCGAAGGCCTTGAGCGTGGCCAGCATGTTGCGGTGCGACAGCAGCACGCCCTTGGGCACGCCCGTGGAGCCCGACGTGTACATGATGATGGCCGTGTCGCGCGGCGCCGGCGCCACGCCCTCTGCAAGCGGACACGGGGCGTCAGTCTTACCGGATGCAGCTGAATACCAGTGTTTTACATGGAGCGACTGCCTATCGGACCTCCACAACCCAGATACTGGGTTACACGATACCCCTTGGTAAGACTGATTGTCAGACTTTCGGGCTTCTGACTACCCATAACGACTGTCAAAGATCTACAATTGACAGCTGGGGCAACAAGCTTAACGTGCTATCCGAGGCACAGAGAGTGATAATTAATTTATGTTAATTGGCAAATTGACTTACCAATTTTAGAAGAGGCCCCTTTGGCAACAACTTCTTTGTATCCAATAATCTTGATGCCTTGCTTGTAGCCGTCCTTGTCGATAGTCTTGAGTTGATCCTCCATGTAGATGATGGTGTCGACCTTAGGCGTTTTAGCGAGGATCTTCCTGAATTTGGGCAGGAGTTCGTAGGATGTGATGACGGTGGAGACCTCGGTCTCATTGATGCCGTGAGCTATCGCATCATCGCCAAGGGTTGCGTAGATTGTTACCACTGAAATTAAATTAACTTTGATTAGTTGCGAATTTTTATAGACCGGTGAAGATTGGTGTGGTGTATAATTTTGCGAAGTCAGTATTATTTGTCATTTACTTTGTCCATATTACATGTACTACGCTTGCGCGCTTGTGGAAATCAACCAAAGAGTAGATTTGTTTGCCGATGAATAAAAGTCGACCGATGCTTAAGCTTGACAACTAAGTAATACAAAAAATTAAGCCAAATGCATATTGATATTACAGAAAGAAAAAAAAAGAAAAAAGTTTTATTTTGCAACCTCACAAAGGACAGAAAAAAAACAAAAACTGCAAAACCAAACTTCGTTAACAGCGGATAAGATATATTATTATGTTCACCTATTAGGCCTATTGCAAGGCATGTCACTCTTCTATCTGAAACTACAACCATAACTACTGGCTACTGCCAATGCTAATGTGTGCTCACCCGGGATGCTCTGCTTGAAGCAGCCGTGCGCGGCCAGCATCCACTCGGCGCGCGTCTCGGCGAACATGACGACGTTCTGGCGCGGCTGGCAGCCCAGCTCGCGCAGGCCGGCGCCGAAATGCCGCGCCTCCAGCTCCACGTCCACGTACGTGCGCCACACGTAGTCGCCCATGTTGAACTGGAGGGGGAGTCTTGTGTTAGTGATACCCATGCAGAGGACATTATTAATGGCACTAGTCCACAGGAAAGTGCTATAAAAAGATCACGACTCTGTATTAAGCCGCCAGAAGGATGAACAGCAACAATTGAAATGGTATGTCGACCTAAGGACCAGGCCAGGTCAAAGGTCATAGCATAGATTGGAACACTTTTAACTTTTCGAATTCAGGTGCGCATTAGAAAAAAAATCGTGTAACGTGCTGAAGAGTCGCGTGTCAGGGAAAATGGTCAGGTCATCAGGTGGCAGTAATTTATGTTAATGTAGTAGAACGTTTAAATTGTTATTGTGTGAGTCGTCAAATGGTCGATTTAATTGGCGATCACTCTTACATTGTCACAAGTGTCGAAGTTATTATATCGATAGAAAACTAGACAATAAGCAAACAATAGCATTTTATGATTTCTTTTTATTAGGAATAGCACTTGTATTTCTTGTTAATATTACTATTCGACGTCTTTGTTTCGTGTTGATAGTAATTGTATAATAAATACATTGTTATCAGTAACAAAGTAACGAGAAATGTGGTATGTTCTCCCGTCGTCGTGATAATAACAACTATTATGCTTTGATTGACATATTATTTTTTAGAACAGGTCAGATTCTGGGGTGGATAATGGATATACATACCTAATAAACGCGTTATAAACCACAGTTAATTACAGTAATTTTACTTCAGCTTTTGAGCTATTACCTTTTTAAAGACGCGTCCATTGGGCTGTGGTTCATCTTCCTCACTGAGCACGGTCCTGGTGCCGAGACATGGGCGGTCTACCCACCGTGCAGCGGCGGCTCGAAGCATTGATTCCATGGAGGTGACGCCATCGCGGACCAGTCGTAGGTGCAGGTCACATGGCGAGGATACGGAGCGAACTGTTATGCTGTTCTCTGTGCTTTCGATTATACGAGCCTGCGGAAAGCGGAATAAGATTAAGGATTAATTTGATTACTGTCATATCGTAAGTTCATCTTGATTGTACCTATGACCATCCAACGATGACCCACCACGCAAGTCGTAAAGAGGAAATGACCATTCATAATATCTTCAGGACGGCAAATTTTATTGCTGTGTGGATTCCGAACTAGAACCCATAATTGTCTTTCAGGTCACAAATAAGTACAAACAATAGAAGGGTTGCTATAAAAAAACTGCTCTTTAAAAGACACAGTGCATCTCCCAAATCTATTGCAATTCTGTGGACCATCTCTAAAGACGTGGGTGGGTGCAGTGAATTTAAAACAGGTCATACGAAAATAACAACCACAATAGTTCCAGAATATCTGCAGTTTATGTAAGACTATATCTTTATTACATTTATGTATAAAGTCACATTGAACATCGTTACCTGATACTCTGAATGAATTAAGAATCGTTAATCAAATGACTTACAAATCTACATTTTGGCTGGGATCTATCAAACGTTATGTTCGGACAAATTAATCCGACTGGATTGATTCGTTTTTTTATAAAAGTTGTGAGGAGCATTGAAGTTAGTAACGCAATTTGGGTCTTTCAAATGTTAGACAGAAGATAAAGTTTGAAAACTATGCGAGTACTGAAAATTTCAGTGAGCTATACCTGTCTCGTTTTTAAGTCTAGCAATCAGCAGCTTTATTTTCGATCTATTAAGGCTCTTTTTGCGGATCTTTCAAGTAGTACCTACCTATTTTAAGGTAGGTATAGGTTGTAGGAATGTATGGAGTTACAGTTCTGCTGAGAACGTTCAGACATTTAAACTGACTATCTACTATGTTTAAAAAGAGCTCTATAACAGATAGACATGGACGACTACGGGCGACCTACTAGTTTCCCGATTGGACTCTTTGGGTAGGTACAAAAAAAAGGTTAGTAGAAAAAAGTGTAGTTCTCGATAGGTAGCGTATAGGAAATTCAATAGACCTCTCTCAAAAAAAAGAGAACGAATACGGTTGACTTGATAACAGTTCCCTATGTTTCCACAGATTTTAATTGTGTATGAAAATTGACAGCTCTAAGGGGAGACTGGTTAATTAACCCTTTGAACGCCACGCCGGTCATTGGTGACCGGCAAACAATAAAAATTGCATTGTGTCTGCGGCGTGGCAGTCAAAGTATTAACCTAGAGTATTACATAGTTAATCTACCTTAATTCTTCTTGATAACGCTCGTTTCCTCCACGGCCTCTGCAGTATGAGGTGGACGGGGAAGGTGATTATGTCGAACACCAACGCGACTGCGCGGATGGTCTTCAATACTGCTGACACCCACCATGACTCCGGCCTGCGGGGAAAAAGATAAATATACTATTAGCCATCAAACCTTTTGTGTAAACTGTCTCAAATTGCAGAGCGGAGGATCCTATCCTAATCGGTGATTTTAGCAATCCATGCCCAAGGGTGTACCTGCCTATTGTCTTCGGTAGCGGCACCGTTTGGAACTATTGGCTACAAGAGGCCATAGGAAAGAATATTATCAATAATATCGTCGTAGTTGATATAGTAAAATCTCCACTCCGAATTTAGTATGGACTATGATTTGATTCTTAATTTCCACAGATGTATTAAAAATAAATCATTCCACTCCTAAGGAATGCTTGATAGTCAAGGAGATGACATCAAAAGGAGGATTCAAAATAAAAGACGCTCATGAACTTTTGTCCTTATCGTGTGGCTCTTCTAATGAGCATAATAAAGTCTGCCTAACCTTTAATAAATGTGACTTTACGAGGACTACTAGATTTTTTTATGACTTCCTTTAATTACGGTTAAAACGTGATAGTATTCGGTATGCCTGTCTAAAGGGATCAAGGTATACATGTCTGCGATAGCGCTAACGCTTACCTCGGTTTTAATCTAAATGTATTTATTCAATTTATGTTCTACTGCATTAAAAACAATCTTATTAGTAGTTTCATTATTTTTTAAATTTCTTTATACTTCTAATGGTTTTTCATATAAATTCGCATTAATTTTTAAAAAGTGTAACAGTCGTTATCTTGTTTTATTTTTTTCAATGTTCTACCCTGTATTAAGTTTATCATTCATCTATGATCAAAAGCCCAAGCTTTTACTAAAGAGACAATAAACATATCCACATATCCCCAACTTCGTACTTAATCGTGCAAACTTGTCCCGGCGCATTCGCATAGAGATTAAATTCTGCGAAAATTTACTTGCATTTGCCGTACGTATATTTTAATTCTGTTTTGAGAGAAATTTAAAATGAGCGAAATTGGACATTAAGTCAAAAAACTTAAGGATGTTGAAACAAATTTATACAAAAAGAAAAGTCGGTTATTTACACCATTCGTAACCCAAGAACTGTTGGACCAATTTTTATGGTTTGTTGGATTTATCTTCGTCTAGAATATTTGAATAGGATAGGTACCATTACCCTAGGGGTATAATTCGATAATTTTCTCTAAGTACTTATTTTAAACTACCCACATTTGTAATAGGGTCGAAATCTTGAAGTATTTTTAAGGTCACTACGTTAAGATATCGTTTACCATAAAAAGACACATGTGCATGGAACAGGCGATGGCTTGTATGGAGATTGCCTTGATACCTTACACGGTTTAAGAAATATCTTTAGTAATGAAGGCAGAGTTTTTGTGGAATTTATCTAACTTAAATGTCTGCTATTATCCACCATGGGATATGATCGAACTATAAAATACCTAATAAGGCATGGATTTATGCCAGGAACTCTACAGATTCGGAAACGAAACGCATCGAACCAGTAAAGCGCGTTAAAAGCAATTAACGGAAAAGCAATCAGAAACAAATGCGTAGGTTTTCTAGAGCAAATCCTTGCGTAGGTGTTTCTATTTATTGCCTGTACAAATTGAAATTTTCTCGTTCCGAAAGTGGCCCAACTAATTGATATTAATTCTTCTTTTGTACAATAATCAATTTTTATTTAAACAAACAAAAGAAAGGAGGAGGCTCTGATTCCACGAGTAGATCTTTTAGGTACTATTTTCAGACACATCTAATATTAAAGGCACTATGATATTTTTGTACCTAAGCATAATAATTATTATACCTCATATTTGGGCCCCTGTTGCAACTGGCTTTTTGAAAATTTTCATAGTAAAATATTTGTTTTGGCTAAGGGATACTATTGGAGTTAACTATTAATTACCAAGTAGATATGAAAATTATAGTAGATAAATAGATAGATCTACAAAAAAAAATTAGAAAATATTTTTTTATTAAACTGGTATACGATGTTATGTCGTAACAGGTAAGTAAACAAATATGTAAGATAGAAAGTGTACACTGCAAATAAAGCCACGAATTAATATCGGTGTGTTGTTACCAAAGCTGAAACTCTGAAAGTAATAACTATGTGTAGAATAAAAATACTTATAAGCTTACATAACACGTTTCAATGTGAATAGCACTCCAATCAGTGTAAAATTAAACAAAAACATAACACTCGATAACGGAGAGGTGAATGCTGAATGTCATTTGGAAGTGACATCTCATTCTAAGACGTGGTCCAATTAATTTTACGATGTATACGTGACTAGTACCTACCTACGGGTTAATAAAGACAAAAACTGTACATTTCAATATCACTCGATTACATCATGCAAGAAAAACTGGAATTGATTTTTATAAAACTAAAAGTGAACTAGACAAAAAAAAACATAATTTATCTAAAGAATATTCTGGCACTGTCGACTACGTTCACTTTGCGATTTATAGCAAAATGCTGAGAAGCAGAAATCGCAGCAAAACTTATGTTTCTTACAGGATTGACTATACTATAAGAACTTAAAGATTGGCAGTTGTTTCCAAATATAAAGTTAACCACATGTTACTTCGTATCCGATACAAGCAAAAAGGTCCGTATAATGCTAACAAGGTTTTACAAAGGAGATTTTATACGGAAAGGATCTTATTACATCGTCGGTATTGAGACCCTCTCATTATCTGTGGGATGTGTTATCAGAATGAACGACTATATCGAGGGCTGATATTACCAATTACTATGATATCTGGAATTTTAATTCACTATAAAATAAATAAAGAGAAAGCACAAAAGGTTTCTATAAATACTTTGTTCGCTCGTCAGTCCCTGTTGGGGCGCCATTATAAGTAGTACACAAACATCTAAGAAGTAGTACTTATCGACTCGTGCGTTTATAAACAGTAGGTACTTATACATTGAGTTATGAGGGCAACACGGGTGTCACCTTGCTGCTATAAATAATCTCGATAAAGGAACATACGTCTCGAAGTTCGAGCTGATGTAAAATACCCTCATAATCGTAAAATCTTTGGACAACATTGAAGTATAAACAATGTGTTACACAACTGCACACTTTTGTGTACAATGTTGTTAGTTTGTATAACTATAAGTGCAACATAAAAACTTTTTCTTCGACCATAGCTTAAACATCAAGTTAGATATTAAAGTTAACGATAAGTGACCACTAATTTGCGGCTGCTTTAAGATGGAAGTTTTAACCCGATATGTTCAAGGGGTCCTTTCACTGTTGGCGACATCATACATATTTTATCTGTATTTGACGTTTAATGGCATTGTGCGAGTCTAGTCTCTATAGCTATATAAAGCCAATAACGAGTGTTTTAAGCCCTAGCCGTGGTTTTAGTATATTTGATTACTGTATGGCGATGAAGAGGCTTTATTTAACCTTGGTTTATACCAAAAAAACATCAATTATATCAAAGAAAAGAAGCATTAGGAATGTTCTACAACAATTTTACCTATTAAAAATATAAAAAAGATAAAAATATGATTATGTAAAATGTCCCCGATTTATGATTAGGTAACGGATACGTGGTGGAAGTGGCGCGAGAGACACGTCATTATGACAACCAATGGCATAAGGGTACGTGGAAAATCTCGTACAACGTACTAAGAGTGTAAAAACGTGTAATAATGTTGCAATAAAGAGCCGCAAGGAGTCTGGATGGAGGCAGTTCAAGACCGGACATTGTGGAATTTAAGGGGGAAGCCTATGTCCAGCAGTGGACATCTACCGGCTGTTGATGATGAAGAAGAAAGAACCAGGACTTTATTATGTAGAATTGTAGATAGTCCAGAAGTTAAGATATAGCTAACTGCGAGATGAATGAAAACTATAAAAACACGAATTTGTTTTTGTCCTCGTAGTTTTTCAGAAATTTGATAAGCAATGATATTGAATAACTGTAATAAATCTCAATCTTGATAATCTTTAAGCATTATGATTGTTTTGTATATCTTTTATCTGATAGAATTGTTTAAAATATTAATATTGAATAGCCTGTTGAATGTGATTATGTTTAGAACTACTATTTAAGCGGTAGATTGATTGTGATTGAAGTTTTTATTGATGCAGATTTCAGGAGTATTGTGTGTAAAAAATGATAATAATCAATCTAGAAGCTGATTTAGATAATGTAGCGCGTCTTATCAAATGCTGATTACAGAGTCTTTGTTATGAAATAGGTACGACACATAATGAGAACTCTCTCTCTCACTTATTTTTCGGTAGAGCAATCTTTCTCTCTTTATTCTCCGCTTGTTTTTTGACTTGATACGTTACGACTCCTACTTTCTCCTTCACTTGATGAAAAATCTAGTTCACACAGGAAACTACTTACCTAAAAAAAGTAGTTAGCACATTCAGCGCAGATGACAATGCTATACAGGGAACACCACCATGGCTGTAGCCAATCATATTATATCGCTGTATCTCGACCGCGTTATGAATGAATCACTTTCTTGTAATATGCGCTGAGTTGCTCAATACGTTGCTGTGCGTTGGCTAAAATAATGCATGCAATCATACGATTGTATGGTATTGTTATACGATACAAAATGTGTTTCAATTGAGTGCATTTAAAAATAATATTGATTGCTACAGTTATTGTACCAGTGCTTTATTGTTTTTACAATCAAATAATAAATGTAACTTACTCATGGGTTTATTAAAAGATAAAGGTACCTATTTGCGCTGAAGTTGTTAAGTTTTTAATCTCATAAGATAGTATAAATCATGTTACCTAGTAGCTTAGTCTTTTTATATTCTTATGTCTACTGCCCTACCATGTGGTCTATCCTTATCGAACACATTCAACGGCACGAGTGGGATAGTACTACGAATAGGTTAGCAGAGCTGCTAGTGTGTCTAACAAAAAATTTGCAGAAATAAATTCTGCTCGAAACAGTTTTTTTATAAAGTCCTCAAACCTTATTAACTAAGTATAGTAGTACAGCAACATGAACGCATTGAATAACGCATGCGATTTTAACCCCCGACGCAAAAGAAAGGTGTAATAGTTTGAGGTGTCGGTATGTCTTTGTGTTTATCTGTGGCATCGTAGCTCTCAAACGGATGAAACTGTAATTTGATCGAGAGTTTTTAGCTAAAAAAATGAGGTTTATCGAATTAAATACCGAAAAAATTAGGTTTTTCTGTATCGGGTGATTTATACATTTTTAATTTATTGTTTTAGATAGAGATAGAGAGAGAGAGACAGCGATTACTCCACCGACAAGAGTTCTTAAATATAAGAAAGAAGTTGATAAATTTCAATTGTTATGTAAAAAGAAATCGATTACGAGAAGATTATTTGTGATAAATGATAAATATTTTAATTAATACTAGCTTTTCCCGCGTGGCTTCGCTCACGTAGACTATAGAATATTTTGAACATTATTTATTTATTTAAATCGAATTAGTATTATAGATACCTAGAAAAATGATAAATCAACAAACTGTACTGCCCATAAGAACAAATTGTACTACTCTGAGTCGATGCCACTACTTTTAGCGTCATTGTATAAGCAGATTTAGGTACAGGGCAAATTACAGTCAATAATATCGTCGGTATAGCAATTGCAAATATTCGCTATTATATAATAATATAATCTAAGAGATTTCTAAGGAATTTTCAAAGGAAAATCAAGATAGGTACTTATAAGGCTGGTAAGTTTTTCTTTCCAGTATAAGAGAACAAATAAATTTGAAAGGACATTGACAGGGTTTGGACCAAGTGCTGCCCAGGAATGAAAGTAGCTCCAGTGGTATCGTGGCATTAATTTACATCCAAAACAAATATTTAAAAAAAAAATCGTCCCAGGAAAAAAAAGTTTTGTTGTTAATAATTATTTTTCATTAAATTATGAGTATGGGATGTTTTTCCCTCCAAAATACATAAATCTACATCTAATATATTTTATAACATTGTCCTGTAGCACCAAAAGCGGTACAGGAATGGAAAAATCGGGACGGAAATATGCCTAACCCTTTTATTCAAAATCACAGATTTAATTGGGATCAATCTCATTAATTAATTGGGGTTGGTTTTTTTTTCAGTAGGGCTGAAAAGCGGGATATCCCGCCAAATCGGGACATCTGGCAATATTACGTAGCACGCAAAACACAAAAAGCTGTTCTATTGTGTCTCGTTTGCACCATGCCATTATGTATATTGGTGCGTTGTTTATTTAAACTTGTATTGGGCACCAATTCCAGTATTCTAATATGGTAGTTGAGAGTAGTCAGTACAAATAGTAAGGTGGCGTTATGTTGCATTCCTATTTAAGTTAATTTTTGTGGAGCAACATTTCAGCCTAATGCTTGTTCTTGTAATGCTTTGATTTCTTGATCATATTTATGTCAAAAATAATGTATATTTTTTAATGTTCATTAATTCAAATTACAAATTACATTCAAAAAATTCAAATTACATTATTATTGTAACATAAAAAGTACAATTAATACACTCACAGTTACATTGAAATTAATTCTTAAGATTCTTTTTTTCATATAAAAAATGCATAACAAAACCCTGTTTTTCTCTTGACTCCTGGGATAGATTTTGATAACTATTGGCCTAAGGAACAAATAAATTAATTGTACTATGTGTTCATTCTGGGTAGCACTTGGTCCAACTTCCATATAAAGATTGGCAATGTCCTTTCGAATTCTAATCCGATTTATATTTGACATTCCAATTTTAAAAGGTAATTACATTGCACCAAGCCAGTTTAAATCAAAAGCACTAAGGAGTATTGATATCAACTTCGATGCAAATCACCCCCAAAATAAATTTCTACCCCTTTTTAACCCTGTTAGGCGATGAGTTTTAATAAAATACGAAACACGTGTTCCATCAATTCTGAAAAAGAATGTTTATGCAAAATATGAAGTAGATTGGACCAAGGAATCCCGTTGTCCCATACAAACTTTGCCCCTATTTTTCACCTCCATAGAGGTAGAATTTCGAAAAATCCTTTCTTATCGGATAATTACGTCATATAAAGAACACACCCTCCAAGTTTCAGGTCTCTACGATCAGCGGTTTAGGCTGTGCGTTTTCCCAATATTTCCCTTCACTGCTCTGCTCCTATTGATCGTAGCGTGATGAAAAGTATACTATAACCTGCCCAGGAGTATGAAGAATAATTGTGCCAAATTTCGTTAAAATCCGTCGAGTAGTTTTGGTTTCTATAACGAATATACAGACCGACAGACAGACAGACAGACAAAAAGTTTACTGATTGCATTTATGGCATCAGTATCGATCTCTAATCACCCCCTGATAGTTATTTTTTAAATATATTTCATGTACAGAATTGGCCTCTCTACAGATTTATTATAAGTATAGATTTATGCCCGTGTAGGTAGATGAAGGTACTTTCAATATAAACACATTTGTACTTTTTTTGTAATCACTTACAGCCTTTATCAACAACTTGACTTTATACAATTTAGTCATAACATTAAATAATTTAATTAACAATGTTATTATTAAGTAAAGGTTATCTTTTAAACAGTGTCGGTATTTTGACGCGGGCGCCAGTATGAAGATTCTTGAAGATTCTCATTAAGATTCTATAATTATCAATAAACGACACTTATTGACGGACACTCAAAGTAAGCGTATTAAATTTAATTAAATATATTGCGTTTATTTATTAATTTAAGATTGCAAAGAAATAAGTTTTTATTTTTATAAAAGCAACGTTTTAAACCATGCCATGTATTGGACTATAAGAACAAAACGTCATGCAAAAATGTATGTCAGTGCTGTTGACCGTTAAAGAGTTCCTTTATCTGGAGCTAATCTTGGATGTCGATGCGTCATGTTTACCATAAAAATGCATTGTCATCGGAACTAAACTAACATGTAAAAATTCAACTTCGTAGGATTGGAGGAAGTGGTTTTAATTCAGCTTGAAAAATTTAACCCGAACATAAAACACATATATCTACACATACACACATTGCAAGTTAAATAAATGCTTCTAAAATAAAATGAACGAAATCAATAGCCTAACAAAAAGTACTTAAGATTGCAAGAAGATCATTAATATCAAGTTTTTTATACAAAAAGAAAAGGCAATCAAGTAATTATACCAATTGAGATTTCTCGGGATTAAATGACTAAATTAAGTGTATTAAACTGGTAAACTAGCTCGTTTTTATTTCAGAATTGTTTATTACTCGAATTTAAGATTTTGCAGTTGTTTTTTGAAACTGTTGATCAAGTACAGAGTTTTCCGGTAAGACCGCTAAGACGGAATCTTGGATAATTGGTAGGTGGGAAATTCTTAGAAAAACGTTAACATTTTCTTAATTAATCATTTTTCTCCTAGAGATTTAATACACAAAAGTACTTTCGGAAGGTTTTTATACTATCTCTACGCCTGACAACAGGGTGTAGTTAATGTTTTAATAATAATAATAAGCAATTTGTGTATCGCACAAATGGATTAGTTTGACAGCTCTAAACATCCTCCATCCTTTTCAAAAAAATATCTCAGTTAGAAAGAGAGTTAATGGAGTTTAAATGTGTTTAGAGCGCGTGCAAGAGAATTAGCACCAATATCTACTAAGCAGGTAATCACGCAGCTAGACAAGTAGACATCAGACCTTGACTGGATTGCCTTGGCACTGTACTTTGCACCGGCGACGCGCTATTTCTAAACACGTTTTATAAAAAATAATACTTTTATGGCGATTCTTACTGACATACATACTTAATAATTGAGGAAGACCTTCTGTATGCCAAGATTGAAATTTGAATCAATAAAATTTAGCAGATAACTTGCAATTTGGAGATGATAATCAACCAACCACCACTAATTACTCTTGTCAAGCCTGTGGTAAGTTATGCCACTTTGTAAAACCACCAAAAACGTTGTCTCGCAGACATTTCGCCATAAATCGTCTGTAATAGACGCAAATACCTATTATGTGGGTTACTTGCGTCTCCACTTGACTATGTCGAACGCTTCGTTCTTCTCAATTCTTGTAGACGTTGAATTGCTCTTTTTGAGAACTGCTCTTTTTGTGAATTGCCCCTTTTGAGAATTGCTCTTTCTGCGAATTGCCCCTTTTGCGTCAGCTGCATATTTTGCAAATTGCCTTTTTTGCGAATAACCCGTTGAGTTCTTTTTTCACCACATCCGTCTATCTCATTTTTAGTCTCCACCTTCGAGATCCGGAGAATATTTAGGTTATCTATCACTACCTCTAACCAACCAAGTTACTAGAATATAGAAAGACTTAGAAGGTTTGTGAATGTAAATATACTTTAATAAAATTTGAGTAATATATGTGATTATGGTAATAAATGCGTCAATAATATTTGCGCGGTTATTCAACTTTTGCTGAATGTTTAGCAGGTTAATGATCTAGCATAACTTCGGGTTGACGTATGAATAAGATTTGCTTAGACAAGTAGGTACAAAACGTTTCTCATAACAAAGTAAATAGATGGGCCTAATATGTAAGACCTTGGAAATTGTACGAAGTAGGTAACAAGGTTTGCGAAGGATCAGATTACCTAACTGAAACCTTGGGGAGCCTTGTCCCGTATCTGCACGAGTTACTACTCAAAGAATTACCTTCAAGGCTTTTGCTGATATTTAAGTGCACATTCAAAATACAATAGACGTTGGCTTGTCTGTCTACAAACATATTTTTTTTTAAAAAACCTAATTTTTTTTTAAACAATACAACTAAATTAAAATCCGTTTATCCATTAAGGAACTACATAACATACGATGACACACAAACAGATACCTACAAACTTTAACCTTATAACACTCCCCTTTTTTCGTCAGGGTCACGTTAAAATTTCGATTTAATATCACAAAACCAAAAGAACCTACCTATTTGATTGCTTCTAATTATAATTAAGTGTCAATTATAACGAAGACAGACGGCAGTACATTGTGTGGTAAGCTAGAGGTCATCAGTTCTATTCCAGGCTGAGTAATTGAGGTGCACCCACACCTAGTTGAGGTTTTAATTCATAAATTCTTGTGATTCTTTTAGAATGAGCGTGGGTTTCAGGGTATAATGCAATTTGCAAAGAAACTTTGTGATTTTAAAAAACTGGAAGATCAACACCTGGATTTTACATGGCAAGTCATTCGGTTATTGTTACTCAAGAGCAATAGAAACAACTATAAATTAAAAATTAATAAACCCAACACAATTTTGTTTTTTCAAATAAAAAAGCTAAATGAATATCGGTTTATCCGTTTGAGAGCTAATACCACAAACACACAATTAAAACTTATAACACCTCCCTTTTTTCCTCGTAGCTCCCGAACGAAAGGACCGATTTTGATGTAGTTTTTTTTTTAATTATGTCGCGAATTTTTAAATTTATACCTAGTTATTATAATTATTTAGTGATTACGACAAACATTGATCTCTTTAGTAAATAAAAGGTGAATCAGAGCCGAAGCCAAATTTGACACTCCCATAATTACTTTTTAATCCTACATGAATCACAAAACGCTAATCTCTTGCTTATCAGGTAGACTAATTAATCACGTATTTATAAAGAGTGGTGGAAAGTTTCGATTCAGTTGGCTACGACTTACGATTATGAATTTATGACATACTTGATACAGATAACATTACAAAGAAATAAATGTTATCTCGTTAATTAATGGGAATGAAGTTTACAATGTAGTAGCTATAACACTATCAGACGGGACAGGTGTGTTATTTTTTTTTACTAACATAGTTATTTATGTAGAAAATATTTAGAAAGAATGAATATTATTTTTTATTTGGACTTAAATAATAAAAACCAACCTCTAAATGGGAAAATCCCTTCAATAAATAAATTAGTTTATGAATAGAAAATCTGAACTGTTAAATCCAGGGCATAGTTACAAATCTACCGAAGCGTTAAGCCCAAGACAAATCGACCTGAATGTTCACTAACAAACAACAAACCAAGTTTAATAACTAGTCCACCGATGGACGTCCCAATTTCGACCTTAATATCAAAGCTCATTAGGGTCAATTTATTATATCATCAAAGTCAAGTGTGCTGTTGATTTGGGACTAGAAAAGTGTTCGATTGTGAGCTGAATATCACATGAAGTGGTAGCCAGGGTCTACAGTTTAACGTGACTTCCAAAACACGGAGACGCTCGAAATAAAATGCCACCCATCCACGAACTAACTATGTCAAAATTGCAGCAAGTAATGAAGCCATGAGCACCTCAGTGCAGAGATATCATTAGCGATTAAACATCAATTTCACCGGTACATCTCTACACAGACGGTCGAAAAGGACTTTTTTTCATCAAGTGAAGGAGAAAGTAGGAGTCGTAACGTATCAAGAAGTCAAAAGACAAGCGGAAAATAGACAGGTGGCGATTGCTCCACCGATAAGAGTCTAACTCTTAAATATAAGAAGAAGAATGTCTACACAAATTGCAATACTAACCCAATAGAAAACTAGAATGTTAACCGACAATTTATGCAATACTAGCTTCCGCCCGCGGCTTCGCCCGCATGATATGTTGATAAATTGTAGCCTATGTGTTATTCTGATGTATAAGCTATATTGTGGTGAAGTTTCATTCAAATCCATTCAGTAGTTTTTACGTGAAAGAGTAACAAACATCCATACATCCATACATCCATACTTACAAACTTTCGCCTTTATAATATTAGTAGGATTGCACACTTCAAATATGACGTCAAACTCAATTGCGAAACGGTTTCCCGGCAACTTTGCAGGGATAGATACAATGTAGCCTACAACGTAGGATGATTATGTTCACCCAACTTCGTTAACAAGGATACTAGTACAGGACGGGTCGAGCGAGTGAAAGTTAGCTTCGATACAAAACAGAACCTGTTAGGCTTTGTTGCTTGTGATTTCGCTCAATTAAACCCTCCTTGACAACGTGAACAGTATCAAAGGTAATATTGTAAAGCTTTGTTATTTAGATACTTGAGTTTCTATTTCAAGAATTTAACATAGACATTCGGAAAATAAAGAGATTAATGTAAATGAAATGCTGGAGCAAAAGGAAATTAGAAATGTAATTGGAATTTACATTTAGAGAAATATTGAAGAGACTTCAGAGGTCAATTTGTAGATATTGAAAAATATTTACTTATACAGCAAAATGTTTTGTAACTTGGATCCACATATAACTTTATACGTATCTAGTAATTCTACGTAAGATGTCTCTGAGGGACTGATGGACGAGGCTATGTTGGTTGCGATTGGTTAATCTGGCTTGATTGATTAGCTCTCGGTAAAATTTCCTATCAGTACTCGCAGAAAACTCTTAAATTACATCAAATGTAGTGGCAGAAAGTAAAATAACAAGAAATGCTAACAGTGTGAAGATATAAATGAAATATAATTATAATTCTCATATAATAATCTTGGACCATAATGTTGATTTGACACTTTTAATACACCATGTGTTTTATGATTGTATTTATGATAAGTTACACATTTACCGATAAGGAATGGATACCCACGACAACACACATTTGATTATAAATGTAGTAAATTAATACAAGATTACTACTAGAGGAAAAACAGTAATACAAAATGGATTTTTAAAATAATAGAAGAAGACGTACATAGGATTACGATTGTAAAAGCTAAAAGTTAAGCGACTAAGGAGATTTCACTCCAAGAGGAGAATGAAAGAAAAAATGCCAATGCGGAAAGCTACAGCAATCATGATTACTAACATCAAAAACTATAATAGGTCCGTCGATGAAAATATAAGAGATGAATGTATTAAACCAGGAAATGTGTATTTACTGAGATGATAGGGATCTTCTTTTACCCATGTTAGAATAGCATGGTTTTATTTTCATCCACGGTATCAATGTTATTTCATTGCGCAGAGCTACAGTCACGCAATGAGCGACCGCGTGCCGCAGGTCACTATTATAGGTACCGTCGTGTGTAGGACTCAGAGGATTGGTCTGTTAAGCAATAGTACCATACTGTCTTGTTTGAAAACCTGTTACACTGGTGCATTCTAGCGTTTGAGCCAACTGGTTTTTGCTGAGCAATTTTATCCTGGTAACATGATGTTACAGCACAAAATATCTAGGTGATCTAGTTTCTAGTTATCAAAATTGAGACAATTAGTCGAATTTGCGAAACTTTTGACTTGACTTTTTTTTTTAAGAATTATAAAGTAATAATTGACAATTACTGTACACTGTTACCCTCAAGTTTGAAACATAAATAATTAGGTTGTTCTCGTACCAACAAAACGGCACGTGTATCAACAAATTTAGAAAAACTGATCGGTAATGCATTTCTGCTAAATTTCCGAAGTGATTTTAATAGAATTTTGCAGAAAGATAACTTGCAACCTGTAAATGACATAGAAGCGGATATTAATATTAAACTCACTTCTTCTCTATCGGCATTCCCATCTTGTCTATTCACTTCACTTAACACGAAATACTAGAACATGCGTCTATGGCTGTAAGCGATCAACTAAGTCAGGATTACTAGTGATAAACCTTATATATGAATTATCTATCTACATTATAATAAGGCTGATAACTTATCTGATGTGTGAGACGTATGTGTGTCGGACACGATATCAATGTCTGGAGTGTGATCGTAGATCGATGGCCGAAGACAAAGTCCTTTTATGCAATAATTTAAAGCGTTGTAAATACTTAATTAAACCTTTGCTGTCATAAAATACGACACCAGTGGCGAAGGTTTCATAATTATGTTACTAGATTCCTGCTGGCTTCCCATTGAAAAATAACTGTGCCATTATTAGTATACGCATACTGTCTGTGTTATTGGTTTTTCTTAGGCTCGGCTCTGGCTTACTTAGGCTTTACTACTTACTGCTCCTTAGGCTTACTGGCTTGCTTAGGTTATCTCTTTAAAAAATTACCTTTCGCCACTGTAGGACACAGATTTTTCTAGGGATTAAGAGAGTTTAGGTTGATTCCTTCCAGCACAGTACGGATAGGCAAGATACCGTTGGCAAATACCTTGATTTAATATTCCTTGAGATCTGACCGTTTGTATTATACTGATTTCTAAACAATTTGGATTTTAGGAAATTTCGTAATATATTATTTATTTACTACTGCCTCGTTGGTCTAGTGGTAGCAAGCGCGACTGCTGAGCACGAGGTCCTGGGTTCGATCCCCGGGTCGGGCAAAGTGTTATTGGGTTTTTCCATTAGGAAATGCTCAGTAGCCGCACGGAGTCTGGAATTGTGTCCGTTTAATGGCAATAGGCTCGCCCCCTATTACATGGGACTTATTACATAGCCGGCGAAACGTGGGTGTACAACACACCTCTGCCTACCCCCTCAGGGGAATACAGGCGTGAGTCTATAAATAAAAAAAAAATTATTTATTTAATCATTTCTCATTGTTATCAACTGAAATGGAATCAATATGTACTTTTGTACATTGAGTAATGTATGACGCATAGTTCGTAGATTAAAAAAGTAATTAGCACGGCTTTAATTTTTATTGTAACAGAAGCACAATGATTCAACCTTATCAAGGATTTGGATTCACAGCATGAATAAGGTAAAATTTATATCAATTGCCAGAATTTCAAGGGCATAGATAAATAACGATTCCTAATCTCATATATCTTTCACATTCAAGTTGACAGCTACAATTGCGTTATACCAATCTTCGAAATGGGGTCACATTACTCATTTCCCTTTGGCATCCACCCTACCTAAATAACTACTCTCGTTTAATAAAAAAAGCATTTTTGTAAAGCGTTTATGCATGCTAAGAAAACTCTAAAGTTCTATTTCTGTAGCCCTCTAGTATTCCGTTCAAGGAGAGGATGTAACTACCATCTGAGGTAGTTGAATGTGGAAGAAATTTCGATAGCACAAGTGGAGTTACGAATAGCTATATGGCAGAGCGACTGAAGGCTTTACCCAGTAGGTCACGCGTTCAAATCCCATCGACATTTTCTTTCTACAAAAATGTTGAAGCAAGTTGCAGGCACCGAGATAGGCCCCAAGAGGATACCAACACAAATAAGAGATGTTCTCGATAAAGGCATGACAGAGTATGACGGGTTTAAACTTCAGGTTATAATATCAGCCATAGCTATAGAAAGGTTTAAAACTAAGACACTAATTGCTGAAATACACGCTGCCCACAGTGTAGTATAATTAGGTAAACCACTTCAGATTCCAATTGAAGTTGATGTCTATATTCAAGTTTATCTTCATATCTGTAACAGCTATTTAAATATAATCTAATACACGGTATATCTATTCTATTTGCGAACATGCTTTCATTGATACGAAGATAATGTGTCGGCTGGAGTGCCGAGATTAGCAATTAATCAATATTTAAATAAAACGTGAATTAGACAAAGATTTTCAATTATAAAAGTAAAAATATCATCAGTAAAAGTGTCATATAAATTAAAGCGTCTGTAATAACACTTTACAGCAGTGATACCCTAGTGGTATGACCGTTAGACTGCCAAATCAAAGGTCGTAGGTTCGAAACTCAGACGCGCACTTCTGAATTTTCAGATACATGTGCGTATTACAAATTAATAGAAATTAATGACTTGCTAAAACGATAAAAGAAAACACACCTAAGAGATTCAACGGTACGTAAAGCTATATCAGAGGCCTACGGGCGGTTTTAACTCTGAAACCAGGTTGTTCTGACACCAAAGAAAAAAAAAAGAATACTTAATGCTTTTCCTCTTTTTAAGTCCAAGTCAACAAGCCGCATGTTGACTTGGCTTGTTGTGGTAATATTATTGTAAGTACAATAGGGTTTTGTAGTGTTGTAAGGATCTAGATCTAGTTCGCAACGCTTGCAAAGAGTTGGTTGGCTGATAGACCGTGACCATGAGGGCATCGCCACCGCTAATCATTTACTCGTAGAGATACTTGTAAACATAATATGGTGACGTAGTGAACAAAACAACCAATCGCGTGCACCTGCGCGGTAGAAATTTCCTTGCCTCTCCTTCGTCGGTCCACCAAAGAGACCTAAATCATGATAAACGATTTATGTTCATATCAGCGAGAAAATACGTAATATTTTTTCAGAAGTTCTTTGCCATGTTATTATTCTTCATTATACAAGCTGAAAGTCAATCAAGTCAAAAAAGTATTTTAAGACTACAGATAAAAAAAGTATGTCAGGACGCTATTTAAGTAGAAGTGAAGTATCAAAGGAAATTTTACACAAAGGGATAATAGCAATTTCCTGCCGCAAAGAGAAAATTCCCGATACAGTGAACAAAGAGAAAAAACCGGACACGAGTGAGTTAGACTAGCGAACCGAGGGTTCCTTACAATAATAGTTTTTTAAATATCTTGTACGTTGTAGTCCTTCGTTTTTCATCCAAAACTAAGTATTTGGACATTGGAGGACTTGATACATTTGAATTAGATAGAGACCTATTACTAGGTCTCCCACTATAGGCTTATTTCAAGCGAGTTACGTTTTGGTATGTCCTGAGTTCTGACAGCTTAAGAATATGACTACAATATGCCTGAGAATACTCGTAATCTAGCCGCTCTACAGATTTCTAATTCTCAATGACCTGGACCATAGACAATACAAATGCTTGTTGGTAAGTATCTACGGATTATCTGCGGTCAACGACCTCGGCTTACATAATTATCAGATAGTGAAGCCATTGTTTCACGTTTATAACTTATTGTTATCAAATTAGAATTATTGTAGGGAATAGGAGAGTTGATCGTTAGATGTTTAGCTTCTTCTAGATTATGTTTAGGTAACATTCTGAGTTCACAGACAATATTATACGATTCAAATACAAATGCGCAACTTTTAACGGCATTTTGTGACGCCTTAGTAAACAGAAATAGTTTGAGTTGACTGTTCCTATTGGCTAACACGCGTCACAAAATTAAATAAACATAGTATTACCGACATACCTTTGGAGGGGTTGTTATGTTTTATGGTTTCTAATTACCTTACTGTTTACCTTACTTTTTTCATATTCGCGGATGCAAACTGCAATAACATACACAAAATTTCACAATACACAAACACCCAGGCCGAGTCGATCAATTAGGTAGGGTAGGTTATGAAAACCAGGGTTAAGTCACTAATTCATTAGACGAGGAGGAGAATTGTACAAACGGCCACCTGGTTGCAAGGCAATGCGATTCTTGATCCATCAAATTAATTTCTTTGATTAATTAAACCCTATAGCGAATTCAATGTCAAATGACGTTTCGTCATTCAAACAACAGACAGATAGATATAAGTGCAGAAAAAACCTTCGAAACGAAAATAAAGGCGTGGAAGTAAAATGTGTCGTTGGCTTCCAGCCAGAACTGTTAATATCTATGAAACAGTGAATCTTGCAGTTCGAGATTAGTGAGCATTTGTTACTAATATAACATACATTCATAATCATAACATTCAATCAATGACTTGAACAGACCATCACGATTTGCAAGATTGCAGCCAAAAGAAGTTCCTAGAAGAAAAATGTCTGGCTATGTAACATCAGAGAATGGACTCCATGAAGTCTGTTGAAGAGCTAATCAGACTTGCAATAAACGAAAAAAGTTCTAAAAGCTATACGCCGCCAGTAAAGGAGAGGTACTTGTGTAGGGTGCTGACTGCTGAGTCATGCCACTTTTTTTTCAATGGTTTTTCCATCTCAGCATACAATTGCAGTTCTTAGTTAAAGATAGTTTGACAAGAAGTTAAACACAGGCGTTCCACAAGAAGTGCTATAACATCCAGTGCCATAAAATAAATCTAGCTAAAGGTGTTTTCTATACCGTTTCTGCAACTAAATGGACTTCATACCTATACCAAGCTTGCAACTGTGGAAAATTGAAATAAGTTCAAAGATTTTTATTTCCTCCGCCTACGCTTAGCCCGGAAGTTGTCAATTGAGTTCTGTTCGAGTCTAGCTTTTATTCGTTTTATAGAGCTTTGAATTTCAAATTCAAGAGACTCCTATCTCAAATATTGTGCAATACTAAAAACATTTTCTTTTCGTAGAGGACGAAATATGGTAGAAGAAAATATCGTCTTATATGTATATCGGTCAGTCATAGGCAGCTCATTTCTTTCTACGGTGACGCACGGCCAGCTACCATCCTTATCCTGTAGATATATTCCCTTTGCTCGGACCAAACTACCTTTCTTAACAATCTTTCGGCGTCTGTATTTCCGGGACATTACAATTTGGGGATATCAAATCAAGCGTGAATAAGCATCTTAAAGGCAGGTGTGCTCCATCGTAGATCTCAACACCGTTTATCATAAGATGGATACGTGGTCAAACAAATTTTCATTACAAAAAAAATTAATTGAAGATGTCAAAATAGGCATAATGGTAGCCTCTTGATAAGGGAAAGAACTGGTTCTTGTAATACAGAAGACATCACAAGTGATTCAAAAGCGAAAAGGTATCACTTTTTGATGTCATATATGATGTGATGAATCAGTGACATATTATCACGCAAGAGGACTGGAAGTGCACATCAAAACTATACGCTCGGGTATCGCAATCGATCTGCCAGGCAGTTAAACTTGCACATTTGCTTAGCGACAGATATTTACACCAGATAAGAATCATTCAGCAATAAACACCACTGATAAGCCGGCCTTGACTTAATACAAGCCTAAAGCGGCCATAGACAGGTGTTCGCAATATTTACAGCGACTACTACACAATCAACTTTTATAGCGGTATAAGCACAAATTTTAGTGTCCAGATTTGCGCAACGTGTAATATATCGAGTTTATGATCGTTCAATAACTGTTACACTTAGTTTAATACGTTGAATGTTACACCTATCAAAAGAAAGCCTAATGGAAGCATAATGGTTTGTTGCAGATAAAAGTTTTATTAAAATTTAGTTGTGGAAAAGTGTTTGCAGTGGTACTCTTAAAGAACAGCTATCCTATCAATTCACAATTGTGCTTCTCAGATTTATAGGTACCTAAGCAATAGAATCTTGTGATCCCTGGAATGTTCGCATTTACTTTCGACAGTAAAGCATTTCTTGATATATAGGTGAAGCATTTTTGATAGACATTAAAGACAAGTAAAATATAGATAGTGTCGATTGTGATTATGAGCACTTAAGAGTATTAAGTCTTATTGATTTAAAACTATATCTACATACAATCAATATTATGTATAAACACTTACGTCTCATTCTCGTCTATAAACATTTCTGTGTGCTTCAACCTGTAACAGAAAATATGTATTTAGTAAACATTTAATTAAAGCAAACAACTCAATTGGAAAAATTGCTTTTACTACAGAAATCACAATTAATAAAACGCAATCACAAGTGAATGGATCTGTGGACAAAGAATTGCAGCATAAATCAAACCTTTTATTTTTATCTATATTTTATTAACTAGATAATAGTAGGAAAACGATAATAAACTAACGTATCTTTGTACGGTAGGCCGCACATCAGTGCAAATAAGTGTAATGCGATTTCGACTTTTGTACATCGTAATAAAGTCTAATTCTAAGTCAAAAATCAGTGCTACCACAATTTTACCTAGTAATGAAAGCTTAAAATAAATTGTAATCGGTAAAATATTGATATTATATCGATAAGTACTTGATGACATAATCGATATCTGCAAATCTGTGAATACCTAGATTAGGTAATCACCATAGTGATACCTGGTACCATCGAAGTACCTGATTCCGGATTTAAGATAAAGTATGCTTAAAATACTCGAAAGATATGTCCTCAAGATATACCGAGATAATTAATTACAGAATAGTGACAAGGTCCACATTGATATGACCGCGGATACTTGAGTTTTTCTAAGTGAACAATCTATTTTTTATCTATGATTATGATTTATCACAAAACGCTTGATAAATATGATGTAGCAATATTGTTAAACGGTCTATGAAGCCCTTATCGACTGATAAAAACCTTGTATAGGGGTTTAGATGTTTTAATACAACAGCGTCCAAGAACACTCAGCCAGGTTCAGGAATATCTAATCATAAGAAAAAAAAATAAAGCAATAGTAGGTGCATAAAACGTTCCAACCTAGCAGATCGTTATTAAAATTCAAAATAATATTTTATACAGAAATCCTATTAGGTACGCTGAAACAGAACTCTGAGAAAACAAGCCATGTAAACACAGAAATAGACCCCGTAATAGAAAACAAACAAAGTTCACTTTCGCATAAACAGGCGTTGGCGAGCCCCCGCGTTAATTCAGCGTCATCAACTAAATATTGTTTTAACGTCAATTAAGTTCCTAGACAATGTACAGATAGTTATGCAAGCGATGCAGCGATGGCATAAATTTTTTACTTACTTCAGCTGTTTCAAAATGACGAATGACTATAAATTGCAGACAGCGAGTCAGCATAATATTTCAGTCATCGATTCTGGCCATATTTAATCGCACTAAAGCACATAATACTTATGTGAAATAATAATAAGAAGAAGAGTAATCCTACTAATGTTTGTAAAGGCCGTTAAGACTAAGTCAATATGAACTGATGAATGTGGTAGTTGGTCATTAATAGCTTTACTTTACTTAGCCTATATGGCTTTAAAAGGGTTGAGTACATAGTTGTAATGGAAGTACGTTAAGTTTTAGTACTAGAATGGTAATATATCACCAAAGTTTTGTGATATATTCCCAGGTTTGCCCAACTTCGTCGTAATGTACCTTTGGTCTCTGATTACATGAGTAATTGAACAGGTACTTGCGTCGCAGAGGTTTGCATACAGACATTGATTGCTTATAAGAACTAACGAACATAGATTAGAAAGTACAATTATGTCTGAGAAACGAGAAATTTCAATGAGAAAGCATTCAAGTGTAAGGATAAGCTTCAAGTGTCTTTGCAGACAATGTAAAAAAACACCAACTTGACCATGTTGTTGATAAATACGAGCGTGGGAACGAAAATCTAAGTTGGACGATAAACGTGGACTTTGAAACGAAGTCTAGCAAAGGAATGTTGTTCCTTGGATGAAACTGACTATCAGGAGGTAAAAATCGGAAGATGGAAATTACCCTAGACATACTGTCTAAGATATAGAATAGGACTTAAACATAAGACGAATGGCTTACACATATTTATATTGGAAGATGTCTCGATTTAGATTACCGTCGACATTCACAATACCATAGCGAAAATTGTGGCCGAAAATCACGCTCCCAAAATGTGAATTGATAAAAACGTACTTACGTACTTAATAACATCGTTAGTAACAACTCTAGTTATGTTATCATACCACTTATCGGTCGCGGATCTTGCACTTAAGACTATAATCCCTTTTTTTTATTGCATTAATGCACTATAAATCTAATTCTTATTAGTAGTATCTAAATCTTCCAGCATTAAGTAGTCAGAGATAAAAACTACAATAATTGGGGTTGCCCTTGACTGCGTCGTTTGTCTAATTAAACTGTGGACTTCGGCCTTATTTTGGACGTATATGCTACCACAATATTGTGAAACTATCAGTGTGTTCAGATCTATATTCGGAAGGATATGTTCAATATCTCGGGTGTAATTACAGACATCTCACAACCAACACTTGGCCCTGAGCAAATATCTATAGGTCATACAAATATTTATCTAGCCGAGAATTGTTATTGACCGTGGAAAGCAAATCTCGCTATTGGGCCTATTGGCTATTGGGTCGCTAAAATATATATTTTTGGGAATTGTTCCATGTTATATACAGTGTAAATGTAGTAAAGGGGAAGAAGTATTGAGATGTTTTTGATCCAGGAACATTAAGGATAAACCCATATAGCAATAATGAATAAACAATAATAATAAGTGGGTTTTAACACATTGCATTACATGATTGGCAAAACCTTGGCTTATATTTAAGAATGATATATTGTATAATGTTAGTATTTTTTTTATCATTATCCTATTACTTATAAACGATACATTATTCATAATTAATACAAATAATAAGAAGGAAAATGTACGTACAACAGTAACAAGCAAAAAAAAAAGAAATAAATTAGTCAGATTTATAGAAAGTTTAGAGAATTCAACAAGAGAGATGATAATGCGAAGTCCAATCGGTTGCAAGTTGCAATATGGGGATGTCGAACAATGAGTAACGGAATTCTGGGAAACTTATGCAATGAACATTGTCTCTTACGATTGGTATATTGAATAATATGAAGTTGTCATAATGGGAAGTTGTAGGTCAAAGTACCCGTACCTTATGAAGGTAGAGACAAAGTACAGATTGGTCAAGCGGATTATTGGAGACAGTAGCAAAATCAGTCGCAACATCGACATTTTACCTTACGAAAAGAGATTTGGAATGTAGGAGAAGAAAGAGGTAATAAGAAAATTTGGAAAATATACGAGTAACTTACTAAAACCTGCTTAATAGACTTCAATAGCTCTTAGTAAGCAAAGCATCAACTAGTGTCTCGTAATCTATTCTTTGATATAAAAGTCAGTTAATTTAACTTTATCTACAAGTTATCCTACAAGTCTGGTCCCACTTTACGCGAGTTTGTGTGTTACCGCCGCGACGTCATGCCTCGAGACTAAATAGCTCGATTAGTCTAATTAGTTCTCCTGTACACTGAGACGAATATGTAAGTTAATACCTCCAATTATGTTTTGTTCGCCTAGTACTACGTCTAATTGTTGGTTATTTATTATGCAATTTTACGTATGGTTTATGGTGTCCTTCAAACATTGCTGTGGCTTTGTCTGCATGGAGTTCTGTTATTGATATGAGGCGTCTATCTGGTCGTACTAATATTTATTTTCAGTCTTCTTACAGAATAGTTAGTACACAACCTAGTTCAGTTTAAATCTTAAGGCCGAAAAATTTCTCTAGATGTTCTGTACGATGCCGATGTCCTTCACTGATTAAGTAAAGATAGTTGGCAATTTGGCATGCTACGAAACAAATCTTATTAAGATCGCCTAAAAGCCTTGGGACCTTCCCACATTGGAATTTCAGACAAAGGAGTGGGTAATCTTATTGAGACATTTGAAATTCTGACTGGATGCTATGATGTACCTTTAGGAATCGTGTAAAATCTTATTTAAATAAATTGTCTAACGCAACGCGGGTTTCTAGTAATTTTTAGTAACCAGACAACATAGACTAGTTCTGAAGAAATACATAATATAGCGTGTTCAAACGAGTTCAAAGGTGGTTCTTGTGCCTAGTCGACGAAATTCCTTGTAAACTGACAGACGTAATTACACGAGCTCGCACCTTTTAATTAACATTAACAATAAATGCTTACAACTTGTCTTCGTTATAAGAACGTGAAGACAGCTAGAATTAATTCTTATTAAAACATGCGGAATGAGAATTTAGATGCTATTAATGAACTTAGTAGTTTTCCAGCTTAGACGTATAAAATAATGTAGGGTTTGTATAGTATAAATATATTTTTAATTCCTTTTATTATTTTTATTTATTAGATTACTTTTATTTTTATGTTTATACTTTTGAAGCTCTGACCTTATCAGGCTTAATCGGAGCACTTCACTCTAAAAAAGGAACAATTGAATAATCCTGCTTTTATTCTCAAAACACCACAACTTAAAATTTACAAACAAAAGCTATACTAAAACCCAATAAACAATTGGAACGTAATTAAGAAAACAAATGCATACTCACGTCATTGCGAACAAAGTGAGACAGTAAAAGGTAAACCCACAGACAGTCTGAACACACGGGTTATCACGACGGCACACGACATGGGAATAAAGGCAGGCACGTGATGACATTGTCAATTAAACCCGATCATAGAGTATAAACATTACGTCATGACTAACGGGATTAGTGTTCGAAGAGACTCGAGTCTTTTAGCCTTATTTTTAAAGCCTTTTATTTTAGAATACAGGTGGTTAATTTGACAGATCCGCTTTACAAAATATTAGGAATTCAGGACTTAAATGAAAAAATTATGGGACTGAATGGAAAAATCGTGACGCAAGATTAATATGCATAAAATGATTACCTATTTTACAAAAACCACAGACTTTATTGAGTATCTTAAGATGTTAATATTCAATTGTTTGTTAGTTTTATTTAAGTGTCCACAAAATTGGCAAAATTGGCTGCTTAGATGAAAAAAGGGAGATATTGAGCGTCCCGCTCGGCGTGCTAGTGGGACGTGTTCTAAGAGGGCTGAAAAACGGGACGTCTGGCAACATTACCTACAGGGCTAAAAGCCTATTTAGCTTTGAGTTCCGAGGTCAACAGTCCGAGCGTTGTTTTACTCTTTACTTTCTGAAGTCGATTCAGGAAACTAGATATTTACCTTAACAATCAATGTCATGGGAATTTTTAGAGAAGACAGATTGATATAAGTAATATACTAGTTCAGTTTTTGAATAGAATTGAACTCAAGGGATGAAGAGATAAGTTTTTAAATTTAGTCTCTTTGGCATAGCTGAAGGCTTAACAGGCACTAAGTATTGGGTTCTGGAATATGATCAAAGGACATCGCTAGAAAACTAAGCAAAGTGGATAGTTTTAGATTAAAATTTAACCAAGAGGGAAATAATACCCATGTTGACCTTTAGTAGCTAAGATGTCTTTTTGGTTGACAATATTTTTACTATACAAACAGCAAAACACTAACCCACTAACCATAAAACACCAATACCAACTGAAAAATCTCACCAGCTGCTAATATCCATTATTTTAATCTATTCAACACATTGTGTACTCGGCCTACAAGTTCGCGTGTTTCACACAATACAGTGCGAAGTCCAGTCGATCAATTGTAACATCGCACCAGATTCACCAGTGACATCATGACAATTGGAACCAAATAATAACACGGACTTTGGAATCGAACAAGAAGTGGGACCAAGTCATGTGTAACAACTAACCTCATTCATACTACGGACGTAGTACATTGTACATCTCGATTGTTGAATCGATAGATTGTAATCGAGTATGAGGTTGAAACCTCGAGATGTTTGCTCAGTCAGTGAGGCTTGACATTCGTTGCCGCAGGCTGTTTCTTTTAGTGGATGACATAGGGCATTTTTAAATCGCGGGTGGAAGTTTGTATTGTAGAAATTGTAACTAAGCTTGAAAGAAACGTCCTTGGGTTCTTTAGACAACACCTAAATGGCATTTAATTCTACGTCAAAATGTCAAGTCAAAACAATTAACAATGGGAAAGCCGTTGAACTTTGCTTTTGTTGTCAGTAGTGACTCACTTCCTAACAGGTAAACGTCTTTATTATGTACGTAGGTGTTATGTTTACTGCGAAAAATATTTGGACTTGACACCAAGATTAACAGGATGTATTTTTACTGGGATTGGGTTTATCTGGGTGTTTATTGTTAGTAATACCTACTGATTTTTAAAATGTTAACCCGTCAGCGCCGACCGCGCCGACCCTTTTCTTGCTTTGGTACTCGTATGTCCAATGCCAAACTCCAATCAGTAATATTATATTTTATAAGGGTTTCATTATAAATAATTGTAATAGCTAGATAGTAAAATGCTTTTTTAATTTGATAAGGACAAATAAAATAAAATAATAATTTATCAAAAAGTTAATTGCCGTGGTTTATATTTTCTTAAATTAAATAAATTGACTTATGCCAGTCTGTAATGATTTCACAGGTCTCTATTAAGTGGCGAACTGGCGATCACGTGGTCTATAATGTAGGCCATTGTTTGTTTTTGTACATAGTACAAGGTACAATGGCTTGCCGTCATTGTCAAGGTCGAAAACCAATTTCTTACTTGAACACGTACATACCTACAGTAGATATTCCCACAATTCCTATACACTGATCTTTATTATTTATATTACGATTACGTATAATTTATTATTTATATTAATTCATGTGTAAATAACTGTATGTATTTAATTTATAATTTAAATTTTAAGGTACCCTGAACACTGTTAAAGGAGTCAAAAATCTATTATTCTATATTAAAAAATAAATAATCCTCGATTCAAAAAAACCTCAACTTTTTTAGCTAAGAACACTCTCACATGGGTTCCTCCGTTTTGGAAGCTGCGATACTTACCACAAACAGACACACAAACTTATAACACCTCTATTTTTATCAAAGTTGCAAAACAAAAGTTGCAAAGTTGGTGCCTGTTCTACAAAGTAATATTATTCTACAGAGAAATTCAGAATGACTCAAGGGGGTAAAAAACCTAATAATAATAATGTAATGATTCCTTTAACCGCTCAAGACACCAAAATCTTAGAAAGAATTAAAAATAGATTTGTAAGGGGAATATTGAATTTACATTGAAATTGAACCTTTTGTTTTGGACAATGAAATAGGGCCGAGACAGCATTTGCATACATATATGAAAGCTTATAAAATTTAATACTAAGACGAGACCTAACGACGGAATTTACATACATTCACTAAAATCTTAGGTAGGTACGTGCATAAATAAAATATTGTATGAATTTTCCAAAAACATTTTTACGATAAATGGTTAACCCTAATCTGCTAACATGGAACTAAAAACACCACTGGGAAATTGTGTATGTGTGTACGTGTACAACAGTCCAACTTTACATCTACAATTCTTTGGGGGAAAGCAGACCTGCCGTTACAAATCTAACCGCACAAAGCAAAATTGAAATCTCGCGAAATTTTTGGTTAAATTCAATTTGTATATTGGGATCTGCAGAGAAATGCTAGAAATCCTGTTTCCACCAACACCAATAGTGATTAGAAATGAATTGCAACATTCGCAACGTAAGCGACAGCGACAGACACAGCCTGTTTCGCAACTGACTTCGTTACTCGATTTCGATTTACACAAAATCGGTAATTTTTGTCGTCGCATTGTACAACGAATAAATAGCGAAAAAAATCTTTTACCCTTAATTTTTGCAGGATCTTTGCCAATATATTTGTTCGTAGTATTTCTTCTTATAGGTACCTTATCTCTATTCGAAAGACTTGCATTCAGAATGATTGGCCAATTTATATAAGCTTAAGTATATAAATTTTTTGAATATGCGCAAAATTAGATTTTGCCGTTGCAGTATTTAATTTAAGAATGTTCGAGCTAAAATTATTTCAGCATAAACACGCCAGAAATCAATAAACCCATCTTCTGATACCAAAGCATCCGAGTGCATACACAAACATGTTTATTAATAAATTTATCTCAATCGATATCCGGCAAGCGACGCCCATGAGTGTCCTATGGCGTTTTTATCATGTCGGGTTATCACAGGGTTAACTATCGGTACAGTCTGCACTTACAACCGGACGAAGTGATAACCTGATTGGAGGGTTCAACAGCTCGAAAGGTTACTTTATTCCATAAAGAAGAATGTAGACTATACGAAGCTATTAATAGATATTGTGAATAAAGTATGAAATCTGTTGGATGCTCGAGGCAGCATGGAGGACTAGTTGGAATGAATACCTTTGGTATTTGTCTTACCAAAAGTAGATTTTCGAGATTCTAATAAGTAATCATAATGGTTCTAATAAATATCGACGATTGATAGTTTTCAGGACACTGAAAATTCTGGAACTGGGCTGGTCAAAGATGGGCAAAAACAACCGCGAAGTGGTTCCATAAAAATAAGTAAACTCCTTCAGGCAGGCCCAAGAGATGGCACTAGAGAGAGACAAGTGTAAAGAGGGATGGGAGGTTTTGGTCATGCTGTGAGCCGCTTTACGTTAAATAATAACTTTTTTCCTTGTTTTGTCAACCCAATTTTTCAATTATGTACCGCCAATCTTCCTACAATTTGTTTATTGACAGTGTTGTCTCCGTGATACATTAATAATCCATGTGCTTAGAAGAGAAAATTTAAAGGCACGAATATTTACTCTCACAGAATCTATGTATAATTGGTGGTTCTCTTATATTTTATCAACGTTTTTCAAGATAGTCAATTTTCTTTTTAAGACAAAATCTCCCGCTTTACATTGTGATGCACACATTTATGAAAATACTCATATAGAGTTAACGCGGTTCATACACAATATAACACGCTATCTCTTTTCATTTTTTTTTTCAGTCGTCATTTCTTACCCTGAATCCTTTAATAACATCGATATTTTTATCTGTGAAACAATTTTCATTAGAGAAAAAGAAAGGAGCACGTCGAGTCTAGACAATGCAGGATCGGATCAATGAACTCTGCGACACGTTGGCATCAGTTACGTTCTTGATGACAACAGCTGTGTTTGCAAACACTTTGGTACAGAAAGCCCATTATCAACGAATAAAAGCAAAAAAAATATGGGCTTTAGCAGTTTAAAAAATATTTACATAATATGGATGATTATGCGGTTGAAGGCGGCCTTAATTCATCTCTCTGTAATACTCGTAGTTGCAATTTGTTCGTGTGTTGCGTTATCAAGGTTCTTGTAGTAACCCTTCTGTATTTTTCTCTACGATGGTTTTTCTCCACTCGTCGTAATTACCGCGACCTGTGCCAACACCTTGCGATCTCTTATCTCCTAGTACTCCTCGTGTTTATGTGCACGCTCTGTTTGTTTTATTGAACTGTTTTCTCGAGTATTGCTAACGTAACGGTCATAATTATGCGATTTACATCCACTACTTATCGCAAAAGGAGTTTTAATTAAAGGAATTATCGAACTGAAACTGGTCATGAGAACCATTCGACCGTTGAACTAGGTAGCAGACTAACAAAAACTAAGATACGTAGGTATGTATCATAAAAAACTCATACCATATAATTTACTTATGAATAAAAAAACGGGTAATAGTTGGATTGCCGTCCGACATTTAATAATTGAGGCCTGCGCCTGGCTGCTATTTACATTTCAAAACAACCTCATAGTTATGTTACTTTAGTACGTTTTATTAACAGTAACATAAAAGAGATGGATCATGAAATTCACGAACCATATCATACGTAATATGTACACAGTAAAAATGTCAAGACAAACCTACCGTAATATAAACATCTTGAAGATGTTTACCCCTTCTAAATCAGAAATCTCCCCTTACCTTTCAATGTAAAAGCATACTCTGCTGAACCTTTGTATATGACTACATGACTACGCTCAGATTTTAAATGTCAGCGTGACATTTGCTAACAATCTTGATATTAGATACAAATATCAACATATATTTGATTTACGAACGTTTATGTATTTTTGAATTTTTAAGTGATATTATTGAATGGTCACGGAATAGACCTTTAAACGAACTAAAGATTAATAAAAAAAGTTATCAGGTGACGTATATGGATGGAGATTAAGAAATTGGCTCTTCATAGGGAAGTCTGAAAGAAGCTGCTGCATTGACAAGATAAGAAGGTAACATGCAACTGTAAGTGTTGTTTGTTTTTACAGTGTAAAGAGTTTTATCATCTTATTGAATATTTAGTTACAAATGTACTCATCGAAAGCGTAACAAATCTATTGTTCACTTTTAATAAAGTAGCATCGCATAGGCCACGATTTTTTTGTCTTAATTTTTAAATGGTTTCCAGTTTCAATTCGACTTTTAAATTAGAGATTGACTATTAAATTAGAGAATTCCAATCCCTACTTTAATATTTAGGACAGTTATGCGATAAGAGAGTAGATTATCGTAGGGAAACTGGCAACACTTTAATTTAAGTGTTATTATCATTTTACTGGAATTCATGCGCATTATACTGGACGTTCTAAGAACGCTACATTGTTCGCTTAGATTGTCACGCATGAATGTTCCCGTACTAATTAGTTTTAGGTTGCAAGAGATACAACATGCAACTCTCATCTTAATACTTAATAATTATTACAGAACTTGACTTTGTGACAATGAAAATTATTCTAAATAACACGTAAACAACAAAATAAATCATTCGAAACAATAGATGTGAGTCAAAAGATGGAACAAAGAAAGGATTATAATGAGTGCATATCAAATCAATTACCTACTTTAGTATAATCTGACACCTAGGTTATCCAGTGGTCATTTGTCTATTCAATAACAATGTTACCGTAATGTCTCCATAACTTGTTTTTTTGCGATTTTTCGTAACTTTATTCAGTGATTTTATATCTTCAATGTGCGAACGAATAGGCTCCCAAGTTTTGAGCCATTTGTTGTACTAAAAAGTCTATCTTAAATCAGTTGCCATTAATACAGTAAAATGATGATTAATAGCCAACCACCGAACGTCTATTAATTATTCTATTCAATAGTGAGTATAATTTATTTACTTATCTATCCACCACAATACAATTATTATTACGGGTTTAAACCCAAGCGTATAATACCAACATTAATACTAAGTTATTAACAAACGTTAGTTGTAACTTGTCATGTATAAGGTGCTTCTAAATTATCTGCCACGGCTGCAATGGGAGATAATATTGGATATTTATATTACAATAGTGAAGTATTTTTTTTTTATCTAACGTCATAATTTTTTTTCTTTTGCCCGCGTTTTATTGCGTAGGTCTAATTCTGCTCCATGCTCCAATTTTTTTTACTGTTCCGGAGTACGAAATTTCTTCACTATTGTAATCTATATACCCAACACTTTCTCCCATTGCAACCGTGGCAGATAATTTAGAAGCACCTTATATAAATCGCATAGTCTCCCTGAAAGGATAATAAAACTCCCAACACGCCAAGTTTTCACGGCCAAGGTCTCGTGACTGCCAAGGTTAGCCCGTTTTATGAAAAGAGCTCTACTATGTAGCAAAGCAATGTTAACACTAATTGCATTCATTAATACATCCATAAAATGTAATGACAGCCTGTTATCTAACGCTATCCACGTACGAATCTACTAACTGTAAAACATTTTTGTAAAGGTCGTTGGTATGTCACAGTAATGGGGACGCGGATTAATCAGAAAAATATTGCAAACACCGGGCAGCTAAAGGACAACGTCATTGAAGACGATCGTGACGTGTGTGGCGTGACCTGGATATATTTGCAGGTAAAGCAAAGGCTGACATAAAATAAAGAATTTTGGAAAAAGAACAGGATTAAATCATCTACTAGAAAGTCAATAAGTCATGGAGTATGTCATTGTAGCGGATCAAATAATAACCCTCACCAAGAAAAATTGTTAAAAGTAGAAAAAAACTACGATACCATCTCGCTATAAGAGATTCAGAAAAGACAGAGATCTCTCAATGAATTTAAAAAACTGTTACCTGGCAATTCATACTCATTCATAAGCGAAACAATGATATAAAATTGCAAATTAACTAAATAGGAGAACGACCTGTTAATTTATTCATTAATGAAGCTAATTTAAACAAGGCATACATATTTATTAGATAACCTGACCAAAATAACAATAGTGACATAACTTGGTCAAGTATGAATTAGTTGTGTTTATAAATAATACAATGATGTTAATTTTGTTAATACATTAGTTATTGTAGACAACATCGAGACGTTTTCTATAAAGAAAACACAACATAAGAAGATACAAGATTTAAGTATTCCAGATAATATTGATATTATAATCTGTGTGAAAAAAAATACACCTTCAATTATTGCCTGACTTATCTGTTTGTAAACTACTGAAGTAGTGATAAATTTATTGTTTAATAGTTTTCACACAAAGGTTGTTGGTATAAAATTAAAAAGAAAATTGTGTTTTACAACAGTAATCAATTAAATTCTGTCGCGAGCGACAATATCAATCACGATTTTTACAACCAATTCAAGTTATTCTGATGATCTATTATAGCCTTTAGTCTTTTATGAATAGTGGCGAACTTGATCCGTCAATAAAGTCCGATTAAAGCCTTTACATGCTCCCAAAAGATTTGTAGAAATTGTTAAAAGGTTTTCTTCTTATTCCAATAATTAGCAATAATGTCCTATTAATTAATGGACATTGAAAAACAATAATGAAAGCCCTTTTTTCTTCACAAAAGACGTAACATAATGTTCTTATTTAGACAAAAGACATTCAAAAACGCTAATGAAAGCCGCTTATAAAGCCATTGCGTATCGAAAGAATTAGTTTTGTTTACTCTTAACAGAAGCGTGAAATATTTTAAATACGATAAGAATCGAGAGCACAGGTGACGTAATTAGAACACGTTACGAATAATAGTCACACTGAACTCTAGTTTGTCGCGACTAAATTTAGCAAGCTATTGACCTAGGAACTATTGCGTGTCTAAATAAACATAGGTCTATATTGTGATCATTGACTTGTTAAATCATAATCCTACACGTAACTTGACGTAACACATGTTAAACAACTTATTTGTGGTTAAATATCGGTTTGTTGGTACTGCGTAAAACTGGGATAATTTTACCAAGTTTTTCCCCAGTGAATCAATTTCAAGGAAAAATTAGCGAGGATTACCTATTATGCCACAAGTAAACATTACATAATAAAACAATTCAACAAAATAAGCAAGAATTTTTTCAATTTTTATTGGATGCGGGTACACGAATAAACTTTTTTCGTAATTTTAATAAAAGAACAGCACAAAATTAAATCAACAATCAAAATGTGAAAGTTGTTGTAAGCATCTAAAGGAAAAGCAGAAACCAATCATCATTCTTTGTTATTTTTATTGCACTGCGAACAAAATCTGTTGTAAAAAGATTGCTATCATCAAACGTGATGCATGTTCTGTTTTACAAACTTGTTTACACACGATAACGTATATAATATAATCTATTAAAATGGAGAAATCTCTACATCATATCTCTTTACTAAATTATTACCCAGAACCCTTAACTATAGGGTAATTATATTACTGTACAAAACGCGGTTAAACTTTGATCTCAACGTGGTAACAAACGTAAAAAGTACTCACCAGCTTAGCTATCAGATAAAATATAACTATGAAAAATATCACTTAACGACTATCACAGCCACTCGATATACAGGAGAATAAAAAAATACGTTTTTTTTTTCAAGAATGTTATTTAAACGCACGGTGTGACCGGCCGGTGCGGCGCGCGTTCCGAAACTGAGTCAAAAACCAGCAGTGACGTGGAACCGGTGAAGGGCCTTTACCACGTGTGACGAACTCATCTTGTTTCTCGCGCGCGACGCGGTCGTACAACGATGTGGATTTTATTTGTAAAGAATTGCACCATTGGGGCAGGTTGCGACGTAGAAGTGAATTAGGCATTCGTGGTAGACTTGGTGGCGTGATCGCGAGACCCACGTGGCTGTACATCCAGACCGTACGTCACCGGCCACAAAGAAAAACATATCTCATTCAAAATACTTTTAGAAACTGTCTATTAAAATGATCGATGTTACCTTGGACACACATTTTTACGAAAACAATAAAGCAATATGAAACAAGGTGGGCCATTAAGTTATTATACGTAATTTTTTATACCGACCCTAATGATGGACGGTTCTCGTGATTATAAGTTAGGAGTAGTAGCGAAGACACAAGGCCACTGCACCATCAGACTGTTCCCATCATTATCGTACATCGGGAACAACGCAATATAATTCTATTTCATAAGATGGCAAATCGACACACATTACATTAATATTTCCATTTCAAAATTATCCACGCTAAAAATACAATATCCTCATCGCGAATTATGTCTAGAACATCCAAACGACTACCATGTGACGTCACCAGAGTAACATAGCGTGATCAATGCAGAAGTACCTATTTAGACATAGACAATGTTTTTCTAAAGAATTTTGAGCTCAAAGACGTTTTTCAAGTTAGGAATTCTGATTAGGACAGCCTATTTTATTGTGAAAATGAAAGAACATTACCTAATCGAACGTTTTCGAGATCCAAGTCGCCTCATAGTCCTTCTGGACCATACAACCAAATCGTATTGGAGGTTAAAATAGTGAAACCAGCACTGATTAGTCTAATTTTCCCATAACCTAATAACATCTATGACTTTAACGTGTTTCTCATCATCTTCATCATCAATTTAAGAACTACACTCTTATCGTTGCAGTTTATTCTATCTCCAAAAGGCAATTCCTGATATCTCTGAGATAAAAACCAATGAGTTTCTAGTTCCAGAATAAATCAGAACTTTTTATAAATCAAAAGCGTGTACAGGAGCAATATCGGCTGAATACACAAACGTCTTGGTCCGCAGCACACTCGGTGAGTGCGCACTTAGCCGACAGACTGTCATGCTAGTTCCTTTCATCCAACTAAACGATTTTACGTCCAGGCAGACATGCATTATGGAAGATTAGGGAAACTGCTTGTTTTATGAGGAAAGTAAATTTCTATCTACAATTCTTGACAGCGAATGTTTGGTTGGATTTACGTAGATGAATGTAAAAAGGATAGAGTAATTACAGTTTTTTTAATTAAAGCATTTTCTATAAACGAAATTCTCATATCAATATAATCCCAATAATAACACTAGTTTACAGTGGATCTGTTGCCGATAAAATTTTTACTGTTGCTTGTTACATATGATATGCTGTTTATAAATATATAAGTAGAATATTTTTATCAGCTCTAGTTTATGAGTTATAGATAAAAATTAAAAATACAGGTATTTACTAAGAGAAAATGTAATATATTTTTTTATCAATCATTGTGCTCCAAAAAACTGCGCTTTAAAGCTCTTCTTTTATGCATGGACTTAGAAGAATGACGTATTAGGCTCCAGCAATAGTCAGACATCATATTCCTATCCCAGAAACCCTGATAACGCTCCTCTATGACGCGTAAATCTTGATGCATACGCTCTCCCTGCTCTTCGCTCATGTCTCCCAAATTTTCTGGAAACCTGTCTAAGTGACTATGAAGAAAGTGTAGTTTTATGCTCATATTGCATCCCAGAGTGCTTAATTGTAAGAGGAGGTCTTCTACAAGCACTGTATAATTTTCTGACTTTCTGTTTCCGAGGAAGTTTTGCATCACCAATACGAAAGCTGTCCATGCTTTTAATTCAAGCTGAGTCATAGAATTTTTAAATTCTGTATCTTTTGTAAGTTGCCTGATTTGGGGTCCGTCAAAAATACCGGCTTTAATCTTTTCCATAGTGAGCTGAGGAAACTTTTGGTAAATGTAGGAAAAACAATTACCGTTTTTGTCGAGTGCTTTAACAAACTGTTTTTTTATGATTCCTAGTTTTATATGCAGTGGCGGCAAAATAATTCTATCACGAGCTACTAAGGGATTTCGGACTATATTTAGCTGCCCAGGTGTCATATTTTCTCTCAAAGGCCAGTCTTTTCTTACCCAGTGTTCTTGTTTAGCTCTGCTGTCCCAAAGACATATAAAACAGGGAAACTTAGTGTAACCACATTGTTGACCAAGCAGAATGTTAACCATTTTTAAATCAACACAAATGATCCATTTGTGATCATTGTATTTTATTTTATCCAAGACTAATGAGATGTTATCATATTCTTCCTTTAACCTGGTACTGTGAGCAATAGGAACTCCTGCGTATTCATTCCCATTATGCAGCAGAATGCACTTCAAACTACGTTTTGAGCTGTCGATGAATAAACGCCACTCACTTGGGTCATATTGCTTTAATCCCATCTGTATCAACAAGTTTTTGATATCTAAACAATAAGCAATATCGTCTTCTTCGGAAAAATAACGCCGCAATTCTTTTTCCCTTTCACGGTAAAAAGTAATTTTAGTGCCTGGTGAAAGTAAATTTTTTTCTTTCAGTCTTGATGCCAACAATTCTGAAGCTTGTTTAGAAAGATTCAAATCTCTTACAAGATCATCTAACTCATTTTGTGAGAAGCATTTTGGCTCATTTGATGCAATTACAAAATCAGTATCGTGTTTCGACGAACTTGGTCCTTGATTGTCTTGTACTAAGTCTGATGAACTTGATCCTTGACTATCTTGTATTAAGGGTTCAGATGTATTTTCAGATACTGAAAAGTCAGGTGACTGTTGCACTGGACGCTGAACACAAGTAGTAGTTGGGTACTGCCATTTAGCTCGATTTTTAGAGTTTATGCCTTTAACTTTAACACTGCAAAAGTAACAGTCATCTGTATGATTTTGTGGTTCTCGCCAAATGGTTGGTGTTTTAATTTTAAAACTATTTCTTTTTCCGCTATTCCATAACCGTAAATATTCTACACACGATTTACAAACACAATTGGGGGCCCAAGACTTGTCATTTTTATTTAAAGATATCCCAAAGTACACTGAATAGGTGTTTTTAACGCACTCTGATATCGTTTTTCGGTATTCTTTTAATACATATTCTCCACATATATAACAAAAATGGTTAGGGTTATTTAAACAACTTCTCCTTGAACCACTCATGTCGTAAAAACTTTAAAATTTATCTGAATACACTGAAATAGCCACTTTATTAACGAATAAATACGCAGAAATGATGAAAGTCAATAACAAAGAAATTCGAGCTGCACAAAATTTTTTGAGGGTAGATTTGTTAAGATCATGTCGTAAGTGAACAATATTACCGACAAAATTCACAGCAACAGAAAAAAAGTTGAATTTTGTAAACTAGTGTAATGATGTTCGTCGGTTATACGTGTGATGGGTTATACAAGTTATTTTAAGATTAGATTAGAGTAATTAATTGTGGAGGCTCTTACACATCATAATTTAGAATCAATCGATTACGAATAAAGTTAATTTGATCTTAAACATTATACTCTTAGTACAAGATCAAAAAAAAATTAGGAGGAAGCTATGCGGAAGCTTACAATGACGTCAGCACGAGTACCTCTCAACCTACCCCCGGAACCTATATTTAAACTAATATAACTTCTTCCTGAAAATACAAATAAAAAACCTATCTATTTATTTTAGGATCTTGTTGTTCAAGTGATTTTAATGTTGTACAAAATAATGTTAGAAGTAAATATGTCATCTAAAATAATAAGCTATCAGCTACCATAACACCAGCAGAACTACGAATAGAATAATTCCATAACAACAAATCGCAACATCCTGCGGAAGGTGTCAAGCTAAAATGGACTTTAACTCGATGATATAAGAACTGTACAGGATATAAGATGACAAGTTATTAGTTGTTGTTATAAAGACTCCTACACACGTGAGACAATGGGCAGAACGTGCGGCTGAATGACCTAAGCACGCTCCGTGTGGTGTGTGACCATGAATTCTTTGTTGTTAGTACACTTTACGGACTTTGCTCTTACTGATTACTGTTCTGCGTTTTTGTGACGCAATGTGAATTATAGATAACTTTGTTCGTTAGTTTTTATAAATTATATCCTTACGACGCATAAACTATATTTTTTTACATTAAGATATTATCATTATCTAGTAATTTTCCATTATTTTTATGAAACCTTAGGACTTGATATCTGGTATTTGTATATTGTATATCTGTATTAGTATGTACTGTACAAAATACGCACGACATCGAGCAATATGTCGAGAGGATAT
Organism: Protodeltote pygarga; assembly: GCA_936450705.2. Taxonomy (NCBI): domain Eukaryota; kingdom Metazoa; phylum Arthropoda; class Insecta; order Lepidoptera; family Noctuidae; genus Protodeltote; species Protodeltote pygarga. The sequence continues at coordinate 16,322,917 of OW388250.2, read as the reverse complement.
TCCCAGTTACAATCTGTGAAATAACAAATCAATAAAATTAATAGTCAATGAAAATTAATTGAGGAAATACAATTCCCGTTTATTAATTAATAAGGATAACAATAACGGAGTAATTGCGTCCCTATTCATTCATAAACGCAAACAGTTATTTCTGATCGAGTGAATCATTCCGCATCGGGTTTTGCGGGTGAATGATTCCCGTTACACGATGGAGAACAAGAGGTCAACAATAAATATTAAACGGGCAAACTACATTATAAAAGTATAAAACGTTTAGGTTTGAACTTATTTTATTGAAAAAATAAAATCCCAGCCTCTCTCTATAAAAGCTCAAGTTTGTTCATAAAGCGAAGTTTTCTAATACCCTCCACAAGGAATCTTACGAGTTCTCATTCCCAGGGCTTGAAGGAAACGGGATGTACATAGTATGAGGTCAACGGATACTTTTCTTGTTTGTTATACATTGCTTAAATAAAATAACATCCACTGTCGTTCTCAACCGTACAGAAAATAAATTATTAGTGATGAAGTTAAGAGAAGTTCTTGGGTTGATTTCCACAGAACAAAAACTATCTAGTTAACTCAGTCGGCTGCTAATAGCGCCTTTTTAGCTATTTCGTAAAACAAACTTTCAAGGAAAAATACGTGATAAAACTTTAACACAAGGAAACTACCATAAATATGAATGACAGCAGTTTCAAAATGCCAAGTACATCATTAAACCGCGGTCAAAGTTCGACGTGTGTTCCCTCGTTAATTAATCAAGACAACTTAGGTTTTGTCATTAATATTGTCGTTACTTTGTCACGTTTTTACTATCCTTCCGATTGCGATGCCAATATAAATAATAAAAAAGTCATAAAATGTGGTGAGATTTTTTTTATAATAAATTATTTCGTGTTCAGTTTCCCGTTTGTCTCAAAAATATCCTATATTAGGGTCGCTCTACAAACGGATGGTACTCGCCGGAAAGCGACTCTAGCGCAGACGGGACGATGGGATAATGGCCGGGCTCAGTTCTGGGGGCGAAGTCCACAGTCCCAGACGAAAATAGACAGGCGTTACTTTAATCTAATATGGGCTGATTGTTCACTCATTTACATCCCCTACGCGATAAGCGAATAAGGGCGTTTAGTTCACAGTGTAAGTTTTCAAGGCCGATACGGCAATCAGGGTTAAAACGTTGGGCGCAGGAAATTGCTGACTAGCTAAAGAGCTTGGCAACAATAGGGCTGAATTTCTGTATAGAGTAAAAAAAAGTCATGGAAACTAATGATTTTTTTTTTTTTTTTTTTCTTTATTGATTTAGGGGGTTTTTTCAATAATGAAAATGTCACCCCCATGATTGTTTACAAAAGAAATCTAAAAACTAACTTAAAGTGTATACCTAATGTATAACCTGATTATTTTAAATAACATTAATCTACACGTAATTTCAGGCATGCCATGACCATTTTAAACAGCCTCCTAGCTCCACCCGACAGAGGCGATGCTAAAATGCTGCATGATAATCGAGGAAATTTCGATATTCTCTAATGATCACTAAACATCAAAATTTGTATAGACACACAAGCAAATTATTTTTCTACTTCAGAATAGTAAAAAAATACATTTTTGCATAAAAATATAGCATACAAAGTGCTTTATAGAATTTTATATATTATATTTACAATATTTTTGTGTACCTACCAATAATCAGATGTATAATCCTGTCAACTAATTCTTTGCGGATATCCTATAACGAAAAACTACATATCGTCCGAAACACTAATCATCTCACGCCACAAATTGATAACAGGTTAAATAAATAAACGTTCCAGTACAAACTCCAAGGATAGATACTTTGAATACAGATTATCTATCTGTGTCAGTACCGGAGGACCGAGTATGGCGTAACTTGTTAGTTTAACCAGTTACTTGAGTACTTATTTTATTAAAAACTTAAGTTCGCGTGTCTGTCCATTGAAGATATTCGCAAAAAAGTAATAAGAAAACATTTGATAGAACCGATTTAATTAATTTATCCTGTCTCTTTATCTGCTACGATGTGATGTCATGAAAACATGTTGATGAATCTTATTAAGCGCAATGTAAGAAAGTATTTAGTCTTCATTGGAATAGATAACATGCTGATTAGAAGACTAAACTAAAGCACAGAGGCAAAACTCCGTCAGAAGATAATTGTGGTCTTTATGGAATTTGGTCCTAGTGGTTAGTTTTGGTCCTTTTGGAATTATAAAGACAAACAATCATCGAATCCCTAAATATGGTCAAGAAATGGCAGTAAAAGAAAGCAGATTGAAGAAAAAGTGACTCAAGTAATCTGACAGCACAATGCCAGTGGAGGCTAAAAAAAGTAGTTACGTACAATCCAGTTCCTGACTCTTTATTTTACCTTGTAATTAGCCTGTAAAAAAACTGTTATCTTAGACATAGACATATTTATTTGGTAATCGAATTGGCATTGAATTACATTTTGAAATTAAAATCATATTACAGAATTGTCAATTTTGCGGTTTTGTCTTAATTCATGAAGGTCACCCATTGAAAGTCACATAGGTTCTTGCCTGGTTTGAACCCACGTGTTTGGAAAGCGGATATGGACCCCGTACGGTGGCTCATTGGATCCGTACCAATGACCTACCAATGAATAAAATGCAACTACTACTGATAACGACCCAGTAGAGTTTGTACACACAAGTATCTTACAGTTTATAGCACAGGTTCAAAGTGTTACTGTGAATGCGATGCGTGGTTATGAACTTTCGCCCCTTGACACAGTTACCGCGGTCGCGCGTGCTGAAACATCCAGCATAAGAAATGAACCTTGAGGTTTCGTACAAGTCGTTTATATCTATTTGCACTGAGCTGGACATTTTTATCGTTTGAAGACCTGTATGTTTTACTAGTAATAAAAAGGTGAAAAGCGACGTATTTGCTTTTGAGGATCCAAACAAGGTGTCTGATAGTGCTTTTGAATTAATTTTGATAATCTAAATTTACTATTAAAAGATAAAATCATAAATTACACTACATTTGCATTAAATATCCTTATTTAAAAAAATTACCCTAGACTCCGTAAGATATCTGAAATCGAAATTCAAACCACATTCCTTTAGTTTGTTGCATTCAAAATTGGATTCGAAATCAATATTGACACTGCTGCGCATAAGTTTGTACAATAAAGGCGATTAGACAAATGAAATTCTGATAGTTTTTATGCCGTAGATGCTTGATTGAAATAGACAGGCGTACATCAGTTCGCTTTTATTTTAGAGTGCTGGGATCAGATAAGACGTCATTTCCCAAAGGATTAAATTAGATTTGTAAGGGTACATTGAAAAGTAATGACGCCCGCGCACGCACTGTTTATTGAGAACGAATATGGGAAGTTAAATTAGCTCTATGTACAGGTGTATATTCCACCATTCAATTCCTCACCAAAACTGCATCGGAACGTAATTTGCAACCGGTATTAGGTACCGGTGCCGATCAAATGATCAAAGCCTGTATCTGACATTGCGAAATGGCATGAAGTTTGTTATACTCTATTTACCTGTATTATTACATTTATACTGCAACGAGTTATTTATTAATCAATTTGCAACACCTAGTATACAATCGATGGTATATTAACTACATGCAGATTGTGAATATGTTTCTATTAAAAGTTTTCTTGTTGACATCTATTTTGTTTGAATTAATAATACTCTTGGATATTATGCCTCTCAAATTATCCCTCTATAGTATAAAGAAAAAATTCTGCGATGTTCAAATTGCTATTGTAAGTAATAACAGTTTTTCTGTCCTTTGAATCAAATTTACTGATTAGCCTCTTAGGACCAGAAACGAGCTGAAAATGATTGCTCTCATAACCATCAACTCAAGATAATCGCACTCAAATTTTCATCATTATTTTTATAATAAACGCAGTTTCGGTTCATAACTACCTATAGACGCACCGCTTTTTAATAGTATTTTTATCCTCAAATATATGAATTATTGAATGAACTCGAGACTATTAGATAAGAAGCCAAGCGAAGGTGATTATGTCAGGCGGATAGGAATAGCAACAACAACAAGATAACTGGGTGACATGTTTATTTTACAGAAGATAACATATCTGGACTGTGGACCCTGAAAAGGGATGTCGATGGGAGCCATGACTATGATAAACTATCGTATCAATTGCAATGGTGTCGTCAGTCTTCTAAAATGTATTGTGGTCTGTGGTAATAAATAGCACTAGTGGTCCAGTCAGTAATCGAAATTCGGCTTTAATTCACTTTTTAATTATAAAATAAAAACAACAGATTAGACAGACAGACTTATTCTCCATATACACTTTTACTATCTACCGTAATATCGTAATACCGTGTGCGTAATATTCTTTAGAAGGTATCCGAAGTTCTCGCTTCACGTCTTGCACGGTTTTTTTTGTCGTCTATAGAAGATTCTGGCGCTCAAAACGTATTGATTCAGCCATTGGTTTGTTGTCAACAATCAAAATGGACAAAAATTGGTCGCGTCTGTAATTGTTTGAGAATTTTGATTTATTTTTAAACTTTTGCGTTGCAGGAATATTTAATAATGTTACGATGATTGTTTAAACACTGAAATACTTAGGTAGGTACATGATAACACGTTTCTTAACAATAAAATGAATGATTGCATCCTAGAATTGATAAATCATACCGATATGATTCAAATGATTCATTTAAATAAATCTTCGCCAAAAAAATCTTGGATCTTAATAGTGAGTCACACAGTTCTTCTTATTGGCATATTTAGCAGAATGACAACGATACCTCTTATCCCATTTTGGCCAAAGCATATTGATTCATTCTGGGATATACTCCTGTATCGTGGTCACGATTTACATAGTCACATGCTCTAAAAACCAAACCCCAATTAACATTAAGCAAAATCAAAATTTATTAATTATAACTAAAAAATGATTTATAGTATAGGTGGACCGTTAGGCACTTATGAATAGTCGTTCATGTATTATTTTTTTAATTATAAAGAAAAAACCAAGTGTTTGATGACGAACCTAGGAGTTAAGCGGTGTTGTGGTTTAAAATGGAGCACACCTGCCTAAGAAAATAAGATTCTGTGTTCGTACATCAAGATATAGACGAAGTTCAGTGGACCATATAAATATTTGTCCTCCTGTATTAAGCCCACGACCACTCAGAGCGCTGCTAATATTGCCAACATTGGGCCAACCATGTCGTCTTTAGGCAAAAAGTTTGTTTCACTAGGATTTTCTCAAACCGAGACAAATGAGTCTCTAAGCGAAAGCAACAGAAAGGAATTACGCCCTGCGAGTACAGTTTTCCAAATCACACTTACAAAGCAAAATGTATACTTCCACAGCTATATTTACTTCAGAAACAATTATCGGGCAGAACAGTAAGTTTGTACTGGCGCACAATACCCCAGAGGTGTTTATCTGAACAAGTAGGCCGCAGATAAAGGCAATGTGTCGTACTTTGTACTGAGGGAGGACGGTACAAAAACCTCATTGAGATAATGACCTCCAAGTGCGTATTATCTTAAGAAACGCCAACGTCCGGAAATAGAATACATTGTTACTGCAGTCTTGATGAGCAAAAACAATATTGATGACATTAAGGAAGAATTTGATCTTCTTGTTAGTCACTTTTGTCTTATCCTTTTTTGACATTTCAGTTTTGGGATTTGAATACTGAGTATTTATGAGTCGCAGCGCTATGTCGACATCTCTAAACTAGCATACCTAAAAACTAGTGACTTGCTAGAACAAGAAAAATAAGATAATCAAGCGGATCTAGGCATGGAGCCAATTTCATAAACGTACGTTTTTCCAATTACGGTGCAGAAAACTAAAAATACCTCTGTAGTGGAGTGCCGTAAGACATAAAAATGGTAAAACCTCGGAATCCAGGGCCAGTCGATGAATCTTTATAAAACCTTTGGAAATGTGTTTTTAATAGTGTCCAGAAAAAAGTTAAAAAAAAAAATTTCACCGATCTCGATTACAACAATTATTTTTAACCAATTTTAAAAAGGAGGAGGTTCTATGTTCAGCTCTATGTATTTTGTTTTGTATGTTCACCGATTTCTCAGTCAATTGTGAACCGATTTTGAAAATTCTTTTTTTCTTTGAACGAATATATTCCCAAATTGGTTCCATAAAAATATTGTCATGATCTGATCATGGACTTAAGAGATATGGAACGGAACTCCTCGTAGGATAACAGCAGAATGGTCGTAACAAGTAATATTGGTTAGTTAATAAGCGCAGTCGATGGCTGCTGACAAGTAATGAGTAAGAGGGGGGAGACGTGGTAACCCCCCCCCCCGCCTTACTTATATCACTATCGAAGATTAAAAATATCGCGTGAGGTATCGTTTGAAAAGTCGTCTCATAAGGATTTCAAATATGAGCCTCTCTGGGGGGGGGGGGTAAATTACGAGGGGGTAAACACCACCTACATATCGTGATATCGTGAAAAAAAAATATATAAACCGACGTGGAGTCGGTTCCAAGGCAAGTTCTTAATGATAAGGTAAAAGAAGTTAGAACTTGACTTGGAACTGACTCCAAAACTTTTTAAAGTTATTTCAAGCTTTTTAGTTCTTTTCGATGTCGTTTGTGAGGCTAATATTTGAAATCCTTATGAAAAGCCTTTAAACGATATCTTTTTTCTTTTTTTGTGGCCTATGCCTTACCGGAAGTCCACACACGTACGACCGTAACGCACGTACGGTACGAGACGACCTCCTCGCTATCGGCTACAGCTCGCATTACGGCCGACAGCGAGATGCTCTGTTGGTGGATTGTCGCGCCGAGGGCACGCCGTTGCACCTTCCAAGCCGGACACTGCTCGAGAGTGTGCTAGGCCGTGTCTACAGTGAATCCGCAGTGGTGGCAAACAGGGATCTCTACCTTTTCAAACGATACCTCACGCGATATTTTATCTTCGATAGTGATATAAAGTGGGGGGGGGGGGGTTACCACGTCTCCCCCCTCTTCCTCATTACTTGTCAGCCATCGACTGCGCTTATTAACTAACCAATATTACTTGTTACGACCATTCTGCTATTATCCTACGAGGAGTTCCTTTCCATATCTCCTAAGCCCATGATCAGATCATGACAATATTTCTATGGGACCAACTTGGGAATATACTCTTTCAAAGAAAAAAAGAATTTTCAAAATCGGTTCACAATTGACTGAGAAATGGATGAACATAGAAATCAAAATACATACAGCTGAACATAGAACCTCCTCCTTTTTAAAATTGGTTAATAAAAATTGTTGTAATCGAGAGCGGTCAATTATTATTATTTTATTTTTTTCTGTACAATATTAAAAACACATTTACAAAGTTTTTATAAAGATTCATCGACTGGCCCTGGATTCCGAGGTTTTACCATTTTTATGTCTTACGGCACTCCACTAAATATAAATGGAAATTGCAAAGGAAAAATCCGAAAAAAAAAAAATTGAGATCGGTGAAATTTTTTTTTTTAACTTTAATCTGTAGACTATTAAAAACACATTCCCAAAGTTTTTATAAAGATTCATTGACTGGCCTTGGATTCCGAGGTATAAAGCTTACGGCATTCCACTACTGGTATAAGTTAAGTGTTTATTTCTGTCCTGAACTGACCAAAATATTAAGAATCACCTTTTTAGTAATGTATGTGAAGCAAGTTCATAATTAAGTGTTGTTTGTACTGAAAAGAAATGATAACCAGTGTCAAAAAGCAATAGTTCTGTTGATGTGGCGGACGAAACCAATGAATCAGGCGGCGGAAAATATGGAGGAATCTTCATAAAAATTGAACATTTGGGCTATTATTCTTACGCACACTATCCAAAACGAAGGTGTGGCTTAATTTGGGAAAGATTAGATTTCTACTTTTGTAGCTCGCTTCCAGTTTTTACCCATTTTCGCAGTCTTCCTTCTTCAGCATCAACCATCGGACCTGTGCCTTTTTCAACTAATGCTTCCAAGCAGTAGGCAGTTATCGTTTCGAAAGTCATGAATAATTTTTATGGCTGAGGGTTTAATCGTTCAATAAAAATTCGCGAATCAATTATGTATTGCAAATATAGCAACCCTGACTGACATAAGCCCCGATCACGATCAGGCCAGGAAATTAATACACCTATTTTACTAGCTTTTGCCCGTACGTTTTGAGTGGAGTATGGAGATCGGACCAGGAGAATCCAGGACATCTGTACGCCAAGTTTTATCAAATCTGTTCACATTTCCCGAGGGTACGAGTAACAAACATTCTAACAACTTTACAGAATTCCACATACAATGTAGTTTTGTTATAGTCCAATAAATGTTTCTTTATGTAAATGCTTTTTCTTTCAATATTAGTGCACTACAAATTGATATATCAAAGGGCCATCGTGAATTTAGGGGGGTCGGTATTTCCTTCTTAGATTGCATTGTTACAACGTAACGTAGAGTTTACTTTCGTCTGACCACCCTGATTTTGTTGTCTTGTCAAGTGGAACGGTCAGGCTAGCTGCGTGCAATACAACTAAGAATAGTACAAGAGTCTGTTAACGTTACACAGTACACTACAATGCATTTATTTTACCATTCACGGTAAACTGTTTTACTAACTCGTATGTTATTGAATTTTAAGAGAATTTACTGATGGAAAGTTTGTTCCTCTATTTTCAACAATAGTAGGTAATAAGAATGTGTGACTGACCTATTGTAAATTTATCAGATTTTTTACAATAGCGAAGTTGTATTACGTGTAAATCCCGACGTTTCGAACAGATTTCTGATTAGGACTGGAAAGAAATTAATAGGTAACGTCGCGGGTAGACGAATAAATATCTACCCCAAACCCGGAATGACGTAGCTGCGTGCGACAGTCTTCCAGTGTCCACGAGCAGTGTAGCCTGCTCGAAACTTAGGGATAATAAAATAATTAGGTGTGCGCGTCAATCTCCATTTTACACCATGCAACGCGAAATTTTAAAAGTAAATAACAGCGAAGTTTATCACTTTTCTCTTATTATTCTCATTTTGTTTATTGGTAAAGCTTTCACGCAGAATACTTTGGTAAAGCTTTCTGTCATCATTTTTATATGCAGGAAATGTCCCCCACATTTATTTAAATATGTCTATGATTTGCTAATTTGAAATCTGCCTTTCAATCCAATTAATAAACTTTATGTATTCGTAAAGCCGATTGGCCGTGAAAACAATAGATGTAATATAAAAGTTGACAGTTTAACGGATTAACGTGATTTTAGCAAAATTAAGTAAAGATGCGATTTTAAAAGTAACTGTTCATTTAAAGCTTAGTACGTTAACAACGCGAGTTCTAACTGAACATTTCCAGGCTTATGCAAATTGTTCCATATAAAGTCAGGACCTTACATTATCTCCGAGCGCAGAACCATAGGTATTAAGCGTAATTTGCATTTATCTGCTACTTAAAGATTGTGGGGAGCTTTTCATGATGTCCTGTTAGGCGGTTACCTACCAATAGTTTAATACGTCTTGCAAAAATGATTGTTTTGGATTCGGTGCCAAGCTAAGCGTGTCCCAGATCAAAGCACCTTATCCTAAGCCGATTCCAAAACGAATTAGGTTTTTGTGTTATTTCTAGCGTTTTAGTGCCTTGAAGTAGTTATTATTGCAATTTTCTTTTTAAATATTGAGCATATTAACTTGGCATATTAACTTCAAGAGGTGAAAAAAAAAGGTTTAAAATACAGCCAAGTTACTCCCACGTGTATCAACGAATACTCTAATATAAGTAAATAGGTGTATCCTTATATACTCTAAGGGTGTATCACAATAAATATTAGACGTTCAGAGATAAAATATAAATAAGCTGCTCTACATAATATGATTTACGAAGGGAACAGATATTAAAAGGTTCTTGTACCTTATATGAGCTTATATTGAGGTCGCTGAACACGTGAACAATAGTGAACTTTCATTATTTTTGTTGTTATTCAATACAACTAAGAGATTTACTTCTCAAGTTAAGGCTACAAAGAAAGTATACATATACGTTAATGTATTTTACAAGCTACATTTGTAAGCGCACGCCTATACTAATTTGCTGGCGTTGGTTGAGGCCCTGCCAACTTGTATAGGCGGCTTAAAAATCAGGTCCTTAATTATGTCTGACTCCGTGTTGCTACTTAGATTTTTCAGATGGTAAAGATAATAAGGGTCGAAACCATGTCTAAACTCTAACCAGGTTTTCCAAACTAATCAGAACAAAAAAAACAGATTTCGTTTTTCATTGATGATGCAGAATTTTAAATTACAACACATTTCCACCATGCAAGTAACATAACGCCAAAAGATCATCTTATCCCCAGGTGCGACTGAGCACAGCAACACCGCCACGTGCGCACACGACGCGTGATGAGGTCAATTTGGGGGGGCTTGAGAGGGAAGCGCAAAGTCCACGGCCTTGCCTGACCCTGCTATGCGAACACTCAACTACGTGTGCACTGTGCAGTAACATCAACTATCTTAATACTAAAAAAAAGACAGTATCGCAGCTGTTTCCCTGAAGGAGTAGATAGAGGAAGGAATACGCACGTTTTGCCACTTATCGTTTTAGTCTATGTAAAAACACTTACTTCATACGCTGGGCACAAATCCAAACTCTGGTCTGCTACTAAGAATTACCGGAAAGAAAGAAAAATAATCATGATAACACTATTACCACAGAACAGATAATAGTACTGCTCGATTTGGGAGTCACCAAGACGTAAGGGCAACGGCAGAAACTTATTTGTCATAGTCCGAAGGTGGTTAAAGTGGATATAGGTCTCTGGCCAAGAAAGATCCAAGGTAAATATTGAGTATTAATGATAACAGATGGCAGTAAAAGGTCTCTAAGCTGCCTCGATCTCAAGTCACAGTCCTAATTGTTAAGCATGACGAGCAAAAATACGTTTTTGGGTCATTCTACCTGGAAATTAGTCTTTTTTTAATATCGTATGGTTGATGAACCTTTAATCATTTAAAAATAATAGAATATTTGAAAAAAAAAAAAACAATCATTTAATGCTGAAGCAATTAGCTTTCGAAATTTCCGGAGATTGTAGAGTCTACATCATCATTCTCCTAGCCTTGTTATTCCCAAACTTTGTTAGGGTCCGCTAATAATTTAACTGGATACAGCTGAATATCATTTCTACGGAGCGTCTGCCTTTCTGACCTCCACCACCCAAAGGGATATGATATTATGAAGTTATTAGTTGTCAGGATTTTAGGAGGGTACAGACTCCTTAACGTCTGACTAAGATCTTCATGACAGCCGGGGCCAACTTACGAAAAGTCAGAGGTGCATGTAGTAAAATGTAGATTGCTAAGATGTTTTTCAAAATTTTATTCACAACAGACACAAAGTAACATTATGTCAGAATACGACAAAGTCGCTTAGCGGAGACGCTTTGTCCGGTGGGTGCTAACCAGCCATCCGAAGCTTACCACCAGAAGCAGCTTAAGAGTTGAACGTTGCCGCTGCTATTTTACGCAGAATAGGCGCTATAAATAACCTAGACCTGTGAAAAATAGCCCGTCATACCAATCCTCAACGTTCCTAGTGAGTAATGCGGTCATTTTTCTCTGTCAACTGCCGTTTCTGTTTCGCAAATTACCCCGCTCCATACGAAGGGTAGCTGCCACTACCGTCTGAGACGGTTGAATGTAGTAGCTTCGATGGCAAGATCTCAGCATTAGGACCAGAAGGACGAATGTTCGTCGATTTTTACGGCCCGAAGGCCGAATGCGTCCCGCTCCAGAATTGGATCTGGCCCACGAAACATTGCAAAATCACATATGAAAAAAAAGAGCGGAGCTTTTTTTTCATATCTATTAATCTGTATGGTCCGCGACTTCGTCGTCATTCTAAAGTTTAGCCCGCAACTTTCCAAAGGTGGCCCAAACCTGGGGTTCATAACAGAGTTCACTTATCAGACTGGTAAAATGTGCGTCAAACCCTTCTGCCTAAAACCTAAAACTGTGTATTCCGGTTAAACCACTGGCAGGTTTTCGCAACATTTTATTAGGTAGGTACCTGGCGTTCAAAAATCCGTATTATTAGTATCTTTCCCAAAAAATAATCAAAACAGAAAAATTTAATAATTCTGACTCAAGCAGAAGTTATAATAAAATACTTACAACTTTTTGATATGCACATACAATTTGCACAGTTTTAAGTTTACTGATAAGTAATATAACATTGCATACATGCATTGTTATCAATAAACAGTTTCATTATTGAATATCAAGTGTTTCTATTAAGTGACTACGAGAAATGTTTGTTATGGTAATTCTTAACATAATGAACACATTATGCATGTACATCACTAAAGCAGAAAGTGGTCAGGGGTATCTCCGAGCCCTAATGGATCCTGATAAACCTAATATTACAAATACAAGGTAAGTGTGTTTGTTTGTTACCTTTTCAAACATAAACCACTAAACCAATCATCTGGAAATATTGCATATGACATTGTCAGATGTACAGAAATGGATATAGGTTACCTTACACCCGGAAAGTACTGTCCCCGAGAAAAACAACAATAAGACTTTTATGATAATAGATGGTGTCACATGTCTTTCGAATCATGATTAAATTAAGTTAGTGACTTTGTTAGGCTAGTTGATAATAATTATGTTGTTAAAAAGGTATTCATCATAATCAATTCACCATGCTATGAATAGCCAATTTGAAAAAAGCATTATTTACACAAATTTCGAATGTGTAAACAGCGGGCAGCTTTTAATAATTTGTATTTTTTTCACATCTTTGTTAATTTGATTGATAGGTATTGTTTATTTTAGTTTTCATAAGTTATTGTTTGTTATGTTATTGTGTATCATATGCTTTATCTTATTGTTTATTTATCTAAAAGAACAATGTTTACTTACAAAAACATAGGTATAGAGCTATTTTTTCTCTTGTGTATTGTGATCTTGTGGACTCTAATATCTTTTTTCTATTCATTTGTTTTTTAAAATTTTAGAAGAAGGTAGGTACCTTTAATATTTTTTTGTAACTTTAAGATTTTTTGTTATATATTCTTTAGGGGAAGTAATCATAGAAAATAGTTAAACAGCAGCTCTGCCGAACAAATACTTAATGTGAAAGTGCATGAAACATCAGATATAAAATCTGAAATACCTACTTAAGCACAGAAAATTCACTTGGCCACAAAAAAAGTGACACCATATTTTTTTACATAGGTTTATAATTGAGAACAGCCCATTCATATAAAATATCAAGATAAGTCTAAAATTATCAGAAATAATATTGAACTTATCACAAACGCCGTTTTGTTGTAGGAGATAAAAATATAAACAAAGAACTTCATGAAAACAAAATGAAGGTACCTTCATTTTGTTCTTAAAATCTTGAATAAAATAATTAAATCTAATACCTACAATAGAAGGGAGCGGGTTTCTAGCAGTTCATAATTTATTTTAAATAGAATTCCACACGTGGAACCACTCCCGTTTAGTTTTAATTAATCAGGTAAGTAAGGTGATGTAGAAAATTATGTTACTCCAGAATGTGACGGTATTTAACAAAAATATGGGTCACACAACCACTATAAAATCAGAACTATAGATTAAATTTGACATGGAATATATTTTACACTAAGCTTTTAGCTGTAAAACACCTAAAACAGAGAAATACAAAAAGGAAATCTCGCTCAGATTTTCTTTTAGGTTATGACTCTATGAGTTCTGTATTGAATTTTCGAACATAGAAGACAAGGAAATATTGAACTAAAATACTTACCAAGTGTCCTTACAGGTCCACTGCGTATATTCACTTGTAAATTATCACCAAATTTTCAAATAATTCGAGGTAAACACTAGCGGGATTCGTAACGTCCAGCAAATCCGAACTAATCAGTGTTGTACTCCGCATAACAATTTGACATTGAAACTAATAAATCGATTTTGAACGTCTAAATTATTATTTACATTCCTTTGAACGGTATTTAATATACTGTAGTTAAGAAAACTAGTACAAAGACAAAAAATATGATATCGAAAATCATTTAAATCGAGAATTAACTCGGTCTGTTTCTAAATTTGTTAAGTTATATATCGATATTTAAATCGAATAGGAATTCGATTAAAACTGACAGCACTAAACGTGTTGAATGTGTCGTAGTTTTGTTTGGGGTGGGGGTTCTCAGTTTTAGACCAATCACAGCTCTGGAAACGACATGAAAAAGGTGGCGTGATCGCTACGTCACACCATATACATCGCTTAGAAAACTATAGCAAAAATGAATCAATATCATCTGACAATGAAAGGAGTTAACGGCGTACATAAAATAATTTTAATTACATAGTTTAAAAATTTAATCTTGAATAGGAATATTTTTTTCTTAAACCGTATTTTATTTACCTTATCTCACTTGAATTTTCATGGTGGTGGCCTACCATAAGCCATGCCATTTAGCGACATCTGTAGGCAAAAACAAGAACTATAATAACTAGAAGGTAGGTAGAATAGTCATCTTCATTTTTGCGTTTCCTGCCGTAAAGTTGCACGCACAACCGCACATAGATCTGTGGATCTAATACTTAACCAAAAAAATAATAAAATAAAAATAACAGGTTGTTTTTATTTTATTTACGGTGTGCAGTACACAGATGGGGAATGGCTATGAATAAATGAGGCACTCATTATTATGCACCTGGGTAATTTCCAGACTTCCAGAATTGACACACACGGCACACCTTTTTTTTTCTTTTGTCGCACTGTCGCCTGTGTAGAATGATAGAAGACAGGTAAAATCCTGCTGACATCGCGATTTATCGCCTACCTACATAGGGTTCATCGCCCTTCGGGATTCCCTCGTAAGTGTTTCGCAAATATGGTGGTAAATGGAGAAAAGAGCAGCATAGAGAAGCATTATCTCTATCCAATTAATATCTAATATTTTATTGAAGCCAAGAAATACCCCTTGGAGAATTTTGCAATTCAGGTTCTCATCCTAAGCTTACATCCAAGTTATTTATTTAATACGGAAAACATATGTTCACATCTTGGAAACATAATGAATAAATGTAGGTAGGTACTTCGTGGTAGAACCTTTATCATAATGGAATCCACTTCGTCAAATCTTTTCTGGTCCATTTGTGGTCAAATCGTTAATGTCAGCTGTGAATAGCTGTGACGGATGTCAGCCAAATTGACAACACCAAGATTGTGACTCCGATATGATTTCATATGATTCCAATTAAAAATTAAGACTATTTATTTATTATTTGTAAATTTTAAAGAATCAATTTGTAATTTATTTAGCTAACGTCTAGCAATGTTCAAACACTACAAAGATCTGAGCGACGTCGTTTCTCTCATAGTGTACTGCCCCACTGAGCGATGTTACCTCTTCATAAAAGAAGCTGGCGGAGAGCTATGGCTTCCCTCCAGCAAATGCGAAAAGAACTGTTGGAAAATTACAGCCCATAAAATTAATTTAGAGGTATTACCTATTCTATAACCTACCGCTTTGTTTCCTGAGCGCGAGATTCAGGTTTCAGACTCGCAGGTCAGGCAGTTTTGATAGGAAAGCTGACTAGCTTCCATTTAGCAATACTCTATAGCAACACGGAACTTGAAACAGCATCGTGTTTCATAGGACTTCGATATATCTGGGTTATACTTTCGCAAACCTGCAGCATTCTGCGCTCCTGTACAGCCATTTACAGTATTGTTACTGCTCACAAGTCACAATGGATTGTCTTGAGAGCGTAGGAAGGTATTCACTATCGAAGAAGCGCAAAGCCTAACAGGAAGGAAAGATCTACCAGCGAAATACCTAATCACTTTCTCAGGGTCACCTTACCTGCTTAATGATATGACTTATTTTAATACAGCTCTTCGGGATGGACGTCGGAACGAGTTGCCAACCGCTGCGCGTGTATAAGATTTGGTTACCGAATCATCCCCTGTCATGCGTTTACCATGCGGTGTACAAGGTGGCCGTTAAAAACGACGTTAAGAAGAAGCTAAAATTCAAATCTGTAAGTGTAACAGTAGGTCGCAGGTTTAAACCCTGTTAGTAAGAATCGATTATTTCTTTCTACAAACATTTAGGACTTTTGACACGGACGTTTTGACATCAACATCAGCACGTTTTTAATATTAGCAAAATTGAAATAACTCGAAATCAGTATTCCGCTGCGTCCACCAAATTTTAGAATTGACTAAAGTTCGAAGGACCAAACTTGAGAGGTCAGGGGTGGTGTGGATAGTCAGGTAGGATTCGGCTGAACTGCTCAGTCCACGACACATGTTTTATTCTAACCGTATGTTTGACCATCAGTCCATAGTTTTTATAGAGGCACCATAATGCGGAGTTTAGATGGCAGGCTTACTGAAGCCTCCGTTTTGTCAACGTTCCCAGATAGCTGGCAGCTGCAGAATTCTTCTGTTTTTTATATTTATTGCCGTTGCCGACACGCAACTATTTTGATTCAACTTCTGTATTTAGGTGCTGTAATTATGAACACAGTTTGCAACCTCGGAAACATGAGTCCGGTATCACCCAACAAAATGTCTAAGGGATGACATAACGTCATTAGGTATTATTATAGATACCTACCTATCTTGTTGTTATTTGTACCAGGGCATGCGGAACCGGTTGCAGTGGTTAAGCATGGGGGAACTGGAACGACAAAAAGCTCACTGCAACCTCCGAAGTCCCGAAGTGGTCGTGTTCGCTCTAATGGCCACGGGTGACCAGAAAGATAATGAAAAAGATGCGGTAGGCAATTTATACATAGATCTAGAAGTAGGTATTTTATACGGAAACTGTTAATATCTGAACCTTCAATTTACTTTTGAATAGAAGTAAGTAGGTACAATCCGCTTTATTTCTAGGATATGGATACAGGTACACTGATCGAGATCTGTGAAGATAACGTACTGATTGGGTCCGATGTCGCGGGCGGAGCTGCTATGACGTCTCCCAACCATCAGCTATTACAAGCTGCTGGTTACGAACGTGAAGGTAAATCTTTAATTTGGTCAAGAATTACCTAAATTCTACTCTGAATTCGCTCAAGGATTTCGCACAAATCTGTGTACAAAGTAGACTTAATACCTAAGCTATTTTCTCCCAGTCGACCTTTGGGTGATGAATAGATATAGATAAAAACAGTATTCGAGAAAACTAGATACTATTATGTTACACTATTTTTTTCCAATTATAGTACTTACCCACTCATTGCAGATCAGATCCGAATGTACCGGGAGTTCGTACTGATGGTATACCCAGCCATTTATATGAGTGCCAACATTTTTTCGCAATTTATGGTAGATCTTGGCTGGCAGAGGGCGCAGTGTCAGAATCTATTCAGGTAATTAGGTATTGATTAATCTATCGTGTACTCGTGTCTGTGTGATACGTGTCGACTGGCGATCATTCCTCTGATTAACTTGTAGAGCGGCAGACATATCTGGGCGAGGAGGCTTGTCCTTTATGGAGCTCATGCTGTGGACGGCTGCCTTGGAACCTAACACTCAGCATAGCGGCACTCCGGCGGATATAAGGTGCAGATATATATTTAGGTAGGTAAAGAGTTTGTGTTTATGCCCATTGGTCTACTAACCCAGGTTTTCCAACTAAAATGTGTCTTCACTTTGTTAGGAAAGACGAAACTCATCATGGATAGATGGATCTTTTGCTTTTAGACTTTCGCGTGACAAAAGTTTTGATCTCTGATATATTTTCTCTTTTATATTAGGTCCTTTCTCGTTTACAATGACCTCCTGACTCCTGACCAGATCGCGGTCTCAGCGGCCAATCTTAACAGAGTTAAGCTAACTACCCAGGAGACATAATAGTGCACAAGTGTGTGCGTAAACACTATCTAATATGCATTCTCTACTCCCTCATTTTCTAAGTCCGATGGGAGGGCAATCCGACACGATCGGAGAGATCTTAGACGCAGGACCGACAGTTTTACCACTCCCAAGACACGGAGTAATAATAATTAATTTATTATACGCAGTATGCACGTAACTTACGAAACGTCTGAGGCCTTGGGTTCGAAGCTGAGACCTTTGAATCCTCTGACACGCCAGTCAACGGTCAAACATACGCCACTAGGATATCACTGCAAATTCGTTTACCTTACAGGTATTTTGACAGCAACCGGGACTTCAAACTAGAGTATGTGGAGTTTAAAGAGCTTGTGGCCGCCGCTCGGGCTGCTCGACAGTTACCCATTGATGCTATAAGTGTGGCTAGAGATGCCGATGTCTGTCTTAGGTAGGTAAGCGGACCCCTGCTTTAAGTTTTGTTAGAGGTGAGTCAATGCTGTAGCTTAATTTGTCTGGTTAGCATTTTTCGAGGTGTACGGAGAGGCACGGGGCTGGGGAGAAAAGGATACTGTACTGTACTGGATAGAAAAGATCTTTTATAGATTTTTATTCTCAACAAACTCCCAATTTCAGACAGCTAGGAATGCAGCCATCCTCTCAGCTACCTTTAGCGGAGTTCTTGAGAGGAGTGGGCGAGCTTCGACTGAGAGGCACGAGCTCATTGCTGAGGGCACCAAGAAGTATTAACTCGTATCTTGCAGATTTGCAGTAAGAATACACCTATAAAAACTATTATTGCTAGAAAACTATGCTGTAATCGTAATGATGTCTTCATAGAATTCCAATATCTTTGAATGTGTTTTTCATATTGGAGAAACAACCTGCATAATATTAAATAGTATTATGAACCCTATAAACCGCCCGTAGGTCTCTAACGTGGCTTAACGCACCATCGAGAATATCTATCAGGTTGGTTTCCTCACGATGTTTTACTTCACAAATAAATAAATATTTTTAAGTATTCGTAGGTACTTACACACAAATATTAGGACCCGGGATCTCCCTCCATGTAGTGATGGTGATCACCACGGTGGTTTTAGTGAGGTAAGAATCTCACACTTCCCGGTCTCTTCCCCCGGAGCGGAGGCCGGGGAAAGAGACTTGACAATCCAACAGTTATCAACACACAAGCATAAAACAAGAGTGGTATGTATTTCTTTATTAACTTTGTAACGATTTTCAGTGACCGGGACAGAGAAGTACTGGGTGGTCCGTCTGGCTCGCCAAAAATCCAGACTTCAGGTAATACTTTGCATAGAATATTGCCCATACTCCTAGGCTGCCTATTATTGCTGGATATATTGTTGGATGTGTGCAACAGCGATGTCAGCAGGCGCGGTGCGCGGGGGCGAGCTGATGCACGCGCCGGCCGTCACCAGCGCCGGCCGACACGCGCCGCACCCCGACTACAACGTGGCCGTGTTCACCGTGCGCATGCGCCGACGACCGCCCAACGAGATGCTCGAACTCAACAACTTCGACGGTTTGTGAGCGGGGTTACAGATACTATGGCCACAGAATAACCGAATTCGGTTATTCTGTGCTATGGCTACGTAATGTGACGGACTTGATTCCCTTGATTATTTGTATGATTTATGTGAGATATTTTTTCTGGTCGGGGTGTTTGTGCATTTTGAAATTTTATATCTACATTGACTGTGTGTGTGCACCCGCGATGCATGAGGTAAAAATAAATTGGAATTATCCTATCTCCTTATTACCTCTAGTCTTATTGTCAGTCAAAACAAGAGGAGGCATGATGCTGATGCATGAGGCAGATTCTGCCGTCGAGCAGCTCGGCGTTCTCTTGTTTTCGACTCGACAACATCGTGAATTCGTGATGATATGTGATTATGGTCTACCTTCCAAAAACCAAAACCTCCTTTGTAAAAACTAAAAACTACTACACGCTTAACGTGTAATTGAGTAGGCTCCTGCAGTAGTGGAGCGATGCTAGAGGGGTGGTTATCGACACTTCTGTTGCGTCACTTGTTCTTAAGCGTTAGCCAGTAACTATCTTTCACACTACTGTATATTCCTAGGTATGTTTTCTCTTGTATCATATACAGAGGACGCAGTAAGCCCGTCGACCGCTTGCCTAATGACGGGGGCGGTACAATCCCTCGACTTGCTCGGCCCCAGCAGCATGCCTGTCGAGGCTCTGGCTGCTGTCCACTACTTCGCTAGTAGTTGTGAGAAGCAACCACCTGTTAGTACTATTATGCTATGCCGATCACAAGTATCACTTCTTCTAAAACGGTATCAGACAGTCGAACTAGATATCTGATTGGCCAACGTTCATAATAAGTTTAAGTACCTATTAGTGGGAGAAAATTCGCACAGGTTCACGACTGAATATCAACCAATTACTTGCACCTGCGCGGTAGAAATTTCCTCGCCCCTTCTTCGGTCCACCTAAGAGACCTAAAAATCCCTATATAAAAAATCGTCCGTATCGTAAGAGTACCTAATCGAATCTTTAAACTTGTTCTTGGGATCAAATCCAGCCAACCGAAAGTAGGTCCACAGTTTTTTGACTGGGCCCAATGTGTTTTTTCAAAGTCAGTTTGATAAAATCCCAAGAACAAGTGATTCCTCAAGAAACTACTTGTTATGGTACCTACAGATTCGGAGGTTAGACTATCTAATGGCTAATATCCAACAGTCAAATCGTCGTCCATCGGGCGGCAGCTCCCTAAACATGAACAAGCCTGCGTGGTCGTGGGCGTCGCCTGCGGAGGAGGCTGCCTTGGGTTCGCTGCTGCTGCGGCTGGCGGAGGCAGTCAAACCTATCTGTGCTAATGAGCCGAGGCTACTCAGGCTTAATTCTCCAGTGTATACTGTTGGTAAGTGACAAGTTTATATTTGTACATAGCGAAATTATATTTTGCAACTTCATTTTGACATTTCTTATTATTTCCATAAAACTCATGGTATTTAGATTTCAAACCTCTGGTTTAGCACTGATAGCCTAGTGGTATGATCGTCGACTGATAAGTCAGTGGTCTCGAGTTCGATCCCAAGGCGCGCACCTCTCACTTTTCGTAAGTTATGTAGTTGCTGAAACGGTAAAGGAAAACATCGTGATGAAACCAGCACACCTGAGAGATTTTTCAATGGTGTGTAAAGCCATGTCAGAGGCCTACGGGCGGTTTAAACTCTGACACCAGGTTGTTAATCAACCATACGATAAGAAGAAGAAGACCTCTGGTCGGAGCTAGGCTTTGATTCGGAAGTTTATTCGTAACCTGAATCCTGCTTTTTCTATGCGGATAAACCTACAAAGACACTGCAATAAAGTTCCTTACACTGCAGCTATTTATTTACTTTTTGAACTAAGTATTTGGTATGAAGGCGACCTCCACGGCAACCTAGGCGCCTTACTGTCGATGGAGGCGGCGCTGTGGCCGGGCGGGGCGGCGCTGGCGGCGGCGCGCATCCTGTTCCTGGGCGACTACGTGGACCGCGGCGCGCACGGCACGGAGCTCATGGCGTACTTGCTGGCTGCCAAGCTGCAGCGCCCCAACGCCGTGCTCATGGTGCGCGGGAACCATGAGACCAGGGATATACAGAAGATGTTTACCTTTTATAAGTTGGCAATTTTCAATAACCGGTTGCTATGAGATATTTAGGCGCATGCCAGGCGGGACGTCTAACTCTAAAGACCCTGCGTCCCGATTTTTCAGTCTGTCTCGCTATGTTTAAATTAAAGTTCCCATGAACATATGGATAAACGGATTTGGCCACACTTTACAATTCATTTCTCGAATGTTTCCCCCACAGCGAGTGTATAGTCAAATACGGAGATGCGGAGGGTAACAAAATATGGAACGCGATAAACAACGTGTTTGACGTGCTCCCTTTGGCAGCGGTCGTTGATAATAAGGTAATAAATAAAAAAAAACTACCTGTAACTGTCCCACAATTATGTAGACTTCAGTACCAATAGTTTTAGACTTTTAAAATCTACCTATTTAGTTTATACTCTCCAAAAAGGATAGAGATGAGTAGGAGTAGGTTTAAGACGTCTAAAAAACGTCTTTCTGGTGGGAGGCTTCGGCACTGGTTACCATCCACCCCATAAATTATACTTAGTTCAAAGCAAGTGTCCCAGCGCAGCGTGATGTCCGGTGAAACGAATCTAGAGTTGAGTCTGTGGTTGAGGTTTGCAAGCTACTAATATAGTATAATATTTTTCTGAAACTTAATACGTACTTATTAGTATAATCTGTATAATTTACCGACTAGTTTAACTGATAGCTCGTTGACACGGTGCTGGCCTTGCAACAATAATATTATACGCTATATATAGTACGACTGTTTTGTCTTTAGGTGTTCTGCTGTCATGGCGGGATCCCTCCTCCATGGGTGTGTCCTCTCATAACGGCCATAGACAAAGTACCGGTGCCACTGACAAGGCCGGCCGAACAGAGCTCTATAGCATGGGAGCTACTGTGGAATGATCCTATCAAGTAAGTTCTACTACCCGCGGTATTCTTGTTCACGATACTGGCTTTCAGAGAATATTTTGATTAAATCTTACCCTTGCTGTCACGATTTGCGACGTCAAATCTAGCGGGCTAAATGAAAAAAATAATAGCATTCATAAATATAAAGAATTACGTGGTTTTATTACTTTTCAACGGTTCTAATCATTTTTCTATACAAAATGAATAAGTTCGAGCTATTACGATTTGGTCCCCTCGGTTATCCTTATTATTCTCAGGCCAAACAAGATGACAGCGACTCTGCAACTAGAATTGGCATCGAACGAGGGTTTCGCGGCAAATGCCAAGCGCGGCACCGGCCACGTATTCGACCAGACGGCGTTGGACCGGTTCTTGCTAGCCAACCAACTCTCACATGTCGTGAGGGCACATGAGCTGCACCAGAATGGGTTCATGGTTACTATCAGCTTCTCATTATACTGTGTACTGAAACCGGTCATCCAGGTAAAAGTTGCTATTCTATCCTTGAATACTTTTCCTCGTTCCACTGAAGCGATGCGGGGAAGAGACATACAAGAATAGACCAATCAGATTGTTAGAAATAGACTCATCGTATCTGCTGTGTAGACTACACAATGTAGTACCTACACATATACGTCCAAACCCACTCCATACCTCCGCTATGTACTAATAACATAGTAAATTGGGAATCCGTTACACTGGCAGGACTAGCTCAATTTACATAGCTGCGGAACGGAATAGAAGCGAACAAAATTTGACATAGCATAATGATTTATATGTCAATCGTGTAAAGTACAAACTCCGCCGACAGCAGCTGTGAAAATTCCCTGGGAAACGCGCGACCTAATATTGTTTCGTTGCTGAATTGACTTAAAGTTCATTATGCTTTGACCAATTCTGTTCGCTTCCATTCCGAGGCAATGTAAATTGCGCCTAACATGCAGGAGGGTTAGTAATCTGTGCCAGTATTTTTAGCGTTCTTATAGATATGTATCCTAGCAAATTTTGTTCCTATTTTTCTTGCAGTGTCAACTCCGCGGGCGGCTGATTTCCGTGTTCTCGTCATACCGATACTGCGGCGGTAGTAACGACTCAGGAGTAGCATTACTTGAGGGCGGTAAACTTCGACTCATGAGGGTTAATGCAGACTGATACTTGCTAAAATAGAGGTACTCGTAGATTCATTCTAGCTTAAAATGCCTTTAGCGAAACCTTTTGGTTCTGTCTTCAGGCGCTTATCGCTTGAGCGAAATATTGAATGTATAACAAAAATGAATGTCAAATATTACGATTACGTTACAATTACGTTAAAAATTCATGTACGGTCTTGTAAAATACTCGCTTTTTCGATTTAAATTATTTTTGTGTAAAAAAAAAATGAAAAAGCAAAATGATTTCAAATTCTTTTATTTATTATTCCATCACTTAAAAAAACTTCGGATTACCTTTGCAGGTGAAACAAAAGCGTCTATTTATTTGAATTAAGTTAGATAACTTACATATAAATTTTATGATACAGAGAGATACTTAACGCTAGGACTAAAGATTGGTTTTCACGACAAAAAGACAGAGAATTTTTATTCGTAATCATAAATACAAACGTTTTGGGATTTAGACAGCAATTATTCCTATAAAACAACAAAACTAAGCACGAAATATCTTCTAACAAGAAAAAGCTGACAGGAATGAAAATGTACAACCTTAATAATATATTATTTCCTGTTAATTAGCTTTGTATCAGTAATGACGTCACATTCCAAAAATGTGCAAAGTTATATATTCCAGAAAGGTGCCAAGTAAACCATTCAAATAAGATTCCAAATTAACAGGTTCAAAACATTATACTCTATAATTTTCTCAAAATCTGTCTCACGAAAACTCTTGAACACTCAAGTCACCCTTCACACTAAAAATCTATCTCTAATATACTAACTTTATTATCTACAAGCCACTCGTTCACTTTCACACATTCGTCGTATACATTATACATTGAATTCGCTCAGTTCATACAGTATTATCACAAATATTATTATATAGCCTTTGTTCCTGATGTGGTCTCTGTCTTTTTGTCTCTTTAACTTAATATGAGGAGTGATCTGAGAAGTTAAGTCTTTTGACTGAAATTGTGAATACTCTTTACATTATAATTATAAGTATTAGATACGGTTTAAGTGAACGGTTTGTTACGTATGAGAATGAGAGAGTTTAAAATTGAATCCGACATTTAAGTGCAATGGCTGTAGTTTTTTTTAAACGCGTTTTTTCACGTAAACAATGCAGATTTTCAATTATTATTTTTTTCATGACTTTTATTGTAAGACTAAGTAGAAGTTCACTATTATCACTGGGCATATTAATGTATAAATCCGTTTTATTAATAATTTCCTCATAATCCGTACACTAAACCGTACCTAGAGTTAATGGAATTCGTTTATAAATAACAAACAAAATAATTCCTATTACCATAGTTATTTAACTTAGATACAGTACAATTTATAAGACGTAGTTCGACTAAACTATACTGTGTTTAACAATTAGGAATGAAAATGTGTTATGTACATTGAAATAAGGTTGAAGATGGTATCATGTTTACGCTATGCTTTTTTGGATACCCCAAGGGTGTATACGGGGCCCTATCAGTCTGTCTATCTGATGCCATGATGCTTAATTATTTTAAGCATGGTAAATGAGTAAGTAGGAAATTTGAAATATCTCTAAGAAACTTGTTCAGGACAGTCTTAACCTTATTAGAGTTTAGGACAATGGGACGACTACGATATAATTATAATTTATTATAATTAACAACATGCATTTCTGTAAGGTAATTACAGTTTGATTTCAGAAAATGTATGTATTTACAAGCTTTTTGTTTAACTTGCAATGTATGTATGTATGTTCGGGGTCAAATCTTGCAAGCTGAATTAGAACCACTTCCTCTTATCCTATGCAGTTGAATGTTTACAAGTTGGTTCAGTTTCAATGACTGCATTTTTATGGTAAGCATGATCTGAATCGACATCTAGGATTAGCTACAGGGACTCTTCAACGGTCGACAGCACAGACTCAAAATTTTTGCATATATTTTATTTTGATATTATATTGATGTTTGGTAAAAACATTGTTTTTACCCGACTACGCATCGCAAAGGATAATGACATGTGTTTATCAGCCTATGTATGTATGTTCTTGTGGCGCTCTAGAGCCTAAACGCGTGGACCGATTTTTGTAAAAACCAACTTAACTTACTTAATAATTGGTTATTGGTTAGTACTGGGAGAAACTACGGGGACCTGGGCACATTGCCCAATGGATAAAAAAGAGCCTAAACATATTACTAAAAAAATGATGATTCAGTAGATGTCTATCATTTTGATGTTTCCAAAAAATTAGTCTTTATCTTTCATTTAGTTTGAAAGCAAAGCATAAACACAATATCGTTAATGGTAATAATTAAATGTTTTAAACTAAAAGTAAATATAACCAGTTTTTCATATAAACAATCATCTTATAATTAAAACTGACAATATGTCCATTCGTTAATGATACTACTTTAATTAGAATGTTAGTGATGTATTTATTTTAACTTTAATCTTGTTTTACTAATATTATTATTATTGTATAGAAGACAGAATTTATTCACATAATAATGTACAAGTATTTAGATGATTAATTCTAGTTTAATCCAGGGCTAGGGCTAAAAGGATACAATTGAAATATTTGTCGAGCAGCAGTGATGCTTCTTGACTCGTATTTTATACTAGCGTTTCGCCCCCTACTTAGTCGCGTGGATTTCAGAATTTTCACCCCTTGATTTACATGCTTAGGGATGGAATTTCCTAAAACCCTTCCATAGTGCACCTCTAAGGTGCTTAAAGAATATTTTCATCAAATTTCAAATCTCTAGGTTGACCGGTTTAAGCTGTGCATCGTCTGACACAGTCCCGATGCTGTATAAGAATAAATTGGTCCAGATACAAAGATATTACAATACTAATTTTAAATTAATGGCTTCATCAATTAAATCGATTTTGGCCTGTACTGGCATGATGTTTTGTGAAGCATATCCTGGTAATGGGTCTAGATAATAGCATTCTCCAGCTTTATAGGTTCACCATAACACCGCTTACTATCAGGCAGATTTATGGTCAAACATGCCTTTAAAAACAAAGATTCTTCCAATGTCAACATTTAAAAAACGAAGTATATATCAGGTTAATCAATAATACAGCCACTAGAACGGTTTGAATAGCATCTGTTCAAGTTACCACAAAATAATATCTTAGCTCAAGCGTTGAATAACCGAGTAAAAATAAATATATCACTAACATAAGGTGTCGTCTATAGCAGCAGCTTGCCGGTGAGTATCTCTAGCGCGGCCTTCCGCCGCAGGTACGGCATGTGCGACTGCGTGAACGTGTACGGCGCGTTGCGCGACGAGAACTCCGCGAACGTGCACGCGAACATGCCGCAGTCGCTGCCGTTCATCTGTTGAGGTATGTCCTGCAAGTAGACAAACATTACAATATTACTTATCTGTATTCTGAACTGTTAGGTTAATTGACCCCTGTCTGACCCTGACTCTATCCTTGACGCAGACAGCTTAGTAGATATATAACGTAGGCCTCTTCCAATGCTCGCCACTATTGTGCGCTCATTGGAGGTATTTGCCTATAATCGGCACGCTGGGCAAGCGCTGCAGATAATTGCTGTTACTTAGAAGGATGCTGCTGCCTATCCTCAGAATCTTTCCCATTGTTGCTTTTTACGACACCCGCGGAACGAGTATTCTATTCTTAGGCCGGAAACCATGCGGCTCACGCACGGCTGCCTTGAACAGCTTGATATTATAAGTGAACTCCACTCACCTTGAGGCACTCAGTTTTCCACCCGCTATCATCGAAGGGCGCGCCCTTCTTGTCTTTGTGTTCGTCGCGGAGGTACTGCAGCAGCGCGTCGAGGCAGGCCTGGTTGCGGCCGCCCATGCTGTCCAGGTAGTTCACCTTGCTCGCGCGGAAGTCCACCAGGCTGAGGCACCAGTGCACGCCCAGATGGACCGGGACCACCATCAGGTCATGCGCGAAAATGTCCACCTTAAACATCACATCATGTGTATTTTTTATTACAAAATGGGGAAGAACGTGACGTAATAGGAGGAAGCTGTTATAGATATACAATCAGTAAAGGAGATACAGTAAAGTATGTAGGTGTAAATCCATTATTGCAATAAGATATTCAAAATTTCATGGAGGTTCTTTCAGAATGCTAGAAAGTCGTGACAATTTTTTATTTGCTTAGCTTTGTTTCAGCTAATTAATTTGACTTTACCAATACTACATCAGTTTGCAGCTAGAACTCACTGTTTAACTCTCATTAAAAAAAGAATTTTGTAAACATATTAAACAGGTCAAAGGTATATTTATTTATCTAAAAGGTCCTACCTTCCTAGTCCACCTCCTAAGCCCAGCTTGCCCACTCTGCATGAGCTTGGGGTAGAAGAAGGTATTAGTAGCATATACTTTGGGTAAGTCTTTACGTTCCTCGCTCCTCTGCATTAGAAGATTCATGTAGAAGTTTATAACTTCATCATTCAGCCAGTTCAGTCCTGATAGAGTTTGCAGGTCCCGCCTGAAAATAAAAAACACAATGAACAATTTGTTATCATTATTTTTAAATTAGTATAGGATCACTTTTGCCTCAAAATGTCTTATATCTTTGCATGTCTTTCTTACCTAATTGATTTAAGAATTGATATTTTTGTATTGCTGAGTGAAGTACACTTTAAAAATTATCTGTGATTCACTAATCAAACTAGGGTTGCCTACAACTGGTAGCCTAAAATTCATATGTACCTGTGTATCCTCAAATTGAATTTCTCTACAAGCAGTTGTCCAGGAGGCCCAGGGCCGAGCACTCTGTTCACTAACTTCTCCTGCTCTGGACTTAGGGGCGGCAGCTCTACAGTTGGCTGTGGCTCCTCATATATACTCTCCGGTATACTCAGCTCATACTTCAGCTTGTGCTCCAAGTGAGCTATCTTCTGCTCACTGTTCACTTTAGAAATTATATCAGACTCTCGACGCGCATCCTTTAACTTTTCTTGTGTCTCCTGCTTCTTTTTCTTATACTTAGTATCTAACTTCGACAACCAATCATCAGATGTCACCAATTTATCTCTATATGAATCTTTCAGAGAATTTATAGGTTCTATCTTAACTGATGATGTAGTAGACGACCCTGAAGCAATCACCTCAACTTCAGAATCAGAAGAGTTTATAGATGCTACTGTTATAGGGTCATACTCTTTTGATGCATCATTTTCTTTCTCAGCACGCAGACCACTTTCTAGAAATTTAATTTCATTTAAAGCATTCTTCTGAGATCTCTGTGTCAGTCTGAATGAGGCCGCTTCCTCAGCTAAGTTAATATGTTCCACAGGCCGGAATGCCTTTGTGTTCATTGAATTAGCAACTCGCTGAATAAGTTCCTGATAATTTCTCTTTTCATCTAAATTGAATACTTCTGACAGAGTTGACCTTGCATTTCCATTGAGACCTAAGAATCTATTTCTTGAATATGATGGGAGATTCGTTGATTTAGGCACTGAAGCCTGCAGCCATCTTGGCAAGGGTGCTGGTACTTTTTTGTATGACTTTGTTATGCCTGGAGGTGCTTTAAATTTGGAATATGTTCTGGGTGATACATTCAACATCTCTTGTTTTCGACTTAATTTAAAATAAACAGGCTCATTTTCTGTGCAATCTGTGACATCTTGACTATTTTTAGTAAGAAAGTATTTGTATGGTTTGGTTGGAGGTGGCGTGGTGACTTTTTTTACAAAGATCACATCGTCTTCTTGCTGATCTTGATCATTGTCATCGTCATCTAAATCTATGTATACTTTAGTTGGCTTTTTTGTAGATTTTTCTGGTTTTGTTTCTATCCATGTCACCTAAAATTAATAGTTAAAGTTACAAGCTTCTCTAGTATGTCAAAACTTTACAAATCAGCTTATGATCACACTGAATAGTTATCTATATAGCAGGGGCATGCAGTTCATATAGGCAAAAAGGCATTGCCTCCCATGACGACGATTTAGTGAAAGTACCTAAGTAGGATTTGTATGTACTGCCTACCTTGTCAACAATGTCTGTGCATGCCCCTGCTAGATAGATGTAAATTATCAGAGAGAACATTGCATATTTGCTAGAATATTAAATCAATAAAAAGGCATAGTAGGAATAATTATGTGATTCACTGGACAGGGGAGTTCATTCATTTATTAGCCTACTGACCCAGAGCAAAGTGAGTTTGTTTTTGTTTGTTGTCTTAAAGATAGTTACTTCAAATCTAAGAGTTCCTTGAAGAATGCATGTATCTAATTAAAAATATTAATTAATTTCTAATTTGGATTATGGAATTAAAGAGTAAGACAAACTTTGGTTAGAACCAAAGAAGACTAAAATGACTTTTAAAGATAAATCAACAAATATTTTTAATAATACTTACTTCAGGCTCATCATTCTCATCATCCAACACAGCATGCATGACAGGCCTCACAGGGGTATGCATTCTGGGTTTCCTTGATGGTGTTGACGCCCCATTCTCTGATAAACCCACTAGTTTAATGGGCACAGTCCGAATTCGACTCTTGCTAGAATCAATAGGTGTGGATGTGCTAGGGTGCCCTTCAATTTGTATTGGCACATATCTTACATTCTTACTCTTCTCTTCAGAGCCCCAACGATCTGAAATTGCTGATTGTTGTAAAATCAAAGGAGCTTTTTTTTTATTACTGCTGCACAAATTGACTCCATGCTGCCTGAGCTCTTTTTTATTAGACTAATAAATAAATGAAAATAGCCTAGTAGTATGACTATCGACTGACAAGTTAGAGAACTTGAGTTCAATCCAAAAGCATGCACCTCTGACTTTTTGGAAGTTATGTGCGTATTATAAATTAAATATCAATTGCCAAACGGCGAGGGAAAATGTTGTGATGAAACCAACACACATGAGAGATTTCTCAACAGTGTGTAAAGTCATGTCAGAGACACTAAACTGGAAATCTACACTTAAACTCCGACCACTTTGTTCATCAACCACATGATAAGAAGATAAATAAAAATCAAATTCATTTTAGCTTATACATGGGAGGAAAATTAAACAAGTCCATTTACCAAACATATTTAACTAACATAGCATGTTTCCTAGTAATTAAGTTATATACTGGATCACTCAATTTGTCATGACAATGAAAGAGAATTACAAAACTTTCTACACGGTCACTGTCTCTCACAATAACGACAATTATGTTAGCATGGAGAAGGAAAGGTAAATGCTATAAATATAGAGCGTAATGCCTGACTCATTCCATAAAGGATTAACATCATGAATGTGGACAATAAACAACGTAGCAGACGTCAATGCAGAAAGCAGCAGAAACAATGTCTTAGGTTACTTTGCCAATAAGTATTTATGTTTACATCAAAACAGTTTAAATATGTACCCTTTGAGGACATGATGTCTGGAAAATTGGTTTTCATTAACTGTTTAGGCCTCTTGAGGACCGGTGTTTCGTCGTCCGACGAGAATTCATCATCGGCCCTGGAAAACAATATAAGATTTGTACAAGTTCACAACACACTTTTTTTACATGTTTTATAACAGTAACGTACTTCCAAAACTTAGACGCAACTTTTAGCGGTACGGTAAACATTCTTTGGTGATTTCTTAACGTGTTACGAATTAATATAAGTCGACTTTACCGCCATAACTATTGTTGTAAACATGTAATGTCATACCTGTCGCGTTTGAAGCTTGCTCTTATCGGTGGAGTTTCATCACACCAACCTAAAAGACTACGAACATAAGCCACTACGGACTTCATTTTAGGTAAATTATGTTTCCATCACCTATTTTGGTTTCCTTTTTGGGGAAAAATGCTTTAAAATGCTACTCAACCTCAATAAAAGACAACTGTGCAACACCACAGACAAATTCAGACAACTTCTTCAATTTTTTTTTCAACAATAGTGATGTAGGTATACGAAACCATTAGTGTCTTGTCTATGGTAAAAATTAGTCGATTTTCAGCAAATAGTCTAACCTTAACGAGGTTTTGTGCGCTCACTCCACTTTCCGTTAGTAATATCTAGTAATCTGTGTTTTGCTTCAAACAGTCATCCGTTTCTATGTACTTACAGTTTGACAAAAAAAAGTCTGGAATCTGGAAAAATTTGCCTGTATTGTTCCGACCATAGAGTATTCAAGAAAATATAGAGTGATAACGTCAACCACATTGCCTTGTGCGGAGCGAAAGCAGGTCTCGCCATAGAAATGTTAAAATGTCATTTTTTCAAATTAAGTTTTCTAGACGTTTTTCAAAATTTTACTCAGCAGTTAACCATGGTAGAAGCTAAAATGTAACTTTTTCGCTCTTGGAGCCTAGTTGAACCGCAGTCAATCGAGGTATGATCGCAAACGGAGCTCGTGTCGCGGCCGCGTTGTTCATACCCGTGCTCACGGTTCATACTTCTATAGGGTTGCTCTATTTTTTTCTTATATACTCTAAGGTTCCGACACACACACACACAAGGTATATGTATTTTTCAAATATTTCGTTGTAATAATAAACTAATTATCGAAATTAAACCCATTTCAATCAGTTCCGAACTTCCGACTTTGACCTTCGAATCTAAACGTAAACGCAACAGGAAGGAATTTGGACAATAGAACTAGACGCCTTCTATTTGCTCAAACAAATTGTGTTGGTGGCACAGCACAATGAATATACAGAAATAAATTTAATTTTTTAGACATAATTTTCATGAGTCACAAATATTATTTATTTATTAGTATTACGGCTTTTTAATTTATATTGTTAAGCAAATGGAATGATTGTGTTAGGTATATTATATATTCAAATTTAGTATTTAAAAGCTTAGCAGCTGGTATAAATTGAACTGAACATTCAGTTAATGGTTAATTCATACATAAGCTACACAAGACCATTCAACTCCTCCTCTTTGTAGTTCCCTATTGGTAGGTTTTTCGAATCTCGAGAGAAATAATATAATCCTTACGGTTTCTAAACGAAGTTACCAAAGTCAAAAGATCTATACGAGCTGTCAAAAAAACGTGGGTCGACTGCTGGAAATAGTTTTTGTGTTTTTGTTTACAGAATTTAAAAACTCAAAAAAAGTAGTTTTTAATTTAAATAGACTACTGTTTTATTTTTTATGTATTTTTAACGCTTAGTTTATTGTAAATTTTATCTGTTGTGCGCCGATTTTCTGTAAAAAGTAAATAAAACATGTTGCAACCCATAATGCATATTTTGAAGAACAAAAACATTGTATTAGCAAGTGGTTCACCAAGACGAAAGGAATTAATTGAAAATATTGTGAGTACAGTGTGAGTTGTAAGTACAATGTTGATTTTCAAAAACGAGCTACGAAGCTTAAATTTTCTTATCCTTATCGCATATAACCTGCTTGCTTATAAAAATGTTGATTTTCTATTAAGATTTTTATTATAATTTTCAATGTCTAGCAATACAACAAACCATACTTTTTGTAAAGTTTAATTCTACTTCCTTGGTTAAGACCTCACGCTACCTATTTCTGCCAGGATGTTGATACTAAGACCGCTGAACGGTCGAATCGCTGGCTGACGTTGGTACCTACCTATGCTCTTAAAATATTATTATGTTTACTTTTACAGGGTCTAAAAGTTGGTCTATGCCCATCGAAATTTGAAGAGAATCTGGATCCAAAGAGTTTTAGTAGCTTTTCTGCATTTGTAGAAGAGACAGCATTACAGAAAGTATTGGAGGTTGAGGAGAGATTAATATGGGAAACAGGACGTTCCCCAGATATTATCATTGGTGCTGATACAATGGTCACTCTTGGTAAAGAGATGTTTGGTAAACCTACTTCTGAAGAAGACGCATTTGAGATGCTGACATGGTAATTTGTTTTATTCTGCAATTAAATTGTTGTATTTCATTCCTAACTCCCCTTAAAGACTGGCAACACATTTGCAAAGCTTCTGATTGCCCCCCTTGTTTCATAAAAAAGGGTAAATCAGAAGTAGATAGATAGGTCACTATACATTATATATTCCACAGAGTGAATGTTCCTGACAATTTCCATTCTATTTACATTTCAGCTTATCAGGTAGAGGCCACACAGTGTACACAGGCGTTGTTGTCAAGGCGCTGGACAAAATTGTCAAGTTCACTGAAAAAACTGATGTGTACTTTGGTAAAATGGATGAACAACAAATCAAAGGATACATTGCTACTGGGGAACCTATGTAAGTGCATACTATAAAGAATTAAGAGAAGCAATTTCATTATTTTAGAAATAAATTTTTATTTTATTTTATACTATCGACCCGCCCCGGCTTCGCACGGATGCAATATACATATAAACCTTCCTTAAAAATCACTCTATCTATTAAAAAAAACCGCATCAAAATCCGTTGCGTAGTTTTAAAGATCTAAGCATACATAGGGACAGACAGACGGCGGATAGCGACTTTGTTTTATACTATGTAGTGATTAATGATATGATTAATATTTTCAGGGACAAGGCTGGGGGTTATGGTATCCAGGGTGTAGGTGGTACATTTGTGGAGAGAGTGGATGGTGATTACTTTACCGTGGTAGGACTACCACTGTTCAAGCTATGCTCTGTCCTATATGATATGTTTAAACATGAAATATAGACAAATAGATTTAAGCAGCAATGTAAAAATAAGAGTTGATATTTATTTAATTTTAATTAAGTGAATATTTCAATATGTTTTTAGAATTAATTTTAAAGAAAAATCATTTTAATATTGTACTATAGATAATATTAGATTAGATTGATATGAATGTTACCACTACTTTGACGTACTTAACTTATATTCTTAATTGTATAATAAGTAATAATTATATAAGTAATATTATATTTACCTCAGTTGTAACTGGTATTATAACATTGTAAAACGAAAATATTTTTGTACACTATGTTCCCGTGCTGTGATTATTATTATAAAAGTTGACAATAACGTATGTGTTTATTATATAATATACATATAATTATGATCATTGTACAATAGGCGCAAACTTACTAGATCGGGCGCAAACTTAATAGATAAGTTAGTCACGAACGGCGTCGCAACTCGCATTACATATTTTAGGGACTTGATGATCGAGGTGAGTCCCGGTGTTTTAATTGAGCTTGAGAGGAGAAAACAGATGCGAAAATGTTTATTGCGCAAACAAAAGGAGATCTAATTTCAGCCCGGTTTACTAAGTTTGCGCCTACTGTATATTTGACTGCACAGATGTTTACCTACGCAACAAGGTATCAAAAATACTAGACAGTGATTTTAAAAAACTAGTTGGCTATTTATTTCTACACGTAGTTATGTCATTGATTAAATATGAAAGGTTTCTATTTACCAAATTTAAAAAACACAATCTTTTGTTGACATAATTATCATGAAATCTAGTTGCCTAAACCACTTTACATGTAATTTGTTTTTGTAGTTTGTTAAATGTTTTGTTAAAATGATAAATTATAAAACTTTCAATCTGTACTTATGTCTTTTTTTTTCATTAAATATTCGCTATGAATAATATTATTTTAAGAAATTTACTTCTTTGGAAGTCTTGAAATCGGATCAATCACAACTATAGGTAAGATTAACCATTAACTACGCAGAAGATAATATCTTATGTGCCAATGTGTGCACAAACACAGGTGCATTCTCTATTCTCACACTGTCACAGCCTGATGGGATAGAAATCTGACACAACCGGAGAGAGATCAGGCGTAGATTCGATGGTTTACGTAGTTTACGTGCTATTCGAGGCACGATACGAGTGGTAATTGATTTATAATGAGTTCAGAGTTGCATGTGGGTTCGAACCTGAGGTCTCTGACTTCTCAGTGTTACTGAGTCGTGAGCGTCAAGTTATCACCACATGAATAAAGAAACAGTACCTATGCACCTAGCACAATGCTATGCTATTATACATATTGGTGGTCTACTGCTCTAATATACGATAACAAGCAAAGCGTTCTTTGAAAATCAGGATTTTGGAACATAGGTAACTAAGAGATTTTATGGGGTACGGTCCTAGGGTCGGCAAGCCAAATCCAGGGCCCCCTGGTTCGCCCTTGGTGGATGCTGTAGATACATTTAACTATTACAATTTCGCAACCCATAATCGCCGTGTAACCTTTGTTGCCGTCCATACAAAACTAAAAACAATTGGTCACAAGTTATTAATATAATATTAGGTCCTTACATATGAAATTGGCGTTTTATATGGAAAAAGCAAAAGTACTTAAAAAATATGAAATTATGTATTTAATCAATCAAACTATGTACCATTGAACTCTATGCACTTTCGCCATTTTATAGGTAGAGTTCATTGATTCCTTTGCTGAAAAAATTGTGGGAACGAGAGTCAGTAAAATCTCTGAAGGCGGTTTTGACTGCCTCATCGGAATTGAATTTTTTTCCTGGCAAGAAATTGTCTATATTCCGGAAAAAGTGGTAATCTGTTAGAGGAAGGTCCGGAGATTATGGTGGTTGTCGGAGACATTCCAATCGCAGCTCCTTTTAATTTGGCGACTATCTGTTGTGCAGTGTGCGGTATAGCGTTGTCCTGAAGCAGCAGTGAGCTAGAGCAATTGACCAGTCTCGGTTGTTTAACGGCTAGTTTTGCCATCATGGTTCGTAATTGTTCACAATACAGATCTGCCGTAATCGTCTGGCCAGATCTTAGGCAGCTGTAGTGGATGACACCAGCACTGGACCACCAGACACTTACTAGTACTTTTTTCTGAGTCAACTTTTTCTTGGGGCAGTATTTGGCCGGTTCTCTTGGGCTTAACCACTCTGATGAGCGTTTCCAATTATCGTACTGGATCTATTCTTTATCACAAGTAACGATACGATTCAAAATCTCCTAGTTATTATGTCAGGTAAGTAATGTAACGCAGCTCCCGACGCGTGTTTGTTGATGTGCTTCTGTCAATTCTTGCGGTACCCATTTTTCGAGCTTTTTCACTTTTCCAATTTGTTGCAAGTGAATTAAAACTGTATTACCACACACACAGAAGTCTGCCGCTAATTCTGACGTAGTTTACGATGGATTCGCTTTTGCGATAACTCTTAATTCTTCATTGTTAACAAGAGTCTCTGGCCGTCTACGGGGTTTATTCTATAGGTCAAAATTTCCAGAACGAAAACGTTAGAACCAAAAACGTACCGTGTTTTCTTTTGCAGTAGCTTCCGCATACACATCAATTATCCTTCGAGCTGTTTCTGCAGCGCTGGTGCCACGATGGAACTCATATTCGTAAAAAACTCGATATTTTAAGTTTTTCATATTGTGAACAGAACGATGTTAAAGAAAAAACAAATGACGCTTAAACAAATGAATCACTTAATTCTAAACATAAATGTTCAAACCTAAATTTGAAATAAATTTGAATTTGAAATTCTTAACCAAACGCCAGATATTTGAGATCAAAGTGACCAGTTCGACAAAACGCCAATTTCATATGTAAGGACCTAATATTAACGATTCGTAGTTTTGTTATGTTATATAAGGTTAATACCGGTATTAGTGATATCCTATATGAACAATCTAACGTTGATATGGCTCATCAATTACCCTAGGTGGAAATTGGCAGTGTTGGCCAATAGGTAGAGTCATGCTGAATGGATATCATTGCGAATCGATTAACGTGAATAGTTACCTACTTTACTTATATTCTAAGCTCGGAAGTGACTAGTGTCGTGACTTCGTGTCTGAAGTTATATGACAATTGATTTTCTATTGTTTAAATTGATTAGTTCGCTGAAGAATGACCTACCTAGTTTTAAATGGGATGGAATTATCTCCTCTGTCCCACCGCTCTCTCGAGTGCCTCTCTCGTCAAACATCGAGAAATGAGAAGCAAAAACGCGTCCTTGTGATAGTTGAAGGTCCTAGTAGGATCTATGTTTTTTTCCAAATAGGCACCGAGTAGGTACTGGGTGCTCACGGGTAATAATATATTCACGGCTGCTCTCCCCTCGCGGTTCCGGTTCTATAAAAATATTCTAGGGGTAGGACAGACAAGTACCTACATACTACGTGGAGCCGGGGTCGATCAATTCGGTTCTGTCATTCTGTGACACAAGTCTATCAATGGTACACTATTCTTAGCATTCAGACGAAAATTTTGAAAAACAATTATAGGTACCGCTTAAAATAGTGCGTACGAGTCGTACAAACCCCCCATCTCCCTTGGTGGCGGTGTATCCGTTAAGAGATTTCCACATGTAGGTATAAAAAAAGGTACCTACGTTTCTATGTAGGATTCTTTGTCAGTCATGATGATTCAGTTCGCAATGCGAAACTTCATTATCGATTGTTAGCATTCATTGAAGGTGTCACCTTCGAAAGTCCATTCATTTGTCCTGTCCATTCATTGATCGAATTACGTTAGAAAGAAATTAACTAAGTAGGTAGGTATGTATGGCTACTGGGTACCTACAATGTTCAATTTTCTCATGTGATTTGTACTTTGTACGGTCCGGTTGGTAGAGAGTGTGATCCACGAAGCTTCGCGGTGTAAAATTGAACATAAGTAGGCGAGTAGATATTAATTCATTAAAGATTGAGAAGTTAGACACAATAGGAGATTCATCGGTTTGTGCCGGGATGAATTACATTATTACATTATTGTGTATGAAAACTTGTTGCGATGAAATTGATATTTTTACTCAAACTTTGTAGTGTCATTCTCGATATCTTGGTGTTTTTGCATTTTTTTATAACTGTAATCCTTTGATTATAAATAATCAAAGCTGTAATCAGTGATTCTTCCAAGTGCGAGCGAGTCTTTTGTGAGAGTCGATTTTTTTTTGTCCTGCGCGGGAATCGACATTTGGCGCGGAGAGCCAGCCAAAAGCCATTACCCCTGCGCTGAGAGCATCCCCCTGCGACAATAATGTTATCAGTTTTAAATGTTCATAACTAGATATTATGATGAGTCTGCTCTGTAAATAGTACCTAGCTGACAAGACAATACGCGTGGGTGCATAATTACGCAACTTACAAGTAAGTAGTACCTACTTAAGTACATGTTTCCCGGTTGGTTCGTGTTCCTACTTCATTAGCTAGTTTTCCGTGTAGCTATTGTGTCGCGATGTGCTCGTTTCGATTGCTGTCATAATGCATGGGAGCGCGGAACTTTGTTACATATTATCGAATATTAGAGATGTGCATTGTGCACTCATCAATCGCTGATTTATCGATGGTCTTTTGAGGTACAATGAAAAGAGCGCGGCTTAGTGTGAGCTCCAGGCTATAAACCTTTACGTTAATACCTATATGAGAACTGTGTTCTTGGAAACACCGGGGTTTTAGCGTTCGGCACAAAGATATTGGACTATGGTTCGGCACATCAATCTAATAGGTACACATAAGCCGAATATATCTACAGTATAAAACTGCACGAATTCTAAGAATTATTTGCATTAAATCTTAAAAGGCTTTCGTGAAAAACTATTCGTTCCATGAAAAGGCATACCTACGTTGTCGATACTGACGAAATCCTAATTCAATTCAAACACATGCTGTTTTTATTATTTATTTATTTATTTATACTTCATGTACAAAGCAGGTACTACATATGGCGGACTTAATGTTTTTCCTCGAGAACCTCGAGAAGCTACTCTTTAAAGTTTACTGATATCGATCTAATTGCAGAAATCATATGAATATTAAACCCTTATTGAGTTAGATACAGTGTAAAATAGACATTTGTCGATAAAATAATATATTCCCGTCTGATCATCACTAACCTCATTATTTTTTTTCGACAGTGTGGGAGGCAAGATGCCTCTTATTTGTGTTCTAGTAACAAAAAAAAGAACTATTGTGCTCTGTGGGAACTAGAGATTCGCCACCTGTTCGGTGCATGTTTTATATTTTGGCGCGTCGAATCACGCCCATTGGATATTAGTAGATAATATTTATTATTCTTTACTATTAGTGCAAATGCAGTTTTTCCCAAGGTTGATTTATTTTTATTTTTATTCTATGATGTACGTTTAGTTATGCGCCATTATGAATGATGTTTATTTTAGTATCTACTACCTACCTATTTGTTTTCTATTCTTTGTCCGACTGTTTTATTTTAGCAAATTGGTTAAATATTGATGCTGATGTAGGTAAATGTAATTATAATTTTCAAGAAAGATTTGCTTTATATAATAGTGGTTCTGATTTTGATCGAACAGCCTTTTTTATCAATCACGAGCGGCAGTCCAGCCAGCCAAGCGATATCCTTTTAATATAAAAAAATACCTAAGTTACTGTTACTGTTACTACAGTAACAGTAACTTAATATAAAAAAATACCTAAGTAAGAAAAAATATTTAATACGCTGCTTAATTGAATTGCAATCCTTGATATAAAATGAGCCTTATTATCTCTAAGACGTAAAACACACCTAACCTGACCTAACTAGATCAAGTAATCGTTCCTGTAAACCTCCCCATTTGTAAATTTATTGAAATCTTTAGAGCAGTTTTTAAGTTTCGATGTGAATAAATATTCACATAACCTATACCTACCTAGTCTTCTTCTTCTTATCGAGTCAAGACCCTGCTCAAATTTTACTCGCCCAATAAGTAGCAACCTCAATAGCCCTGTCCGTCGCCTCCTTAAGGTATCCGTCCTTAAGGTGTCCGTCGCCTACCTAGTATAGGTAGATAAGTACCTACACAATAGTTAGGAACTCTACAAGTATAGGACTGAGTCATGTTTGTATTGGTTTAGGTGGTTAATTTAATATTATTGCTATATTTGTAATAATATTTATAAAAGAAGCTGTAATTACATAATTTTATGTGTAACATATTTCAAGCCATTTGTTTATTGGGTATTGGAAGCATTAATATTTAATTATTTATGTCTGATCAAGAGCCTAAAAATAGTCCAATCTACCTTTAATTTCTACCCTAATCCCTAGTTCTAATAAAACCATTACTAAAATCCATTAAACATCCGTGATTTAAAAAAAAATCGGCGTGTTTGTGGGAATCGCGGACAGATGCGCGGGTGCACCGGATCTGCAGCATGTGGCTA
This sequence comes from Protodeltote pygarga, assembly GCA_936450705.2. Taxonomy (NCBI): domain Eukaryota; kingdom Metazoa; phylum Arthropoda; class Insecta; order Lepidoptera; family Noctuidae; genus Protodeltote; species Protodeltote pygarga. The sequence continues at coordinate 16,282,378 of OW388250.2, read as the reverse complement.
CACAATGCCTTGGCACTATACTGGTAGGTGCAGAAGGTACACTGGCTGAGCGCAGACTAAAGACATGACAGTCTCAAGACAGTTTTGGGGGTGAATTTGTTTTTTTATATCCATGCAGACAACGCGGCAACGTTGCGATGCCTACTTGTGCGTACCTACCCCAAAAAAACATCAAATTATAGTAAAAAAAAAACAAATTTTGAGTAAACACAAAATTTTTACAAACTAATAATAAGCACTGATAGCCTAGTGGTATAACTGTCGACTGACAAGTCAGAGGTCTCGAATTCTATCCCTCTGAATTTTCGTAAGTTATGAGAGTATTATCAATTAATTATCAGTTGCTAAAACGGTTAGGGAAAACATTGTGTTGAAACCAGCACACCTGAGAGAATTTTCAATGGTGTGTAAAGCCATGTCAGAGGCCTACGGGCGGTTTAAACTCTGACACCAGGTTGTTCATCAACTACCTACTCGATAAGAAGAAGCAGAACCCCTGATCCCATCTGATGATCTATGTCCCAGCTTTAACAATATCAGACTAGACCTTCTGTGCTATATTTTTTATTTTGAGATAATAGTCTTGAAGATAATGGCGATCATCTGTATCGGGCTCTAGGACTACTCTCACAGAAAGCTCCCGACGTAGGAAGGAGTTAATTAATATAATTGGGATATTTATTATAAGAGAGTTAGTGATTACTTAGGGGTGTGGCGAAAGATCTGTAACAATGTCATAGAACATGGTGTTTTATGTTTTTTTTTCTATGTATTTAAAGATGTTTGGTCGACTTAGTCGTTGAGCTATCGATATTTTTTTAAGTATCACAATATTCATAATAATTTATATTGCTTTTTTTATCCAGATCGGATTATACTGTTTAGAACCCCTGGTTCTATTGATATGACACTATCCGTGGTTAGAGTCAGCGGTACAGTACTTAGGTCCAAGTCATATGATTATTTAACTAAAAATATTAATCTTTGTTTTCACCTTTGTATGTTTCGTCTTATTTAACCATCGCTGCAGTCTGCAACAATGTATCTGTTTACTTTAAACGGTTAGCAGAAGAACAGAATTAACTATGTTTAAATGTTTGTTGGTCGCTAATGTTCTCCGAAACAATGTTACCCCTTTGAAGGGCGGCCGTTTCCGGCGCGTTCGGGCGGCTTCCGGCGCGAGAATAGACAATGTCAAGTTCGCATGCGCACGCGCAGCGATGCGATGTGCGCTGTTGGCTTGTTACGCACTGTTTACCTTTAACCGGGGTGGGTTAGTTTGTAGTAAAATCTCCTATTTCTCCTCTTCATTTATTATTCCCCTGACCTTACAAGCACCATGATCACAACCTTGCCCCCCACCAATAAGCCGAATTCACTTATTATCTATTTATAATGGAAATCAAGGCAGAGGCTTTTGCTTAGCAGTGGGATGACATGAGCTGACACATCATACTGCTTATGAATATAATTAGACCTTAGATTAACTAAGAAAGTACATGTGACATTGATTAGATACCTAATTCGCGTTATCCAATACACAACTGGACATAGAGTAACCGATTCGCGGTACGCCCACGGGGCATCCCCAATCATCCTTACTCTTGACTCTACTGTCTATTTATTTCCACAATATATCCTGTACACTATACACAACTGGACAACCTATTCGCATAAAGCTAATGGGGCATCCCCAATCAACGAGCATAATCCTAATATTTGTTTTGTAGAATTTTTCCATCGACAATTTTAAATAAGTACGTACTTATTTAACTAGTAATCAATTAGCCAATATTGTGTAATTATTAAGTTCTCAAGTAGCATTTCGAAAGGGTTTACATTTTGCCCGCCTACAGAACCTGAACTAGAGCCTCCTACTAAATATAGTAGGAGGCTCTTGTAAGGCCATATGAGGCAAATGCGTATTGAGCATTGACCTACAGTTGTCAGCTGTTAAATTAGAGGAAGCCCTTTGGATAACTTGCTTTAAGAGGCTGATGACACAAAACTGAAAGTAAGTTATAAAAATTAACTTAACATAACATAAACTCACGCTTTTATTCCCCAAATAGAAGATAGGCAGAGGTGTACCTATATATCGGTTTCGTTTCGCCGGCTATGTTATAAGTTTTTTTTTTGTGATTTTTTTACATGTTATAGCTCATAATAGCTTATTAAATATAATTATTTAATAAAAAAATTAAAAAAAAAAACAACTGATCCCATCCTTATCAGTTGTTTTTTCAAATTTTCTTATTAAATAATTATATGTTATAAGTCCCATGTAGAAGGCGAGCCTATTGATATTAACCGAGTAGGCACTCCTGCGGCTACTAAAAATTTCCTAATGGAAAAACCTCCCTCGGTCTCGCTAAGTTAATGTGCCACTCAATATAAAACTTTTTGGCAAAAACATAACCCTCCTTCTGGCGCAGTCGGGTAAAAATAGTAGATATCAAAACACTAAAAACCAGCACTAGAAATACACACATATATATATATAACACACATGTACACATATATATGTATATAACATATAAAGGTTCGGTCGATGTCATGGCTTTGGATCGGAATCTGGTTAATAGAATCTGGAACCCAGGCTTAGCATCGACTTTAAAACGATAGTTTTTTGTTTTATTTTTAGCTTTTCATTACGTAAAAAAATATTAAACAGGAAGTATTATGCAAACCTTATTAGGAGTAATATCTATAATCTGCCCACATCCATTGTGGGCGATATTTAAGGCCATATGCCATGTGTTGATCGTTGACCAATATCCTCGCCCACTGAACCCTTTGACCTAATACTTGAGGCTATTTGAATTAATACCAAGTGTGGAACTGTGGAGGCTGTGATTAGTATGTAATTAACCTATCATGTATCTGTGATGCCCACGCGATGTTTACCGGCAAGCATTTGATTGATTACTATACACACTTGTTGATTTAATTAAGAATTATGCTGACTTAGTTGCTTTATTTGATAGCCAAAGTAATCTTAACAAGAGCTCTGCTTATTCTTTTAGAAAGGAAAAACAGGACCAGTCAATGGGTGAGGATCACTTTTTCAATTATGATAAAACTTGTGTTTGATTACGATCCCGGAAAGGATTGTAGCTAGCTGTGCGACGCGGTCTCTCGAAGATAATGGAATAGGTAGCTGTCCAATGAGAAGTGAGCTACCAATACTACCAAATATCGGCTCCTAGAATGGTTGGCGCTGACGTTACATACAGTTTGACAAGGACTTAGGTTTGGGTTAAAGTAATCTTGAAAAATTATGAGTATTTTTCTTCATCATTAATCTTCACTACAGGCAATACAAGAGATTATTAAAGTTATTAAAAAAAACAATATAAATTTATACATTAATGAAATCATACATTGCTAGTAACTTTTCAAAATCATTTGCATTTTATAAAAGTCCTGTTTCTGGAGCATAAAGTTTTAATGGCGAGTCTTCCTGAGAATTATCAAACATAGACGAGGGACCTTCATTGTATACTTACAAGCTATGCACTAGGCAAAAATGGAAATTATTTCATACTTGCTGGTCGTAAAAAGAGTGACAATAAAATTTATTGCATTCGAACTGCTACTTACATTTTGTTTACCGATATCTGCAAATTAATTTATGATTAGTAGATATTGTTTTGTTATTGTTATGCAATCAAATCATCATTTCCCACGTTTCCCACGCCCAGCAGTGGGTGTTGCGCCCACTTTTGTCCCCGATACGGTAAAATAGACAAATTTAACATTTTATAGTGCCATTTTGGGAATATTTGGATGTTATTGTCCCTTGTCCGATATGTTTTGTTATTGTTAGTATTATAAATAGGTTGATAAATTGAAAAAATATGGGTATATTATTAAAATGATGTAGTCGTACAAAAGATGATGTTTTTGTCATATTAGCTTACTTTAATTGTATGTTCATTATCTCATTGGTTTGTTCACTATAAGTTTGTCTTATACCTAAGTAGTGATAGCCTAGTGGTAATAAGACCATTGGACTGCAAAGTCCAAGGTCGTAGGTTCGAAACGAACGCACGCGTTTCTAACTGTCGAATTTATGTGCGTTATTGAAATTAAGTTCACTGGGTAAAAACGGTGAACGAAAACATCGTGAGGAAACCAGCACATCTGAGAGATTTTTCAACGGTGTGTAAAGCCATGTTAGAGGCCTAAATTCTGAAACCAGGTTGTTCATTAACCGTACGATAAAGAAAGAAGCTGCGTATAAGGGAAGTCAGTGACCTATAAGCCTTAGATAGGTAGGTAATTTTGGCCCACAGCAGGGAGAAGGCTTTTATAAACCTTTGTTTATGGTTACAAACAAATAGATATGGTTACAATAGATGATTCTATCATAGAAACAAATATGGTTACAAATAGAGTCGTGATAGCCTAGTGGTGGTGACCGTTGACTGGCAAGTCAGAGGTCTCGGGTTCGAACCCAAGGCGCGCACCTCTGACTTTTCGTAAGTTATGTGCGTTTTATAAATTAATTATCACTCTCCGTGCCTCGGATAGCACGTTAAGCTTCTAGCCCCGGCTGTCAATTGTAGATCTTTGACAGTCGTTACGAGTAGTCAGAAGCCCGAAAGTCTGACAACCAGTCTTACCAAGGGGTATCGTGTAACCCGGTATGTGGGTTGTGGAGGTCTGATAAGCAGTCGCTCCATGTAAAACACTGGTATTCAGCTGCATCCGGTAAGACTGGAAGCCGACCCCAACATAGTTAGGAAAAGGCTAGGCAGATGATGTTTATGGTTACAAACAAGCATACCACCTCTCTGATGCCATCATAATGGAAAAATCTTTTCAAACCGGTCTTTTCCAGATTATATTTACGAACTCAATATTTCTTTAGGTTCATACTCGTAATTAGCTTGTTGTATTACCAATTTCAGATATTTTAATAAATTGTGTAATCTGTGACACTACAGGGCTCTAAAGGGCGGCCTTGAAGGTCGACCAGGTTTTAAAATACGGGGGCGTACTTGTGGTTAACACCTATATGGTAATGTTTACTACAGAATCGACTTGTTTACGATATGGAGGCTAATTGGTAAGAAGTTAACTTGTAAGTTTAATGTCACGTGAGGTTTTGTAATTGTCATATGAATTAATAATTTAGTTATTTGGACGCTAGGCTTGGCTATTTTGTTTTAATAGTTTTTTTTAACAACGTTTTTAATCAAGCATTTATATTGGAATATCAAATCTAAGCGTGTATGCAAAAATTGTCTTTGCTGTTGACGGTTAAAGAGTTCCTTTATTTGGAGCTAATCCTGGATGTTGTTTCAGGTCATACTTACCATAAAAATGCATTGCTATCGGAACTGAATCGACATCCAAAAATAAATCACCTACTCCGTGACTTGGAAAGCATGTTAAGCCGTTGGCCCCGGCTGTCATGAAGATCTTTGACAGTCGATATAGGGGGTCAGAACCCTCAAAAATCATGACAAATGATATAACTTTACAATATCGTGTTTTTCTGAGATGCGGGGGTCAGAAAGGCAGCCTCTCTAAAGTAATATAGATTAGAAGCCGACCCCAACAAAGTTTGAGAATAATACGGCTAAAAGGATGATGACATCCTTTAAGCCGTATAATTCTTTTAAAATTAGTTTAGTAAAATATCTATATATTTTTTTAAATAGAATAATCTATCTATCTATTATATTAGTCATATTATAGGCCTACAAGCAACTTGAACTCTGACATAAGATGATGATTAAATAATCCATTTGATATGAACAGTAGTCTGTATCACATAACTTCATCTTACAACATCTAACTGGAAGATTACCCGCTTCAGTTTATATCTTACTGTATCAATAAACTGTTCGCTTCACGTTACGTTACATGGAAGCGCGACTGTGGGAGCGGTGTCGGGTTCGTCTCCCGCGCCGCACAATCGTAGTATTGCTCAACTGACACTAACGGTGGTAACCGTAGTTATGGATGATAAGAGATTAATTATCTCATGTTTATAATGGTAATTTAGGTTATTATTATTATCCTTATTATATTCTATTACTAAGTAATAATAATAAGCTTTAAGAGACTGACATCTTCGCGTCTTCGTCTTCGCGTCCAACGTTTAGTTATAATATCTGTGGCACCCTTGAAAGAACTAAAATTTTGCCTCCATGGTGGCGCCCATAGAATTGCTGAATGTAACCTAAATATAGCTATAGCTAGTGTTAGTGATAAAAACTATATAGATATATATATATGTATGTATATAGATATGTACCTATATCCTGAACACTAATAACGGCGAGAATAGTTGTTAAAGTACGACAGACAAACTATCAGTGGTCGATGGGGGTCGAGGAGCTCTCTATGGTATGGTTGAATTCGCAATGACAGACTAATTGTGTCGTGAACTCGTGACTGGTCAGCTCAAAACTGAAGCGGGTTTTTAGTCAAAAGGGAATTTGTTTCGGCATTTTTTTCAAAGGTAGTAACACAAGATGGCGACGTCATTTGGTTGTGACGAGATGGCTGGTAAAATTATCTGCAAAAGATATAAATATAGACCATAATTTACATTAATTTCACTGCATTTTCTTACAGCAAAGACCAGGCTTTTATATCTTCGCACGGGAATCGAACCCAATCTTAGAGCCAATTGGGTCATCAAACTGTTTCATACATTGTCTGTTGGCGTTGCGTGTACAAGTGGCGTGAAGTGTTGGTTTTGCTTGCTATACTTAATCATAATAAAAAGCGTGAGAGCCTTCCGATACTATCGTTATTAAATTAATTATAACACGCTATGTTAATGTTGTGGGATAAGCAGTGTTGTACGGTTTATGGCACGACAGTAAGTCTTCGTCTTCATCGTATGGTTGATGAACAACCTGGTGTCAGTTTAAATCGCCCGCAGGCTTCTGACATGGCATTATATCGATAGTGGAAAGGTAAAATTGCTCCACCACTTTGGGCGAAAATAAGTTAAATATATCATGATAATCAGCATATTTTTCTGCGTCGTTCTGTTTAGGTTTCGTGTAAATCGGACTAATTTTTGGCGCTTAAATGGACCAACTATATTTTTTTATTTTTTTTTACGTTTCATATCGCTGAATGTAAAATTATCAAAATGGCGGTTAAGCGATTTTACTTTTCCATTGTCGATATGTGTACCTACCGTTGAAATATATCTCAGGTGTGCTGGTTTCCTTCACCGTTTCAGCAAGTGATAATTACTTTCTCATAAATCCGAAAAGAGGTACCTACCTTTAATCCCGAAAAAAAAATCTTATGATTATAGATGGCGCCACGTGTCATTCGAATCCTGAAGAAATTAACGCGAGCGAAACTGCATGCAAAAGCTAGTACCACATACGTTGAAGGTATGGATATTGTAATCTGCCCTTAATCCAACCAACTAATAAACAAATCTTTGAAGTACCTTAAAAAGGTATGGAATTTCCCTCGTATTCAAGTTAATAATCCACATTGTAACGGTATACGTTTGTTTTAGTGTCGATACTAACATTAACCGGTAACACACTCGGATAACTTAATTTTGCTCATTACTACTGCACATTACCCTACTTCGAGAAGATGCGGTTGTAATGGTAGCGATAAGCGATTAAATAAAGCAGTTCCCGTAAACATCGATCGATAATGAAATCTCTAGATTGCAAGATTATTATGAGTTTGAGATGGAATCAATATTTTACGTTATTTCTACTTAGAATTTTATTTACTGCAGCTTGAGTTTGTTACGTCACTTGTCACCTGATGGTTTTGTTTGTTAGGTAGGTACCAGTTTGTTACCGTTAGCGATTGCTATGTCAGATATTATTATTATTTGAGTCACTCTCGTCGACCTAAAATATTTATTGTGATTATAGTGCAGTTTCTCCATAAACCTACACCTTCCATATAACGGATAAGTGGCTAGCCAGGCAATAGCTGCTGGTAATCCCTAATATTTTTTCAAAATGGCAAAATAATCACAACTTTTATCTGAACAATTTTGCCAAAGTCAGACGTGACGTAGCAACTGTGTTAGCAAAAAAGTTACACTAAGAAAAGAATAAAGAAAATTACATTCTGATAGATCAATTTTTTTTTTTCTTGTTACATTGAGGCTGCTAGTGGGCGCTGCACAGACCCTACCACCGCTTACACTATGACCAAAGCTCCTTCACCAAACGGCCCGTTTCTCCTCAGCATGTCGCGGAAGCAGGCAATTCCCACGCAGTGCTGCGACCTTCCGAAGCTAACAATGGTATCTGGTGCCATCTAGCGGTTACAACTTATGACCGATATTTTTTACTATGCAAGGCTGCGAATCAAAGTTTTTGTGTCTTTAGAGGTATTTTTAATTAGTTTTTGTTTAGAGGTTAACGATGTGGTCGAAATTTTGTGAATATGGATTGTTGGAGCAGAGATGTTGTATAAGATATGCCACACTATCTTGCCTGTGAGTTTACCACGGGATGGATACCGAAATTCAGTTATCCGATTCACCATTCGGCGACGGATATCCACTACCGAGGGTGCCACATATTGGTTAAGTGAAATTTACTCAATACTCAAATATGTATTGCATTCCATAATGTAATTCAAATGATGTCTTACTTGATTCGAATAGAAGAAGAAGAATAACCCTAGCAATTGTTTTCGCGAATACACCTCTTACCATCAGGCGGGCGCGGGCGGTACATGCTTGTTTGCCACATAATTACCTAATTAAAAAAACACCAGTTTATATGTAACAGGATACTAGTAATCGACCTGTAATCGAGCACTTTTGTTGACAAGTTGCGGCAAATCAGTCGCAATATTCGGTGGGATGTTGCAACATTATGTCTAATGTTGTTAACGGACCTGTAGTTTTCAATCAGTACCTATTCGCTTGTGGTTTTCATATTTTGATAGTTGTTGCTGATGAAAGCGACTGTTGGAACGTAATGTCAGATCGATGTTGTTTGATTTATTGCAGAATTTAGTTGACTAATATTGACAACTTGGAATTTGTTTGCAGTAATGCATGGTATAATAAAATACATAATCTTTTGTCGTATACAGACTAAATCGTGAGCAGATTTTTATATAAGGTAGTTAAGGAATTTCATTTTAAGTATGATGACGTAATAAAATTGGTAACAAAATTGATAATTCCAAGTAATTTGCTTCACTTTTCACGCTCAAATTACTTTTACAAATTTTGACGAGATAGGTGACAATTAATAGGGGAAATTTATGTTATTGAACGCTCTGTCACCTCTTATTCTATTTTCTTCACGACTATTTTTCTTACAAACATAAGCTTCACAGTAAAATATTCTCCTGTGTCGTAAGTACAATTTACAGACATGTTATTTCCTAATCGAGGATAAATGCTGACTTAGCTTACAAAATTGTAGTGTGTAGTGCTATATAATCATGTATTCTCTATCTTAGGTCTAATTATAGACCATCTAACCAACAACATGAGTATCATTTACCCACATCCCTACAAACTTGTATATTTAATCCTTTATATGCGAAAGTGCATTTGTTACCTTGCTTCATTCACGGAATAACGAAGGATCGGATCGGGGTGATTTTTTAAGAGATAGTCTATAAGCCGTAGAGCGTCATCGAGTAGGAGAACTACAGGGATGAATCTCAAACCATTAGCTTACGATTAACTCTCACTAGGTACTATAAAGTGCTGCACAACTTGCAAGTCACAAAACCTTTTTTTTTGGCACATTACGTGAAAGATGTTTTAATAGTATGCAAAAAACCTTTATCATGATTCTCTCAACGCCTTACATAACATGTCGCCGTAATAAGTTATTACAAGAGCGCAATGCCCTTTTACACATATTATTCAATCAATAAAACTTTGCCTTCCTAATAATTATTGCTAACTAGAACGGATATTACATTACTAGACTACACTAATTTACCCACCTTATTGTTCAAGCAACAAGGTTTAAATTCGTATAAAATATTTTAGTTTTGGTAGAGAAAGAAGTGTAATAGATAATTTGTTGTTATAAACCAGATCACTGCTTGAAGAGCATTGGGCAAACCTTCCCTTCTTTCGTTAATGACTGACTAAGTATCAATTACCTACCTATTATTTAATACTTGTTTGATTTGTTGATGACCAAGTGACCGCATATTATGGTAATTTATACCATCGATAGAAGTTATGCTTTAGAAATTCGTTCTTGCAGTTATTTTCATAGATCATTTGAAAAATTTCATACCACCATGATTTTGTACTTCTAATTTATTTTCAATTTCTAGAAATATATTTCACAAGCTCGTCCGAAACGAAGATTACCATAGAACTGAACCCCAACATTGGCGCAGAAAGCTAATCATTCAACTATCGCATAAATTATGTCATGATAGCCAATATACGTTAAGATTTTAAACTGAAATTCGGTCAGAATATGATCTCCATCAATCCATCCTCCCAACCTTTTTCCCGAACGTGATTTTACGTGATGGAGCAGGTTTCTACCATCCACAATTCCTTGACTCGTCCAAATAAACATCCTCTATGTGACCACCATATAAAATCTAAACACCATATCACCATAATCTATCACATCCCTTCTACGTAGAACCCCATGGAATGCTACACATTATAACATAACGGAGACACCGTATCAAAGATGACGCTAATATTGATATTCTCCATGGTGTTGCGTAAGGGAAGTCGAAACGATCGGAACAGTTATCAAGCAGGTTCTTAGCGCGAGACTGCGCGCGCGCATATACACGGCTACTATTACACCATGATGTATCATTGTTTTTAGATCAAATTAATTTGCCTTACATTTTTTTTATATATTTCATAGCACTCGGGTGATTTAAATATAATTTGACAGGCAAAGTATCAAAATGTGATTATTGCTCGATCCTTTTCTTAAAGAAAAAGATCTTTTCTATAGAGTGAGACAGGTACAGGCTGGTTTATAGTACCTAATGTAAAGAATAGTGATGATACAACTCTGAAACAAAAATACTGAGATTGGCAATAAATTACTTCATCTATTACCAAAAGCAGCTTATCTTCTGTGGAGGTGGGGTCTTCTGTGGATGAAATAATATATCTTATGGTCAACAATAAATTTCAGTATCTTTTGTTTTAAAAAAGGGTCCTTAGATCACATTCAAAGTCCTGTATTTAATTATTACCGAAAAAATATAGTTAGAGAAAGAGTAACCAGTGATACGAGACGGCTAATAGAGTTGAAGAAACACTATTGCGGTGACCCTAAATAAAATTAGGATAGAGGTAGAAAAAAAAAAGTATACTTTACCCATATAACCGTTTTCTAGTGCCACGCACGGCTGTAAAGTGCGCAAGCACATAATCGGTGTGACATACGCCGCTAGCGACCTCGCAAGGCCACGTATCCGCTGCCCGAATAAGGCTCCACCTCCCGCCTGTTTTTATACCAATCGCTTTTTTTATCCCACATTCTACGAGTAATCAACTTTAGACTAGCGGTACAGTTTTTATCTCGTAAAATGTAGAGGGAATTAGTCTACCTGACTTGAAATTAATTGCCTTAACGTGGAATGAATAAAGCGTAATGTAGATTTTAGAATTCAGCTGTTCCTGTGTATATGGCGTCAGCTTATACATATATTTCTTTTATTTTTAAAAACTATTTATAGTTTTTTTTAAACCGCCAGCTCATCTGCCAGAAGGTCAATTTCACTCCAATTTTTTCCAAAATCTGTTATCAACATATATTATTTATTTATAACACGTCATTTAAATTGATTTACGAATAATTTTCATTATCATTATCTACCTCCTCTCCATTGAGCAGCGAGTCTTTCATAAGCTATGTCGACTTTGTGGTGAAACCTCTTTTATGTGGTTACCTGCGGTTCAAATGTTTCAAGCCATACCGTTAATATGGCCTCCAAATTACCTCAACAATCCCATATCAGTTGCAAAACAGATGTCTGCCTTCACAACAGGGTTGCTCGACATTATCCACATACATAGTAGCGACTGTCTTAGTAACCTGTTTTTTTTTGTTTTGGTTTCTGGATTTACTTAAGTTAATATTAATAATTAGTTTGTAGGTTCTTAGATTCTTTGTTCTTATTAGATTTCAGAAGAGTTCAGTCCCAGCTTCAAGTCTATCTTCAACACGTATCAGATACAGATATCAACTATATTGGTATCAATAGACACCTCCTTGTATCTATATGTATCGGTATAAGTAACCGCGTATCCTATTGTTTATCGTATGATGTAGGAACGTAGAGTAGATGCCCAAGCTAGGTTCAGTTGTAAATTTCGGGAACCACCTTCTTTTGTAGTCTATTTATGTTTTGAATACGTATGTCCCACATCCAGTCCACACCATCTGCCTTCTTCTAGACCTTCGTCCACCTGTTTCGCTTAAAATATACTTAATTTAAGTATTGTTTTAGAGAAATGTTGATTGGTTACTATAGCTCATCAAGTAACAATGCTTGGCACAGTTTTTTGTTCTCCATCAAACCGGTGGGAAATTAGTTATTTTTTTAAGTTCGAGTTTCGAGTACCAGTTATTTCAGTTTTGATACCGTTTTTGTATTATTCAAGGAGAAGCAGGTTCCACTCTGTAGCAGCTGAAACTTGTAAGTTAATCTGCAAGTCCAAAATAAATATAAGTGCTCTGTAATTTTGTACTTGTGATCATTAATGACGTGTAGATACTTATAAACTCATTACATTGAGCTACTAAGAAAACTGTCAATGTGATTATAAGTAGATAAGAGAAAGTTTTATAAGAATTGCAACCTTCATAAAAGGCTTTAGTAATTACATTGGAAATCGAAATACTTTTGTGTTGGTTACGGTACGGTTAGACGTTAGTAAATATAATAAAGGTGTTGCGGAGAGTCGCAAATTATGCTATGAAACCTGGCTCGGAACATTTGCTGACACTAACTGCAGCATGTTTCTACTACAAAAAACCGATCTTCCATGCAACGATTTGTTTAGCTACTAAAAACATTGACTCGTTAGTACCTATTACCTAAGACGCAAAGAAGATGGTAACTTAATTTAAACAAACTAAGAATCCTGTTTATATTATTTATACAGAAATTGAGAAAAACCACACGCACATCACTAAAGAGGTAATGAATCATTTTCATTAGCCCGTAACGACCCGCGGCTGGGGCTTGACCTCCTTACCCAGTCATCTCTAAACTGCTCAGCTCTCATTCAATATCTTTTTCACTTAGAAGAGTGGTGATACAAAGTTCCATTGTATACTTACATTTAATATGTAATCTTATTCCGAATGTGCAATGTGAAGACTTTGAAAAAAATTATAAGGAAGAAAATAAAATTCAATATCGAAACATGACAATAAAAATACTTGTTGATACATATAGTTTATATCAAGTTGTATCGGCGTTTCTTGTCATAGGTTGAGGAAGAGCCTCAAGTTCTTTGGCGAAGGTTATAGATGTCCACTGGGCACCGACAAATCCGCATAATATAGTATCATTACTAATATTATATTTAGGTATAGAAATAGTATTATTTCGAACATCAATGTTTGTAAAGTTGATAGATAATATAAAAGAATAAACCAGCGTTAGAATTAGCATATTATAAACTATTAGCTTCTGTATAATTATTTAATAAGAAAATTTGAAAAAACAACTGATACGGATGGGATTCGAACCCACGATCTTCGACACACCGTGTCGACGCTCTAACCGCTGAGCCACCGCATCCCATCGGCATCAATCGAATTTTTGAAACCGATGGGATGCGGTGGCTCAGCGGTTAGAGCGTCGACACGGTGTGTCGAAGATCGTGGGTTCGAATCCCATCCGTATCAGTTGTTTTTTCAAATTTTCTTATTAAATAATTATTTTTAATAAGCTATCATGTGCTATAACATGTAAAAAATTCACAAAAATATTAGCTTCTGTAATGTGTGGCTAAAGCTGTGCAGTACTAATTGTACTAAAGCTGTTTACATTTACAAAATATGTTACAAAACGTTAAATGTTTGTTCGTTTAAAACATTAAGAGAAAATTTTTCACTTAACAAGAGATCTGTCTGCGTAATACTATTTTTTTATGTGTTCTTTTTATTTAATTACCAGGTGTTGGCCAAAATGTGTACCTAGTAATGGATGGTATCATTGTGATATAAACGTCGTTTGTATGGTACCACGACCTTGTCTTCATATGTTGTTTGTGGCGAGCCCGCATATAATATTGTATTGTCTATGTGGGAAACAATCCGAATGTTCGACAGTTTGCGTCTAATTGTAATAGCTTCTGGAGGTTTCGGGTATCCATTATCTTGAGAAAAGTTATGCTGCGAAGTATGTTGAGGTTGATTTTTAGTAAGATCAGAAACTACCTACATTATTTCAGTCAGTGAGGCTGTTCTCTGACCTCTATAGGCTTCTTAGACCTTGATCAACTTCAACTAGCTATCGATCGTAGCGGTGTTAGCGACATTAAAATTTCTATTGATATAGAATTTGAGGTAAAGAATACGTTAGGAAACGAAAGTTGATTTACAAATATTTATCAAAAGATTTTTATAAACATTTAGCATGCGAAGCAAACACTAAAGTTGCAAATGCTTGTAGTAAGAAAAATCAATTACGAGCACACAAATAGATCATTAAAAATTGTGACTAAACTTTAGAGTACTTTTATCCTTGCCTATAATGATTGTTTTCCTATGACTATAATACAATAGTCTTCAGCAATTCATTTTTTTCGTTTGGGGTCGTAATCTCGCGGGTTTAAATTAAATTTCGGCGTAAATTTCGCACGGGATGAACATTTGTGTGACCTACAGTTGCTGGTTTGTCTATATCATTGTGCATTGTGAAATTATAATCCTAGTGGTGTTATGCTTTAAGAACACAAACACTTGCGTCACATAAACGCCGAACTCTCCATTTTCTGCTGAAAAGCCGGTCAAAAATATCATTCAGTTGTTTAATTCTAAATTTGTTAAATATTATCATAGGTTTAAACGATCCACGTTCACAAGACAGTTGCTCTCTTCCCACAATCTTGCAAAAACAATGGTCAAAATTAACGGCATAAGCAAGATGTCATGCATAATTTTATCTAATTATCTTCAAGATTTCTAAACATTGTCGGGATATTGCATGCAGACGATGTCCTCACGTCAGTTAAACTCGTGCTATTTCCCTCATAGTAATTTTCCTTAATTAATAAGCAAAAACTGTTATTTTGTAACTAGGTTTCTTCACGATTGAATTAGCTGCATATGTTTAAATGGCTAACTCGGGTGAGGACATCGGCATGAAATAATAGACTTCAATTGTGTCTGTGAATTGAAAACTAAATTGACTTTTAAAATATTTCTAAGAAAGACTTGTCTTGATAATATTAAGGATTTTATACGTCTAACCTGAAACAAAATAAGCATATACTTAATTGTACACGGTAACGTGAATGAGTGTTTAGCGTTATTTTATTTAATTATTTTTCAAAATTTCCACACAAATGTATTTTGTTATGAAATAAATCACTTATGACTAATGAAATCCTTAATTCTTTGGTGTTTCTGTTCTTATGAAATTTAGTACTGCCCTATGTGAAATTCGATGCAGATCCAGATTTTTTTTGGGAAACGTCCAGCCCAGCTAGTTCTGCACGATGCGATAGCTTGTCATTTAGAAAGAATCATTGGCTTGGGAACCAACGAGACAGAGGAAAATAAAATAATGTAACGGGCCTTTACTCGACTGAAATTACACACTGACATGAATCGATTTATCTATGTGCTACCTGCACTTGTCAGATTGATGGCTATTGACCTAATGTAACCAAATATGTTCACATGAGAGTGTCATGTGTCGCATTCTTCGTCATGGCTCTATTGGCATCGAGCATGGGTCATCGGTCCGCGGACGTTCCCATCGTCTGAAGACTGTCTGTGGAGGTGTGGTATCTTTTAGACACTTGTGCTTGGTTAGTGTCCTAATGATATATTATTAAATATTATACGGTTTTACGCACTTAATTTCGGGAAATGCTCGCCTACAGTCCGCGACGCCGCCGCGTATACACTCTCCCTTGAAAATGGACTTCGTTTGAGTTCGAAACTAGTTGGGCATTCCCCGAAATCAATACGTGAGTACATACCTAAGGACATAAAGAGATCGTGCGCAGAAGCGACGGCTCTACGTCTGTTGTCTCTCCAGTTGCAATAATGCAATAAAGATTTTGAATTTGAATTTGAGTTCTGTCGGATTGCTGTTCCATTGGAACACAACACAAATATAGGTACTCCCTCTATAAGTGCAGATGTCTGTTGAGATTGGTTGCTGAAACCGAAATTAGGTCAGGAAGATATTGTTAAATATTGGGTAAAACAGTAAGACCGACATTCCTAAAAATTACTAATGTCTGTACAAAAAAACATTTATTCATCTTTGTAAAATCGAAACTCGTGTTGGGCTTCCTTAGCAAGCAGCATGTATAAATGAATAATTATAATATTTAAAAACCAAGAAATATGAACATGAAGTCCTTTAACATAATATCTAAGTTATCCCAGTATCAAGTGTCGCATTCTCCGTCATGGCCTTGTTAACATAGATGGGTCAGCAGTAAGTTCCCACGTGTTGAGATGAGAAGGGTATCCCTGTGAGCTGTGTGGTGAACCGAGTCGGTTGGTTCTTACTGGGCCTTTAGAATGCATCCTAAACAAAATTCTAGCACGAGAATGTGTAATTAACAAAAAAAAATAAAAAAACACAATAAAGAGAGTCAGAGTCGTTACACGTCTCCGGGGCGTGCCGTTGATAGTTAAAAGTTTTAATATAACAGATCTAGGAGACGCACACACTGACAATGATAGATACACATACATTGATATGACACTGTTACATGTTTAATAACTATCCTGTACCCTGTACTTATCAATATTAATCTAACTTAAATTTATAGTCATTCAATCTACATGTCCTAACAAATAATAAACGAATGTCATCATCTGCCTAGCCTTTTCCCAACTATGTTGGGGTCGGCTTCCAGTCTTACCGGATGCAGCTGAATACCAGTGTTTTACATGGAGCGACTGCCATCAGACCTCCACAACCCAGATATTGGGTTACACGGTACCCCTTGGTAAGGCTGGTTGTCAGACTGGGGCTTCTGACTACCCGTAACGACTGTCAAAGATCTACAATTGACAGCCGAGGCCAACAGCTTAACGTGCTATCCGAGGCACGGAGAGTAATAATTAATTTATAAAACGCACATAACTTACGAAAAGTCAGAGGTGCGCGCCTTGGGTTCGAACCCGAGACCACTGACTTGCCAGTCAACGGTCACCACCACTAGGCTATCACGACTCTTATGTATATGTATAAATAATAAACGAATGTAATTGGTAATAAAATCAATTAGTTTAGTAATAGTAACTTATTCAACTATTTCATTGCTTAATATTGTCTGTTCAATCAATATTTGCAACCGCAAAGTTCGTTGATAGCTATGGTTTGAAATCCTTATTAATTGGGCAAAGTAATTTAATAGCTTGAGACAGTAAACTCATTGCTTTGCTGATGTTTAAATAAGAGTAATATATTATTATGACATATAACTCATAGCATTAACATTAGATACTATTATCATTATATCATTACATTGTACCCATAGCCATATCCTTTAGTTTACGCTCACCGTATCCGGGCCGTCTCGTACTGTAGCTGTTTTGTACTTCATTCAAATTTCTATACCTATTTGTCATTAAATATACTCTATTTATTATTTTTATTTATTTAAGGGACGTTACTGCAAATCATAAGGACAAAATGGGAACACAGCAAGTACCGCGGGAACAGGTCGCGGCTGTGGTCAGCGGAGCACCCCGTTGTCGCTCCCACGGGCTTCACCTAATGATAATAATTTTATACTGACCTTGTGGACATTATTTTCTTTATTAGGTGAATTTTTCTACTGATTCGTCTATACATAGCGGCTCTCCTATCACGCCTACGTTTCCATGCCGAACTCATCAGTTCTATGAGTGATTTGTTATGAATTGTGAAATTCTGACAGACTTATGCAATCTAAAGTTTTTGTTTCAGGCCAGTGTAATTTCAATGTGGCAACTGCATTAGCTACTGAAATGACAGTTGAACTCTGAATACAGGTTGTAATGCAAGGTAAATACAAATGATGGGGTTTTTTTTGGGAAAGTTTCCGAATCCAACCACGAAAACAGAGGGTTGTTACAAGTTTACGTGTATAACTGTGGTGTCGTAGCGTCGTACTGTCCCAAACGGATGAAGTGGTTTAAATTTTTTAGTTTTTCTTTATTAGAAAAGTGACTTTATCGAGTTGTTTTTTTAAAATAGTTTATGTAGAGTCCCAGTGCCAGAAAAAGATCTCCCCAAACTCTTTTTATCCTTTGCGATTTCCTACCTTTACCGCGGTCTGCTTCGGCGGCGATTTCCTCTCGAATCCGTCGAGAGTGTTCTAAATGCATTGGGTTTTTTGATGCAGAAGGTATATAGCTTTATTGAAAAGTTCCGAAACTAAACACAAAATACGTAGACCAAATAGACCTGATAACCTATTTATTTATGATTATGAATGTAATGTTACGTAACATTGACAAATGCTTACGCATAGATGTTACAAACAGATTCGTCAATCGGATTACCAGTCGCATCGTGATAGTCATAACAATAGTCCGTATCTGACCTAGTATCTCACTTACATCATTATTATCATAGGCTTTATTTTTCATAGTACGAGACATAGTTGATTATCTTTAGAAGTTCAGATGTTTTACGTGGGTTGGACATTGTATAGTTAATACATGTTTTCGTATTGTTTACTTTGGTTCACGATTTCAGCGTACGTGTTTACATTTGTATGTTTGATTTTACCTATACAATAAAAGTAAATAAGCCATGGTAGCCTGGGGGCTTAGCCAAGTTGACTATCTACAACCGCTAACCTATAGAAAACGAAAGAAATATATAGGATTTATCGTTATGTCACGTGGTCAAAACAAACGAATAGAATCTAATCCTATACATTTCTTTAATTTCCAAAGCAATTGTAGATAGTCAACTTGACTAAGCCCCCTGGTATGACCATTGACTTGCCAAGTCAGAGGTCTCACCTTTGACTTTTCGTAAGTTATATGCCTATTATAAATCAATTATCACTTGCCTTGGAAAGCACCTTGGTATCTGTCCAGCGCCTGATCTTAGTCAGATGTCTCTTTACCTACGAGTTTTCGTAAGTTAAGTGCATATTATAAAATTAATTAATTATTACTTGCTCCGTGCTTCTGATTTCTTTCCGGTCACGTCGGATTGCCGTCAAAAAAGACAAAGTAACTTTCGCATAAATACATAAACATTTATATACTAAAAGTATTAATGCAAGTTCGAAAGAGTAGAAGAAAGAACTTTAACTTTCGCATTTTTAACGTAGGTATGTATAAATCAGTGTAATTTACACTTAATACAAGTTGCCTTTCATTCATTCCATAACCGCAGCTCCACATATCCGAAGCCGTACATAATTCCCACACTCTTTTTGTTTTTACGCGACGCGGGCGCAGGTGTGAGGAATCGATTTTACGTTCACGAGAATTGTGTATACGAGCGTTTGTTCCCGTTAGCCGTGTTTGGCTTCCAGTTGCTAAATATGTTTAGTTTTGTGAAATTAGGTTACTGTATGTTTAGGTAAGGGTTAGGCCCCATTTTTTACAATGAGTCAATAATGGACCGTCTGTTTCTCCGGACCTAGTCTTCTTAGTTTAGGCTTTTTTAAATCGTCAATTTTTACATAGACGTCACTCACAAAACGCCCAACCAACGTTACTCACTGCTTCCAAGTTCTATAGCTGAATAGAAAATAAACGGCGCAGGCGCAACAAAGTCCCCACTAACAGCACGCTGCGCTGTCAAAAAGAACTCATCTAGAAAGAAGAAGAGAGAGATAAGAAGAGTAGAAAAAATGTTATTCCGCCAATCTTTTGCAATGCGTGTTAGGTAGTTTGGAGAAAGCTGTAAGTTCTAGCCTTAAAGCGGTTTAAGTAGCCGTAAGTTTCGAAGTAAGCTAAGCTAAGCTAAGCTAAGCTATGTATAATGTTATACATAGTTATTTCCATACTTTATTCTAGGGTTCCGCAAACACTATTACTTCGTTCATCCGTGCACGTGGTTCCGTACGTGACGTCCGGTACAAACCGCGCTTGCGCACATCTTTCACAAACACAAATTAGGGAATGTCGAACTAAGAAGCAACCTAATTTGATACTTAAACCGTTAGTGAAAGAGTTCATTTTGATTTAATAAGGTCTGTGAGAGATCAACATTCCGTAATCACTTTGAGGTATATAAAATATACTTTTATGGGTTTTATACAGTTTTATTAAGTCGTATTGGACGGCAGAGGTTGGGAATCGGGATATACACGTATGTTTAATTATGTCTGTAATAAATCTAATAATGCATTGGATTTAGTTGCGCTAACATCGTCGTCCACCCAGTTTTATTTAACCGCCTTTCAAAAAGGAAGACGTTATTAATTTCGAAATTTATTCTCAAAAAGCGTACCTAGGAGGATTTGAAATAGAGTCGATTCATGTATGAATGGGTCCCTCGACCGAGGTAGTACCACCCTATACCTCCGTATTGTCCAACCAAAAATCAATCAAAATAATTATTCATGTAGACCAATAGGCAGAATAGTCATAATTCTAATATTATTCCAAGTTCCAAGGACAGCCTACCCTTCATGTTGCAAGAGTCTATAGGTTTCGGTAACCGCGTACCACCAGGCAGACGATTGTAAAAGTTTTGTTCTCAAATTAGTTCAATCACGGAAATATTAATTAGAGATGGTTCTTAATTATTTTACTTTTCGTTCCGAATTAACTGTAATGTCTTCCTCCAAGGAAACGGTAAAGCGTAACCAATTTAATAAAATACTCATACTTTAAACCTTGGTGTAAGCTGAGCGGCTGACATAAATGTCAATTATGTCTCAAATTATTAAGTGTCAGTTGTGTGACGTTACTTAAAATACCCTGAAATAGACGGCATTTTAAAGTAAGGGCGTTAAATGTAGTTAATATGGCGATTGAACGTGCCTGCGCGGGCGCACGCTACTGTGTATGAAATATTGTGAGTTTATTGTTTCCTGTGCTTCCGCTAGGGGAATAAGCGACTAAGCTTTAAATGAATTGCGGATATTTACTTAAGTATTTTTTTTTGTTAAGAAGACGAAAAGAGAAATTACACCTTCTAAAAACTATAAACATCAGCATTATTACACAATCAGACGCATCCCATACAACGTGAACTGAGAAGGCCCGATAAGCGTGGCGCTCGGAATGCCGAATGGTGTTTTTTTTTAAAACAGACACTAGGATATTTTGCTGTATCGTGGATACAATTTACAGACATATAATATCACAATGCACAAACACCCAGGCTGAAACAAATATGTGTAGATAATCTCTTCTTTTTCCTTCAAGTGTAAAATCCCTGCCATTGAATTGCAGCTAGGCTCTACCACGCAAAATTGCGCACATGGTCTACGTGAAAATAGTTAGCAGTATGTCTCTATCTTAAAACTTTTCAAAATATCCATTGCATATGATTGCATACTAATGTCCCCATATTACCAAACGTCTATCCATCCTAGTCCAGGTGGCGTTTCAAGAGTTTCGCGGTGCGCTTGAGTCGGTCTATTTTCAGAGCAATTAGGTAAGCGCGCGGAATCTACGGGTTCGTATTTCAAACGATGTCGTATTTCAATATCGAGCATACCAACTGTTTGGCGTCTTGTGCGTCAATATATTACTTTCATGCATGTTTTCACTCGTGTAAGAGGAATTGGTGAAGAAATAATGATTTCTGGAATATAGGTCGAGATTTTAAGTTGTGTATTATTGTATTTGTAGGCTTTGGAAGGGTTTTGGTGGAAAGACTAGGACAATATTGAAGGAGAAGTGGTAAACTGTTTAGTAACTAGCGCATGTTTTAAAACACATGTTTTTTTTAAACCATAGAGAAACTATTGATCAGTAATACACTAATACCTGTCATACTGGAACTGTTTGCTCCCTTTTGGGATGATAATAATTTAGGTATATGATTTTACACTCCTTAGTTGCAAATCGCACAAAAACAGTATAAAATCAATTCATAAACTATTTTCTTAGAAGTTCCATAGTGATTACCGTCTAGGATTAAGTGCGTAATAAAGATATTATTAAATGACTTAATTTCGTTTAATGTTGCCATAAACAGTTTAACGACAAGCTTGTTACGAAATCTTCGAAGAATCCTAAATACCATTCTCACATACAACCCGATCTTCTTGATATTCATTTAGACATTCTTGCTGACAACTGTCAGATTAAAGGCTCTTACAAAATGTGAATAATTCCTGCATGCTTTTAGTTGCTTATATAGATGACGATATCGAATTTTGCGCGCACGGAAACTCTTCCGAAACTTGGCATAGTAAAAGTTTATAATATGGAGAAAGAGTGCTGTATGCTAAAATTTATAAAAAAAAGAAGTAGGGTCCAATTTCGACCACTGACTGGAGCATGCATAGTATGTAATTATTAAGCGATGCTAAACTTGCTAAACTAAATGCTTTAATTTCTGACCCTAAAATCTCGATGGTTCTAGCCGTCAAACATTGAAAAATTTGTAACTAAAGGAAATCAACTGTTACGCTTCGCAGCATCCTTGTGGTAGTGGAAAGGTCAACTATGCAAAAGAGAGAGATAATATTATGTATAATATTAAGTAACTAAATAAATAAATAGGTAAATCTATTTAGTACAAACGTACAAAATGTTTGTGTCTTTCATGCAGCTTCAAATCGATGTGATTTTTTGCAGAAAGATATTGGCCGGAGAGCGACATCGGGTACTTTTTTTCCCGGAAAAAATAAAACCACGGGATTGAAGCCACGGGAAATGGTAAATAAACGGGAAATAGCTAGAAATTTAATATAATTATAGATTTTCCAATATGTTATCCTGTTACCACTGATGTGGGGATGGCTGTACGTAAATATGAGTAATATATTAATAATAAACAACGCGCAACGACGTGATTACCTTGACACGTGCTACTGAACAGATGTTTGTAAAAATATCGTTTATAAATATAAGAAAGTTGATCGCGCATGTTCATTATATTTCAATGGCGAATTTGACACCACGTTTATGCTTACAAGTTTACATAACTTGTCTACACAATATACATAGCAATCGGCAGTATATTTGAAAAGGAATTTTACATATCTGCATTTCGTTTACCGTACACTAATATTTGGATATGTTTTTCCATAACACAAAACACTGGAAATTAATTCTGGGTCCTCATAACTTATTTCCATTGGTCATGTGGAAGAGTCGTCGGTCGTCGGACTCCACTTGCCGAAGTTGGCATCGGCGATGTCGGTGCGTAATCAATCGATTCGACTCTAAGATTCGACAAATTGTAAGTTTAATGATATTTCAATTTACAGGAAGTATGCTGCTGGTAAAAGTTGACTTGACTTGTTTTTGGTTTAGCCATCTTTACTTTCGTCAAAATATTTGGAAAGTTTTAAACAATATCCTATTTTTAAGTGTGCAGATATTAAACGCAGGTGTTAGACGTAAAATAACATTACTGACGATTCTATACAATTAAGGTAGCCATAATGTGGGTTCTGTTTTGAATCCCTTAACGCGGTAGTATAAATATTGCCAATTTCAGTACGTTGACCTAGTCTTACTGGTAAGGTGTTTAGCGAAATGTTTCGTTTTATTTTATTGGTGTTATAGTATTCGTTTAACTCTTTTCAATTATTGAAACTTAGACTGGATTATTGATCAGTAATAAGAAAAAAAGCTTAGTGGGGGAAAACTGTATCATTTTATCTTTCAAGGTACTTGACTACTTTCTTTTGCACAGATATCCATTCGTGACGGCGATTAATAATAATAATATTATTCTCCTCCTCCTCCTGACCGAATTTCGGTCACAGCGGCCAATCTCAACGGAGACTAGCCAATTACGCAGGAGATATTATAGTGCACAAGTGTGTGCGCAAACACAGGTGCACTCTCTATTCCCTCACTCTCATTGTCCGACGGGACGGCCTTCCGACACGATCGGAGAGAGATCAGGCGCAGGGCCAACAGCTTTACGTGCTTTCCGAGGCACGAAGTAAGTGATAATTAATTTATAAAACGCACATAACTTACGAAAAGTCAGAGATGCGCGCCTTGGGTTCGAACCCGAGACCACTGACTTGCCAGTCAACGGTCACCACCACTAGGCTATCACGACTCAAACGGCGATTACTTAGGTACCAAAGTGATCTACAGTCTGTTGGCCCCCAGTCTTATAAAAAAAATACATCCTTCTTCCTTCCTTCCATATACCTCTTCCCAATGCGCAATTATGAGAGAACGCCTCCCATCCTTAATGACCATGGACTCCAGTACGCTTTAGCTGCCAGGATGTTTTGCTCCACTAAGTTGGTAAGTTCCGTGGTCGTTTCCTTACAATTTACTGTTTATTTTAGTACTGTTGTTGTGGTAATACTTCCCGTTGATGCATGCTGTGGTGTTTATGTGTAATTAGCTTCTGCTCCCGAGTTGACTTCGCGTTCCTCTGCAAAAACGGCTGCATCGATTCAAATAGCTGGAGAGATTTTTTTTTCTAATGTTAATTCTGTTTTCTATGGTCCGAATAAGGTTTTTAGGGAAAGAATTTTTTTTAAAGTTGCCCGGAAAATAATACGCAAGGAAAGGGAAACAGCTATTATGAATACTAATAAGTAAAGACTTTTTTGTTATAGAAGTTACAAACAGTCGTAGGTACATGTAAAGCAGATGGGAGGAAGATAATACGGTGGCCCACGGGCTGCCACTGGCAAGAAATCCTTTCGAGGAGCTTCTCTTTGCAGGGTGTATCCACCGAAGACCCCAGTTGGGCTCAGAGAGGATTTAATAATTTTAACCCTACCCCGCGCAATTAACTCATTTTGTTGCGAAATTGCGGAATCCAGTCCGCTATTTATAAAAAATGACTAAAAAAAACAAAAGGCATTGAAGAAAACCTAACAAATGTCTGTCTTTTATGAAGAAACCGAATGATAAAACGTTTTTCAACTAATACACGTGGGTGAAAATGGCGCCATTTCACATAATTAAAATTAAGTGTAGGTGTAACTGAATCGCTGTCCATTGCTAGCCGCTATCGTAAAACTCACATGCTTTGTGGTGTAACCAGCAATGTATATAGCATGTTACTTTGTAGTCGTGGGTGTACGAAAGCCCTTAGACTGATTGATAAGTCGTTCAGCGATATGAACGCATTTATCTTTTGTTTAACCTTATTGAGAAACAAAGAAAGGTGGACAGATATACCGTATGTGTTTGTGGTATTATGTATTACGCTGTACCGTATTAGGTACAAATCAGTATTGAGTTGATTTTCTGATGCTAGTGATAAGTGGTACCTTTAGTAGGGTTACGTACCAAAATAACAAAAAGTGTTCACCAAAAGAGGTTTTTCGTAAGACGGGATGTGTATGGGATTAGGTAATTTAAAAAAAAACAGATTGTCACTGATGAAATCCAAGTTAAGTACCTACCTAATTTTCACTCTATTTTTTATGAGACTATTATGTTATGCCCTCTGTATTTAGTTATATTATTTAAGCGGTAGAACGAGGTTGGTTTCAGCAAGAATTGGCCGGTTCGATAGGGCAGTATTATCCTATAGTCTATAGAATATCGGCGATCCTCTTCAGTTAAAAGGCCGGCAATACACCAGCAAATCTCTTGGTGTTCGTTTTCTCCTTTAAAGAAAAAGTCTTTTATTCCGTGTAGTTCATTCTACATATAAGCAATAAGCAATAATACAAATGGACATATAGTCGCTTGTATCTTCCAAGAGTTTGGTGGCACAGACAAGACACAAAATATTCGCTTTAAATTTAGGTTTGAGGGTTTGAGTTACATACCTCCTCAGTCTTGAAAAAAAAAACAACAATACCACTAAAGAGTGACGTATATATAAATAAAAAATCTCATAAATATTATCTTGAAGCAACCGACAAATAATTCCAGTTATTTCGTTTAGTTAATAAAAGCTTTTTTATGTACCTACTTAACGTCGTGTTTTTACAATATTGTATCATTGTAGTTTTTTGTTTACTCGTCAAATGATTTTGTAATTGGCATCACTATGGAACGTAGTTGTAGTATCTGAATACTATTTTGTTTTGTGTTGTCTAAAAGATTGTATAAACAGTTATTCTGGGTAAATCGGGAGTAAATGGTCTTGGTATGTCTACCTAGTCTCATTATTTAAATTGTTGAAAACAAAGACATTTTTCATTATAGTTTAAAACAATCAGAAAGAATTGCTTCATGATACACTAGGAAGAGGTAAACAAAATATTTTTCATCCAAGATGTTACTCATTATGTACAGAGATACACAAAATGGTCAGTCAACGCAAAATAAAAGATATTTTGTTTCATATTTCTATGTTCATCGAGAAGAAAAGAATTTTAGGCATAAAACTCTCATGTTATGGACCTAAGATGGACCTCTTTTACTTTACATTACAGATTCGAAGGCTGATTTAGTTTTGATTTAGTTTTCTTTTTCCGTTAGACTATAGAGTTAGGAATTAGGAGTTAGGTTATAGAGGTGGAAAAATCTTCTTACAAAATAATTTGATACAACTACTTTAAGGAATTACAATAATATGTATGAATAAATTAGTGCAAAGATCAAAATCCTTGGGAATATATTAGCTAAGATCAGATCAGGAAAAACTGTCAGTTTTACAACAATTCAACGACGACCCGCCATTGTACGCCATCTTTGATATCATCGCGCATGCGCGGTAGCGCGGAAGATTCAATCGTGTGATTAACTATTATAATTATATGTTATTTAATTTCCTTGATGATTATTACATAGTTTTGATCATTATAGTTCGGTAATTTCGGTTGCGTTGCTGATTTATTGAGTTTTTTACTGTTATGTGTGAGTTACGAACATTTTGGAATTGACTGACGGAAAAATTGCAGGATTGATGGACGTTTTAATTAAAACGTCAACATTTTCAGTAATAGACTAATAAAAAGGTGTAATACATAATATCCAATCGTAATGCAATGATGATTGCGAAAAAAAAGTACAGTAAGTACCTAATACTGTTTGTGTGGTTTGTTGTATTATGTTGTTTTCTTGCAGCTGTTAGCTAAACTTTGACAGATTGGTCATCAACCATACCGCCATCATAAGCCGCGAAGTAGAGTCCCAGATCGTCTTTTATTTCAAGGTTATCAACCTCCTTCCTAAACGTTCTTAGTCAAATAAGATGACTGGACGTTCTCGTCACAGTAGAACGCTGCCGCTCCTCTTCACGGCAGTGCACACCGTAATGATGACAGAGTTACTATAGGTGCGATATGATTGAGTTATACTTCGAGTTTAATTCGAAAATATTTTTTTCATTCTGTTGAAATTGCAATATTAACAATTTAAACGCCATGACGGACACATGGTGTCCGTCAAAGAATTTGCATTGTGTCTGCTGTCTGGCAGTCAAAGTGTCAAGTAAAAAGATAAACTGCAGGGTGACTGTATATATACATATATAGAAAAACACTAAATTTTATGGGGATATTACCTCAAAAAGCTTAATTGGGATTAGACCGGCCACGTTTGACACTTCTGATGAGCTGTGGGCCAAAACAAATACTAAATGAAGTGAAGGCGTCGCAGATACCACTACACATCACAGATCACGATTCGAAAATGATAGCAGAACGAATTGGACAGGTTCAATAGCGGTTGGTGGAATTCAGAATAAAAAGCAAGTCTACAGCAAAAGAGTGATCTAAACAAACTGAACAAAAAACGAACAAACGACTTTTCGTAAGCATGTGTGTATTAGGAAATAATGATCACTTGCATAAACGGTAAAAATATCGTGGGGAAACCAGTAGGCACACCTAATTTTCCAACTGATTGTTAAGTCATATCATAGGCCTAAATGCGATTTAAACTCTGGGTTTCTTATCAATCACTCAATAAGACAAAGAAAACTTGATACCAGTAGGCGTAGCATGACAACCGTAGACAAGGGTTTTGTCTACGCGATTTGTCGATTTTTGACATTTGTAGACATATCTCTTCGGCTCTTAGCATGGCGATGCCAAATTTGAAAAAAGAAAAGTTTTCTTTCTTCTGTAGAGATATGTCTATATTGTGCGAGCATGACCAACAATTTTTCTCTACTTTTGACACTTACGAATAGAGACATTTCTTGACAAATTGGACATACAGTGATTTTTTGTCTACATCTCATGAGACCTAGAAACTTGTCTTCGTCATTTATTTATATATTTACTAGCTTCCATCCTCGACTTTGTTCACATTATTTTAGTGTAAAATGTAATGTGGCGGTTTTAAACTTATTTTATAGATAAATGTAACAATATGGAACATAATAATACATACATATTATACTTTATTATAGTTTTAGAAGTGGAGTATTATTTTTCAATAGTGTCATAATAAAAATACCTTTTTATTGAACCTAAATATAATTTATGGTATAGAAACATACCTACTTATTTCATCCAAGAATATAATAAATTAATATTATGTTTAATGATATTTCGTATGGATTTATTTAACAGTGTGTGGTATCTGCACTCGGTACTCTGGTACGAGTTTGCAAACCACGCGAATCTCTAAATATGTAGGTAGTGTAGCTGTTTTCGTTTGTCTGTTTCTCAGCGGTACGTCTAAACCTCGCTACGGATTTTGATACGAATTTTACTATAATTTAGAGAATTTCTTCCGAAAGGTTTATAATACCTACTTACTTCTCATAGCCATATATGTAGATCACTTCGATCCGTTGATCTGTTGCTGCGTGAGAGCAGGACAAACAGAAGGTTTGGAAGGTGGAAATTAAACGAGGGTTTAAAAATTTATTTATTAGAGAGTTATTTATTAAGTCTGATATTAAATTCACAAATAGTTAGGTACACGAAGTCTCTCGATGTATAAGTAGTTTTCGGTTGGTGCACGAACTGTGCGTTACGGCAACGGATCCATCAGCCTGCGTCTTTATTACGTCTTTCCACAAATACTATACTGTCTGAAACAAATAACACAAATGATGTTAATATTCATATAGAGACATAGCTCATTGTTTGATTTAAAATGTCATACCTATAATAATTACATACCTACCTAACACCCATTACTGC
The DNA here is from genome assembly GCA_936450705.2 of Protodeltote pygarga. Classification (NCBI taxonomy): domain Eukaryota; kingdom Metazoa; phylum Arthropoda; class Insecta; order Lepidoptera; family Noctuidae; genus Protodeltote; species Protodeltote pygarga. The sequence goes on along the minus strand of OW388250.2, from coordinate 16,253,064 downwards.
TCCACAATCTAGTTGTGCAATGTTCTTGTGCTCGCTCAACAAGAATTATAAAGACGGACTCATTCTTTGTTATATCGTCGTAGGGCCTTAAAATTTGCCGTCGGCATTATTTCTGCGGGTACCTACTTGTAGTCCATCTATACTTCTATTTGTCTAGCGGTAGGACTTCGTTTGCTGTAAATGAATGATTAAAAGTATGTTAGCGTGGTAAATGAACATAAGCAAAATAAAAACTAAAGAATTAAAGCACACTGGCGATGACAAGATAAAATAAAAAGAGTGTTTAAATGATGAATAACTTTGTAATAGAAGGTCCACATTCGGACAGAGAGTCGTTTTAGGACGGTTTACGACCAATAAATAAGGGGCATTGATATAATTAATCACAATAATATTTATGTATGAAAGAACAACTTACTTCATTTTTACAACATTTTTCTTCAACTTCCAAAAAACATAAAACATTTGAGAAATATACTTAATTAATCACAATGTTGTTATTTTTACATTCTTGAAAATCACACAATTATAGTAAATCAATAACATCTTTCCAATGTTTTTCTTTGTTTATAAGTCCGCGATTCCGCAAACGGCGCGAAGTTACTTTTTTTTTTGTGACGAAATTGCGTTTCGTTTTGCGTTCGGAATTTGAGATATGTTCAAAATTTTTGTTTAAATATTTAATTTGTTTTGTAAGAAAATAAATTAAAGAAAGAGTTATTTATGATAGATATAGTAATTTTAATTATTATTAAATATAAATAAATATATTTTGTAACTTAAAATAAATGAATAAAATTATTTTTTTTTGTTTACGACGTTTCGTTCTATGGTAGAATTTTATAATGATTACATTTATCAGAATACTTCCCCGTTGCTATGGACAATAGTCTAGGCCTTTGTCCGCGTAGAAATTTTGTCTTCGGGTGCCCTCATGCTCGCAGAGAAGAGAAATCTTGACGTATAGAATGACTTTTGTCTTGTCTTGGAAGAATAGACTTATGTTGGTCATGCTACGCCTACAGTTGTATTTTCTCCTCACTTTACGCTTTGCAAGAGTGTAACTTGAATTTCCTTATCCGATACCAATCGAGACTCTTAAATAAATATACGTTCTATGTTTCAGTGAGTTTGTGTAGTAGCTATTCAGTAACAATATGCGCGTGTCGTTTTGCTACAAAATTGCACGCAGTTTACCGCGCCGAGTAAATAGCACCAAGTTCAAGGAAATCATTGTCATACACGTTTATTATGCAAACAAAGCTCTGATGACCAGTCTTTGTTCTAGCTGCTGAATTTGCTGCATGTGTAATCTTTATTATGATTATAAAAATCGGTTAAGTGCAAGTCGCACTCGCGCAGTAGTGTTCCATAGCATAGATTAAGCTGCTAGAGTTGATGGCTTCCATGCTAATATGCGTAAAAGAACCGCCTCCTTAATAAACAAAGTACGGGGCAGCTCCATCAGTATCTAGCATGTAATTTCAGAAAAAATGGATTCTTTTGTGATGAGGTCTTGAATTAGAGGCTTCATCACAAATATTTTGGTAAAATATACTCGAATTACTTACTTACTAACATATATAATAAGATAATCTGTTTTACTAACAAACATGGACTTTGTTTGAATAAATAAATAAATAATAATAAGGCGCGGATACTCGCTAATTTGCTATCTGGCTCACACATTGAAGATATAAAATCAATGATTATAGTTATGAATAATCAAATTAAACCGATTGAAGGAGAACAACAGATAAAACAAATTATCATTCTTGCTCACATGGGATGGGAGATTTTTGAACAGTGTGTAAAGCCATTACAGAAGCCTATTGGCAGTTAAACTTTGAACTAGCAACAATTAACTGAACAATAACACAGAAAGATCTGTTACAGAATATATTATATAATCAAATAGTACATAGTGTACTAATACTTTCCTTCATTACTATTTATATCAAGATCTGTATCTACGGAAATTAATGGAAACACAATTTCCTTCCTACTCTGAAATCTATACAACGCGTCAGTAATTACCTATGTTTTTGCTTACGTTAATTATCTACAATTATGAAAACAGTAGTATTATTTCTAGGAAACTTTCCCCTAGCAAAACATTGGCGCTGTAATCATTTATGCTACCGATAATTTTGTGAAAATTGATTTTAGCATACCGTAGATATAACTTCATCAAGAATATTTAGGATTTCGCATTTAAAGAGTCCCAATATGACCCACCTCACCAATCTATCTCCAAATCTAAGCTTAGGCAGTCTATCTGCCATAGGACAGTTTCTTTATAAAACTCTTGGTCGATAAATTTGCAAATCTATCTAATGGGTATACGCAAACATGGTACTTCTTCTACTTACGGTACGTCTTGGGACGATACGGCTCACTCAGTTACATGTTACAGAGCCGGAAAGAGAAGGCGTAGGACCGACTGCAACGGCTTTTGATGCCCTCCGAGGTGAAAGCAGGTGATGATGAACGGCGCACCGGAGACGCCAATTTATGATAAACATATCTTTATCCGTCTCTGTATGAGAAGAGACCTTTTTCTTGCAGTGGTACAGTTTCAGCCTCCAAAACCGTACGTCCTTGATCTACGGATATGCGGTAGAAATATTTTTTACTCACCCCGGCCACAAAAAAGACTGATTTATTTATTTATATCTTTATAAGTCGGGATCTAACCTGAGACATCTGACTTTCTAGTCAACGGCTATACCGCAACTGCTATTATAAAATATTATATTGATAACATTATGGACGCCATACCATTCCCACCGATAGTTCACACTGTCCACCGTTTAATACAAATTACTTCCGCGGCCGGTGTTTAATGGTGTTTGGTTCACGAATCACGAATCTATGGCGTATATAGGCATTTCCCCTTCCGAAATGAGAGGCCGACGACACAGGACAGGATGCTCGAAGACTTTATTAATATTTAAGTTATTGATTGAGTGTTAATTCTTCTTCGTATCAATGGAGAATTTATTGATGGACTATTTCATTCATTACTTCTCAGATACGTTTATTGTGGGAAGCTTTGTAAGTTAAGTTTGTCTGTTGCAGAATGGCACGTTTACGTATCCATTTCATTAGAATTATAATGTGGGATCACATATGCGTTCTTTGAAATTAGCAAACGATGGTTTTATTAAGAATAGTAATAGTTAAGCAGTGATAGTCTATTGGTATGACAGTCGGACTGCCAAGTCAACGGTTATAGGTTCGAAACCCAGGCACGCATCTATGACTTTTTGGTTTCAAGTGCGTATTAGAAATTAATTTTCACTTGCTAAAACGGTAAAGGAAAACATCGTGACGAAACCAGCACACCTGACATTTTTCAAGGGTGTGTAAAGCCATGTCAGAGGTCTACGGGCGTTTTGAACTCTGACACTAGGTTGTTCACAACAACCATACGAGAAAAAAATAAAGAATAAAAAAAATGCAGATCAGTTTGTAAGTAGTTTATTATCATACACCATTTATCAAATCAAATGTTGTGCGGACATATTATTTTAATAATAGTATATGTCATAAAATGTATGTATATAGTAATAATAGTAATTATATAAATGAGTAGGTATAGTAATATTGTAGTAAACAATGTTTTACGCTTACAATTACAGTTTCTCATTCTGATTATTATTTAAATATTCTGTAGGAATGAAAAACAAAAAATTTAAGAACAATAACAATACACATGAAATTATTAATATTTCTTTGTCTTGTTCCGATACTAGTTCAAAACAATGCTATCATCACATTATCGCGTTACAGTATTACGTAAGCGTACGCGCAACAATGGCGCGTAAACGGTTCTATGGCGGTATCGATATTAAACGATTTACGGTGAAATTGAGCATTGTGGCGCATAGTGCGCTATTACAAGTTTACTCTCACCTATAATGTAATAATAGAACACGTAGGAAGTGCGACTACATTGAAGAATGATTAAGCAGTGACAGCTTAATGATACGACATCATCGATAATTCGATATAGTCAGTCACTGCGCAGTCTAGGAATATCAAGTCTAAGGAGATCTATAAAGTGAACTTTGCCAAGGCTTAAACTGAACTTAGGTATGTATTGTTAAAAAAAATATGAGTTAGGTACAGTTAAAGTATTTGGTACTTACCTAAGTCTTAGAAAAAAATTCGTGGCTCTTAAAGTAGCTAGCTACATAAAGCCGTTGGACCTGAGTCTGATACCTCTCTCCCGTCATGTCGGACTATGAGAGTGAGGAAATGTTTCCGCACATACATTTTTGATGAACTCCATGCTACAGTCTCTTGGGAAAATTTTGGTGGGGAGCTGATTCCACAACATGAGAGTGCGCGAAAGGAAACTCGTTTATAAACGCACGGTATGAAATCATTTTGGCTCTAGAGTATGTGAATGAACTGTACAGCGCGGCAAAAATGATCGCTACCTCAAAGCAGTAAAAAAAACGCCATATGGAAAACAGTTAGGGCTGACTTTCAAATACAATACATAAGTCTTCGACGGTGTCAAGGACTTGGTCAGATTCGATACCTCCGAGATCCGTTTCGAACAATTTGATCATGTTAACATTTTCTTGAAAACAACTAAGGTCCAATTTGACTAGTCACTTTAAAAACCGAGTTTAATAAAATTAAGTTCAGCCCTATGCACATTGCAGTTCTGAACTCAGTAAAACACTTGAACTGAGTTTAACATGAATTGATTGCGTTTAGTGTCATTGCTGAAATCGGCTCTAAATAAATATGTAACAGTTCTGCCGGTCTCCAAGCACCAGAAGGCGCGGCGTTACACGCTATTGCGCGCGCACAAAAGGATCGAGTAACTTTGTTCTAAAGATGGGAGGTATGCTATAGGGATTAAATATATTTTTCGTTGGTTAGTTCCTATGTGGAAGCTATTAAGCTAAAGGTACTGCCATTAATTTCAAATGAGAAGGATTAAGGATAAAGGTTGATTTAAATAGATCCAGAATTTTAATTCAGTACCACGTGTCACTAGATTAAATTATTAAATCAATGTATGCCTTTAGTCCACATTGCTTAGCAGTATCATTATTACTGCTTCATGTTTACAGGAATCTCGGACTAAATTCTTCCTCAGTTTACGATGGAAAGATCAACATATTTAATCGAATGGTAAGAATATACTTATTGCTGTAATTGCCCAAGGCCTACGGGTAGTTTGAAGGTAGGTTGCTCATCAATATACCTTTAAAAAGATTGTTTTACATTGCAGATATCTAGTTACAATCTATCAAATTTTATAAATTTAAAAAGAGAGAGAGAGAGAGAGGCCAATAAGAATATTAAAGCAAATAGACATCTATTTAAACAAACTAACAAAATAAACCGTTAATATGCAATGAATATACAATACAAAATGCAGAATCGTAGAGGCAAGTAAAACAATGCGGAGGTCGAACAGATGCGCTGGCGCACATAAAGGAAAGATTTCCACACCTCGCTGCACATTGACTCGGCCTGTGTTTTACCGGTATGAAGTACCTACCAAATAATAAGACGTACTGGTGATAAAGTTTTTAAAATTATTAAGTACACTCGGGACTTATTTAAGATGTTGTTACTACACATATTAATCTTTACGTTACGACAGCATTTTTACAGGTTGACTAATTGGATGGGTCTAAAAATATTCTATTCTTTTTCACAATTTTTAATGACTTTTAGCGTGAGAGAAGAGTATGGCAAAAGATCTGTAATTTATCAATTACCTTTGGGTGCGAAATAGTATTACCATTTTGTGGTTCGGCCGCAATCTATCGATGTTACAATCTGCCTTAATTTTATAACATAATCATAACATGGAGCGTTAAATTTCGTCAATAACGGTTTTATCTTTTCTAAGAAGAGAATTATACCATCAACTCCAATTTTGAAATGACTAAATGATTTTGAAAGTTAAGAAGAAAAATACAGGCGATCTTTATTGAAGATATATAAACTTAACTAAAGATAAAACAAAAAACTTAAATAACTTAAAAATAAAATAATGATTAACCTATAAATAAAAAACTGAGTTTAGGTTGCTGCCTGGGGAAATCGTGCCGAGGATGCTAGCGGCGTTACCCCGTTGAATAGCCAAACTGAGGCGTTGACCGAGGTAACTGTCAGCCCTCCGGTCACCAGTGGAAAAAGAAAAAAGAAAAAGAATATTGCAATTCCAAAACTTCCCGAATGATCTAATGTTTATTTTGTGAATTCAACACATTTTAGTTTAGAGACAGTTGTGTTACGCAATTCATCGGTCATTCGGTCTTCATCTGTGGAATGGATGTCACGCGTTACTGTTAGTTCTCCAGCGAGGAGGTCCTCCGAGAAATTACCTATAAAATTTGCTGTATTTTAACGAACTGCAAAATACCAAACCCAAATTCTTAGAAGTTATTCCATATAAATAAAATATTCGGGCTAGTCATACTTTACTGCTTCAGGGAACTTTCTCTGTCTATTTCGATTTCATAATCGATGCACGTATCCGGAGTGTACTCGTATATAGGCCACAGATTACAATCGTTACTTGTGAAGTCGTTTCTTTATAGGTTTTTCTAGATTTATTTTATCATAAATGTTTTCTTTTCCGATTCGTTTGTGGTGTCTGCTAAAAAATAGATCGCCTTTCATTTTTGGATATGTCGGGATCATGAATGCCCCTAAATGTAGATATATCTAATGTTTGCCTTCACGATCCTTTGGGATGATTCTGCTTAAAGACTGCTTTATTAAATTTTCTTCATTCCTGTTGATTCTTCTTTATTTTCAAGTAATTATTCTGCTTCGCTTTTAGTAGGCAGAGCCACCATCCAAAGTCTTGAATTGTTGGTGGTGAAGATTCAGTGAAAGACGTCTTTGTCAAAAGCCCATTTATTTAATAAAATTATACATAAGGTATTTTAGACAATTATATATTATTATATTACTTTTCTTTATTCTTTATTTAACCTCAGTCTCTCGTCCCACTGCAGGGCAAAGGCCTTCTCTCCTTCCAATTGTCTCGGTCTAATGCTATCTGAGAATAGTCCTTTAGATACTTTGCCTACTTACCATCATAAGATAAAAATAGCTTAGAATGATTGTTAAAGACTGTACCTCAGAAGACACAGCATCATTTTTGTACAATTAAACAGAATGACAATATAAATAACCTCTATTAACAACACGTAAGTACATGTAATAATAAGGTTTTGTCTGTTTATGTACGTGCACGTAATGGCATTACAGCGACCACCACCGTGACCGCGCCAAGGATGAACATCCGAAATTATACGGCAGGGTTCCTTCAGCACGAGGTGTTAGTAATTAAAACTTCAGATCAATGGCCAGATTAGGTACACAATTATGTAATATGTGTTTGGTAGACTTGTTCTGGTATTATAAATTACAGAGATTTTATGCCACGGCCTGCGCTGGCTGCTAGTTTATGACTAATTCTTGTTCCAGAGATTTAAAATATATATTTTTTTAATATTTAGTATAAAAACTTTTGTTTTTTTTTTAAATTATCTCTACATACTGACAATAGGGGGTGTAGTTTACGTTATAATCATATATTATACGGAACCATAACTAAAACAAATCCCGAGCCGTACGATATTAAGCGAGGAAGCAGATATCCCGGAAACTACATTAATTTGTAATTCATTGTTTTGCAATACCACTTTTTTAATCCAAGCCGTTGGCGTCTATACAAAATATGGTGAAATTGAAAAGGATACGAATCCATTTGAATTGAAAATTAATTGGAACTGGAGTAAAACTTGCGATATGCAATGGCGCAACAAATGTTGGAATGTGGAGTAAGATTCCTTTAATAGCTTTGACAAATGTTACATTACGTGCAGGTTTGAACCCCACCTTCCGAACATGGAATTTGGAAATTGCCTCATAACTTCTTACTTTAATATTGTGTGCTTCTATCTTTGCTTTTATATTTCTGGTACTTCAGCAGCCTAAATATATTTCTCCATTTCTTTGTGTATACACACCTTAGATCATCCAGATCCGAATGGATATCTGTAGTGTCTTTTGTTTCTCAGTTAGTTAATTGATTTCGTTTTAAATCTTTTCAGTCATAATTTTATATAAACTATTAATAATATCGTGTTGTGTATTTAGTTTATCATAGGACATAGCTTCCTTTTAGCCTACACATTTAGTTGCTATGTCAGACTACAATTATTATTGTAAACCAGATTCATATTGTAGATATTTTTATTTTACATCATGATGGAAACCTTAACCGTCACACTTCAGAAATTTATGTTGCGCTCATTTACTCATTTCTGATGTGTGACGAGTATGATATAATGAGCAGAAATAGTTTAATGGGATAGCAAGGTTAATGGGAATAGTAAAACAAATAAAACTTTTTTAATCGCTTCTCTTTTATGTCTGAAACGTCCCTTCATCGTGGTTATAAAAATATTTTTCCCTGATGATAAAGTGAGTGAAACCTATTATTAGACAGATAAGATAACATTAGGTACATAAACCTATATATTAGACGTTATAAGAAGAGAAAAAGAAGTAAAATAGAAACGAAAAGGCAAACTACCTATGAGACACCACAAATAAGTTTTTCAATAAGAATTATTAGGTGTTTCCAAGGTGAATAAAGCAAATCCACGCGAAGCCGTGTTTGGAAATTGATAAACATAATTTAAGATAAGCTTAAAAATACCTATATTATTTTCAGTAGGAATTTTCGTTTAAAAACATAATTATAATGTCACATGGTAACTGTTCATAATTATTTGATGACGGCCAAATTTTGTCAACATTTAGTATAAATTGTTCAGATCCGTTAGGTCCTAATTCACTTATTTTTAAAATACCGTAATTATGGTTTTTCCTTATTAGAGAGAACAATAATGTAATAGCTTTTTTGTTGGATGTCATTTTTTTGCTCGTGGCCTCGTTGAAACTTAATGTTACTGACAGACGTGAATCAAGTTTGCAAGCCTTCCCTAATTTAATAATAGTTTTTGATTTTTCTTGTTAGATGGTCAAATCTTTTCAATTTCTTAAAACGTAATGTTAAAGACTAAGAATGTTTTAATCCTCAAGGAAAAAAGAGGGGTGTTATAAGTTTAACGTTAATCAATGTATGTATTTGTAGCATCGTAACTCAGAAATGACCCGTTTTTGATTAATTTTTTTTTATTTCACTAGTGACTTGATCGAGAGTGTTCTTAGCAAAAAGAAGTATTTAAAATTGTTTTGATCATGTAGAATAATCGAGATGAGTTCTAATTTATTCTAAGTTACTCGTATCTTCATTTTGGTTTCGATATTGGGTCTGCTAAATATTATACCACGTACAAACCTAATAATAATTAGGTACTTCTCAGTGGCAAAGTGTTCATTTGTAAGAGTTAAAGCCGGAGAAAAATCAATTAGAAGCCACTGACTGACTGTGTCATTTTTTATGGAAAGTCGGAAGGAATCGAGTTGTACGGAGCCTTTACCACTGTACCTATAACTCCATTAACTAAGAATCAGCTGATCAGTTAAGTACATTATTATCTACACCGGAAAAAAGGAATGAGGAGAATAATGAGTGATGTTAGCACGTTAAATTACAGTCTATTTTAGTTCTGTTGTGTTTTATAGGAGCACGTTGTTATCCATGTGATAGTCATTACTGGTGCGGGTACTCGTGTCAGGGTAGAATTGTGTATTATAAACAAAAATTTAGATCGTATTCCTTTGGAATTATGAACGAATGTTTTTTTGGAAAAGCAAAGATAATTTGAAAAGATATTGGCTTTCACTTGGTACGGTTGGAAATCGTAGAATATCCTTCGAGATATTTCGTGCAAAAATCTCTCACATTCATTTTTCGCTCACATTGTATATAACCTATCAGAGCTTGTATGTAGCTCTATCATACCTCGGTTCTGTAGCTCTATCATACTTCTGTCTGTAGTTCTATCAGAGCTCGTATGGAGCTCTATCATACTTCACTCTGTACCTTTATCAGAGCTGGTATGTAGCGCATTTATACCTTGCTCAGTAGCTCCATCAGAGTTCGTACGTATCTCTAGTATATCTCACTTTAAAGCTCTATCAGAGCTCGTATGTAGCTCTATCATATCTTATACCTCTATCAGAGCTGCAGTGTGTGAGTCTAAGAAAAGGAATCAATTCTCGGAGAATGCTCGCACTATTAAAATAGTAGAGGATAGTAATAGATCTTTATTTGAATTCTAACGTTGTCTTATGAATGTTTTCTGATTTTTTTTTTCAAAATTTCTTATTAAATAATTATATTTTCTGATTGGTTTAGCTCACAATTGTCATCTTTCTTCAATATAGTTAGTGTCAAATTGACATCAAATAATCGTTTATCGTCAATGTCACTCGTATTCTTAAGTAAATCGATGTAAAACTTTTCATATGTTGTTTTTATGCCAAATCTATTTCTATTTACCAAAAGTTTTCTTCAACAATAGTACTTTTTGTGTGATCCAGTAATTAGAGTAGGTTATTTGAATTGTTAATGTAATGTAGTAGACCAACAGACGTCTTCCTATGTAAAAACTGCTGTTTAAAGCTTTTTTTTGAAGTTTTTTAAAAGCAATTATTTTTTACTTCGCTTCCTGGAAATATGTTACTACGATAAATAAATCCATTTTCTTCTTTTCTATTATTGGTAAATTTGTTTAAGTTAGGTAGGTACTTGTAAATCAAAATTTATTATGTTATCTAATAAATCTGCAATTCAGAATTGTGGACCTTTGGGACAACCTTTTCTTCAAGCATTTTATTAAACTCAGAGATATTAAGCAGAACATTGTGCATGTAGCTACTACAGCTACTAATTTTATCCGAGCACTTGTTTATTAGTACACTAGCACTAGTGGCCTTGCGTTTAAAGATATCACTAATTAAAAATTGAGACTGAGATTTATGGCCCAAACTGTGTATAATAATCGCATAATAATAAATTACGATGAGTTAAACGATTGGACTAAATCTAGTACCGTGACGTTGTCGTGATGCGTAACGGTGTGCCGAAGCTTGCGCGAGCGCAGCTTAGCTGCTATGCGTGATAAATTAACAGATATTTTTTGTATTTACCAACCAACTACGACCTACCTTCCAAATAACTAGTTGCATGGAGTCGGAAGCTGATAATGATAGTAGTAATAGTAGTGGTACAAGTAGTAGTTGTTATAGTAAATACTTGTTATATCAATAAAAAGTACCGTGAAAGTCTTGTTGGTTAAGTGGTCGCAAGCGCAACTTTCAGGCACGAGGTCGTTTCCGGCGGGAGCTTTCGATTCCCAGGTCGAAACTGTTGTAGAAAATTTTTAGCGAGTCTGGCGGGACCAATACCGATAGGGAAACAGGCTTTCTCGGGTCAGGTCCCGTGTAACACGGGACTTACAACATAATTGCGAAAAGTGGGTGGAAAACACTGCCTATTGGGTGTATTTCCCCATGATGCCAAGGTTGCTATGTTAAATAGGTGTTTCTCAGTACACGAATCTTGTATATTCACAAACACACACAATTAGGTTTTTCCAGTTCTTAAAAAATAAATATTGCGATTTTTTATTGTTATTAACTTCTGTGCTGCGCAAGTCGTTGCGTGTAGCGTGACGGTGAGTCAGCGGCGCTCGCGACGTTTGTCATGACGTCAGTCGACAGCATGTCAGTGGGTAAATGATTATTTGAAAATCGTACTTATGGCTATAGGCTTATAGTGTGTATGTATGGGCTGAGTAGGCGCAGGCGCCGCTGAATGCTGCGAGAACGATACGCGTTGACAGATTGACTGAGATGAGATGTGAGAACAGTTTATAGGGATGTAAAATGGAATAATGATCCATGGTGATTGATGTTTTTTTATTAACTTAAGATGACTGGGCATAGTAAGACACAAACTGAATACAAGACAATTCTCCAACATTAAAAAAAAATGTTCAAAATCCTTTTCAGTTTAGAATATCCTAAAGGCGCCTAGAATACCCTAATACGCATCCTGAGAAATATTTATAGCTAAAAGAAAATAACATCTAAGATAAGACCCATCGCACCAAGCTTCTTTTAATTTACACAATCTAAAAATATCGAAGTCATTTTTACAAACGATCAGATATCACACATCTTATTACATCACACTGTTACAAGTTCAAGTTTCAATCGCAAGATGGCGTTGTATCCGGGAGCCGTTTCCGGCGCATACGCATGCTTCAGTTAAGATAGTTCAAAAAAATAGTGTAAGAAAATTTTCAGCTGCAAATGCTTCTGAAATAGCAGCTAAAAGCAGCAGAAATTTTTCATCAACAATTTTTTTTTTACTTGAGTAATTGTAGTCACACTTGTACAATTGTCGCGTGACCTATGCGGGTGATTCCTTGAAAGGAATTAATTACTTGTTCTAATGTATATCTCCTAGCAAAAGCATATTTAGTAAATGTTATTTCATTCAAAACAACTAGTAATTTTACAACCACAATGATGAAATGAGGTGGTTTTAAAATATTTACAAAGTAAGAGGACAAACCTTATTCAGGCAAAATAACAACACATACCAATAACCACAATGGTTTAAAAGTGTTACTCAATTGAAAACAGAAGCTGTTTACAATACCAATGGCTAAGGACCATTCAAACATACAGATCGAGTATGAGTCACGTCCTCAGTTCGGAAAATGGTTACATTAGTACAAATAAAGGACGGTGGAAAATAGCCGATATTTGAAATGAGTCAGAACATATTTAGTTAGGAGTACCTACTACTCCAAGAAGTTGTAAAGACAATGATGATGATGATGAATAAGAAAATAATTCTAATGTCACTACATTTATACGTAAACATACAATAAGATAAGAAAAAAATAAAAATAAGTAAACTGGGCTTGCTTCTCCTTATTCAGAAACAACTTGATGTCCTTTGAGATAACAGTTCAACGAGGCTACACCAGTAATGTCAAAGGTAAAGGAAGAAGCCCACTGCTAGGTATAGGCCTCACACAAAATTTTCCATTCCTGTCGGTCTTTCACTGTTCGCATCCAACGCAATTAGCCAATCATGGCGTTTATAGCGCCCAAAATGATATTTATAAATACAAAGGTAGGTCAATAAACCAGAGAGAAAAAAGTAAGTACCTAAGTATATTGGAAAATTTGGAAAACATAATTAATATAATATTGAGACTGTATATGGCAAACGTGGTTTCAAGGAATTTATCGTTAATTGTGATATTGAAGTGTTTTATGAAGATCAGTGCCATCACGACTAATATTAGTACTTTCCGCAATGGCTTAATTCACTAATGTGATGGAAACTCGAAGAACACTAATGCATCATAACATGTAAAATAAAAACAAAATTAAAAACGTGCTGTAATTTTTATACACAAATAAAATTTAATGTTCGTCTGGTTGATTGAGCTTAATACATTTAAAGTAAAATGTAAGGAGTTTGGTCTTGCATCGCTTGATCTTCATTCAATCACCCTGTTCACGGTCTGCTTCATCCTAGTTATCCTTAAAAAAAGGAGCATTGCTGTAACAACTTTTTTTAAATAAACATGCGTAGCAAAGAACAGGTCCCAGTCACGTCCCTTGAGGGACCCCAGTCTCCCAGCAATTACAACTTTACTTTTTAATGACGCAAAAGATACAAAACGAAATTACATCTATTAATTCGCGATGTAGTCGTCTGCAAACGTTATAAAAAACACAATTTCGTATAGTTGTTATAGTTTGTAGTTGACCATTTTAGCTGATAGCTTAACGAATGCTAATTATAAGTTTACAGCTTTGCTTTAGCTATATAAACTGACATAAAACTTGATTGCAGTTCACGAGACCCGCGTTTATGTTTAATTATTTAATTTTATTGTTAAGGGAGTCGCGTGCGCACGCGCCGCGCCCTCGGTGTTATCGACAACGTGATCGTAGTTTGTGTAATTACCAACACTAACAATACCTTAACAATCGCACAAATGTTAATATGTATATTGTAATAATATGTTAGATTTAATTAACTCAATGTGCTAGGCGATTTGAAGTTTCTTTTGAAACATTTGATTAAATTTTGTGGCTAAGTTCCCTACTCAGTGCAATGTTGTTAACAAAATATTAATTCTTAATTTATTTTGGTTTAAAATTCACACACACGAAAAAAAAAAAATTAAAATCTAAACGCTTTTACAAAACGCATTTGCGTTGAACATCTTTAGATAAGTACTAGAAAACTAAGAAAAACAATACTTTCGATCTAGCAATTAAGCTGAAAGTGTTATGCATAGCGTCGCAGACGCACGCAGCATCAGGCTGTAGCCGCCCGGGTGGCAAGACTGCATTCCGCGCCGAACCTCCGCGCGCGACTTACGTGTCGCGACGCTCGAAGTACCGCGCGCGTACGATCGAATTATTGGTATACACGCTGTGCTTGTGACGTTACTTTTCGTTTATGTGCATTGTGCTATGGAGCTTTTTTATGTGTGATTGCCCCTGAGAGGGCTCTGAAATCAGTGTTCTCTAATTTTGGAAGTTTATAATTAGGTAAGTTTATTTTTTCCAGATTCATTTTCTTTGATATCATTGCATCAGGTTTATGGTCAATTGTAATTTCGTAGCTAAGCGTAAAATTTATTGTGAGGCCAACCGATTTTTCTATGCTACAGTTTCAATTATGAATATTTGAGGAAGTTATCATAATTCTTAAAATATTTACTAAACCTTGTAAGTTGGCCTTTAAGTAGTTTTAAAAATAGACCAATAAGATTAAAGAAATTAATAATAATTGTATATAAATCCCCATTTTGTTGGTATTGTCTACTACACATATGATCATGTATTTACACAACAATTACTTTAGATCTCTTTAAACATCCACAAACATTTCTCGCGTTAAGTTTACGAACAGTGTTTACTCGATTGACATCATCGTTGTGTTTGTTTTAAAATGTAACTATTTCTTTCACTGCTTTTAGTTCTACAAAGATGTTTGATTGTTTGTTACTATTTTTCCACGAAGGCTAACTTTCTTCGCTGTTATAATGTTATTAGCCACCTTTCGGCATAGTTTTTGGATAAAATATGTTACACTGATTCATCCACAATTGCGACAAAGTTATACTCCTTTAGGGTGAATCACTTCGGTTCACATTCCTTAATTTTGTATTTATTACCTTACTTTCTTTTGGATTATAAATTAAAAAAAAACTACTGCAGCAGCATTTTGCTAAACATTTGGTTTATTTTAATCCGGTTTTTGTATTCATATTCTTTTTGTCGGTGCATTTGAGTATTGTTTACGAATACCCAAGTAAATATCAATTAGGAACATAATGGAAGAGGCTTCGGGTGTGAATACCAAGAAAGGCTTGAGTACACAATTAAACTTTAGCACGTCTGGCATTTTTTTGCCAACAATCCCTTTTTTATTGTATTACGTGAATCGTCTTAACTCATTTTATTACCTGCTTGTCTCGAAACGAGGTTTTTATCGACAATAGTCTTATTTAATTTCACTTCAATAATTGTTTTCCATTGCATTTATTTCATTCCATTTCTATGAAAATTAAATCTGTGATTAACTTTGCCTCAATAAATAGTCTCACTGGTATTTAATTAAAACCTTTCTCAGAGATTGTTAAATTAAGGCCCTATAAATACGTGGAACTAATCGTAATGATCTAATGGAAATTAAACATAAGCTATCCAGAAGGCTGGAAATACGATTTCGAAGGAATAGTTAATTTTTGAAGACAATAAAGTTAATAAAGTACAAGTGCGATTGTTGCGAAGTCGATTGAATTTATACAGTCCAGTAGTTAAGTTAAACACCGCAATCGCGATAAGTCCTAGTAGAATAATTAATGTTGAATTATTGGGTACTTCTGGATAAGCATATTGATTTTATTTGAAAGTTAGCGCTACTTGGAATGATTTATGAATCTGTCTTGGTAGGTGGCTCAGTAAATAAATCGATCAAGTTTAAGATAAAAGCTATAGACACACACGTGAAGCATACGATTACAGTATTAAACGCATTGTTGGTCTCGTTAAACATAATTATAGAATACGTACAATTAAATGCAATAAGTTAAGTCAATTATACAACCACTTTAGACTAGGAATTAGGATTAAAGCGTCTTATTAATCTTCTGCACATTATAAAAACTTCCATGACAGTATTTTTTGTTTTAGGTTTATATTAAGTAAATATATTTTCGCTGCATATTGACTAGACTAATCAAATGAATGTAAATCATTTGGTTAGTCCAGTCAACATGCAGCAGTTCATTCAAGGAAAATATAGACATTGATATGATGATTAGATTAGATTTATGATTGTAGGATAATGTCGATGATATAAATAACTAAGTTGTCTTTAAAAATGATATGCCCCTACATAGATACAATTGCCACTGAGCCAACTAATAATAACTTTGGGTGCAATATTGCGCTGATCAAAATTTCGCATAAGCAAGCAACAATATCAGTCTGACGCAAGATAACAAAATGTTTATGGTATTAGACACCTTTGGCTATAGAATTACGTCGAGACGGTTTCTTGTTTACTTAGGATCAAAACGTGCATACCTAAGACATCTAATGTTTATAATAGAAACGTAGTGTTGTCCATCACAGTTCAGTCACGCTCCGGCAACTTGTTTCACGTTAAATATTTTTAATCCCTTCTTGGTATTCGCCTTGACACGTCCATTATGCCGTCTGGTTTTCTATCAATTATGTTAAAATTGTTGCGCATTGCGCAGTCCTCTACAATTCTCGCAATTTCTGCATTCTGCTCCAGTATGGATGTTGCTGCATATATTTTTATGTGGGAACCAGTTGGGACACAATGGTGCCCCGCGATGGCTCTCACGCTCTCAGTGGGTGGTTCTTGCGACATTTTGTTCTCGAGAGATTGTCAGCAGATCGTATTGTCACTAAATTGGACCTAGTTCAGCTGTTTAATTGATCATTCGGCTTCTTGACGTTTCATATCAATTATGATTGGCAGTAATAAATTGGGTCGCATATTCAAAAGCGTTGTTGTTATCAATTTATTGACTAGCTGATTAGTATTAAACAAAAAATGTAAGAAACAATGTAAATAAATGTAGTCAACTGAGCTTGCAAGACGGGACTTAACATACCGTCGTGGTCTCTTCCCAACTTTCATCTTCCCAACTTTATCGCATACAAAGCTATTGGATTGTTATAGTTGACTAGATTTTAAATTAGATTGTAACTAGAATATATATATATTCTAATTAAACTTTATTAATTAATAAATATCGGTATGACCTGCCACAAACAGGTCAGTAAATTATCATGAAAGCCGATAGGAGACACGATAGTATCTCGTTTACTGTTGTGATCACTGTGATCAACCAAGAAACAAAAGATAAGCAGTTGATAAATCTTTAGTGAGATCCTGAACTTTTAGAAGTTTGTCAATTTCGCTTCATCCTAAAAAAATATAGTGAATTTCTGCCTTTCTAATAATGTTTTCTGAGAAATTTCAGCCACCATCGAGATTAATCGATGACTCACTATATGAATCACCAATCATCTTAATCGCACATGTTCGTTGATTTCTATGTCGTTCAGTCATAAACCCTGGAAACAATTAAACTACAGCACATGAAAAACACACATGTATGTATATGTGACAAGCGAAAGTGGCATAAAATCACTATTTGCACACTGAACGAATAATATCCATCACGCGAGGTAGCGTGAGTGGAAAATAAACTATTCTGGAATGTAAAATCGCAATTTTGTTTATCGTTCATTGCTTGTTTATTATTAATTTATACAACTGCATTCTCTGCACTGTAGACAATGTGATTTAAAATGTTGGATTCTTTGTGTTGATGACATTAAACGCACCATCTACCTTTACTTGGGTCATCAGGGCGTGTTGCGTCTTTCTCATGGCACACTTATGATGCACAATCAACACAGAATTAGTAAGACGGTAGTAACGAACTGTGACACAGAATAACAGTTATACGTTAGTATTGCAATAGTTAAAACTTCATTTTACAAGTTGTTATTTAATATGATTGTATAAGTAATTGTTGTGTGTTGGTCTTGCTCAAAAGAGCGTGAAATGTTCAAAACGTTTTCGAGCTTCTACTTTAAACCTTTTATCATCAGATTGATTGAATACAAATTCATTCCTCGCAGCTATTTTTTACTAATCTAAATTCTTTTCTGAATTTGAAATAGTTTCAAGTGTAACTTGTAAGGCTCGTTTTATCGTTGATGGACAAAAAATGTTTGATCATTGTAAATATTGAAAGCCACATTCCTCGCGCCCGCAGACCGTAACGTAGCACCGGGGAGTTTGTTATCATTCGTATATTTAATATTGGAGTGACTTTGAATTTTTTTTATTACGTCAATGTCGAAGAGCCGCCGCCGCCCGGCATGCACCCATTCTTCCGTTTGGGCATTCCGATTCTGGACGTTGCCCTGTGCAAGTGTTTTAACAACTTTTCCAGTGCCTAGTCAATAATTTGACCTTTGAATTTAGACGACAAAGATGTAAAAAAAATTGTGTTCAAGATTTAAAAAGTTATTAAAATATTTCATACCTAGAATTCCTACGCAATGCATTGTTCCAACTGTTAATAAAGAGATTTGAAAGGTCGATTTTAAAACATTCAGTTAAAAAGTACTTTCTCAAAATGTTGTTAAAATAGTAAACAAATCAAGTTTCAGTAATGTCTGCTTTCATATCGGCGGGAACCGCACTATTTACCATTAAATTCAGAGAATATAACAAAACAATAGTGTACAGAGGTTAATGAAACCTTGAGAAATACCTTTTCTTCTGCTAATTGGCTCTAGTAACAATTATATTTTTAACTATGTATTAAAAGGTTTCTTTTTGGTTGATAATTTAACTTTTACATTCTTTGTTATTGTGGTGCACCCAGAAACTGAGAGTCGTCAAGTTAAATTATTACATTGTCTAAGAAAGATTAGTAATACGCCAGGTACCGTTGGACTGTAAAGTCAAAGGTTACATGTAACCACTGACATTCTGAACTCATATGCGTATTAATTATCACCTGCATAAAACGACGAAAGAATATATCGTGAGGAAACCAGCATACCTGAGAAATGTTGAAAGCTATAAAGCATTAGAGGCAGCGTCAGTGATTTAAAAGGTACACATATACATACATACAAAGGTATCATTATCATTGATAAAGTTACTCTGTCATAAATGTCAATTTATGCTAATAATAAATAATACAGAAATGGTAATACAAAATTACAAAAAGTCAATTTTGCTCTTTAGATTTGGATAAAGCATTTGATTCTGTTCGTAGTAATATTTTGTTTAAATATCGTAAACCAGCATCCGTTTGGAGTCAAGTATGAACAAACTTACAGATAACAGCTTATTATTAGTTCCCCAGTTAAATTGATAAACGTAGTTGGTCAAATACCGATTTGGGTTAAACACTTTGGTTAAATTTTGATAGCGACCGTTTAGATAGCGGATAAGATAACATGTAGTGGTGTAGGCGATGGACTTGCAACTTGAATAATTAGGTACTATTAATGTTGGACTCAAAATCTTGAATTTATATTGTACAACTAAGTAGATGCAAATTCATGAAACCTTAAGTATTGAAAATAGTTGCTAAAAGAGAAATAGCTTAGGTTTTTACTGTACTTTTTTATTGGTGTCATGTTGCAAATCTGATAAAAAATCCATTAGACTTTACATGGAAGAACTTCACTATAATATTTAGTATTAAAATCTATAAAAAAAACACCGTTTCTTTTTTTATAAGCCTAAAAACTGTACTTGTGTTCGGGGAAACGTGCGTAATAAATTTTAAAAAAACATTGTTTCAAGCGATTTCGGTACGACACACCGATTTCCTTTAGTTGTTGTTTTAAATTTACCGTGGTTATTTCATCAGATCTTTATGCTTGTTATGTTATACAATAGATTTGCAAGCGTAGGCAGTAGCCTCGAAATTGGAGAAGACATTATCGTTTTTGTATTATCTTACAAAGTTTAAAACCTTGATCAAATTTTAGTGTTCATCGTTTTGAGAATTTTGATTTACCTTGTAGGTAATGAATAAATAACCATAGTCCAACAAAATTATGTTTATACGTTTTACAGTCAGTACATAATTGTAGATTCAAATTCAAGATTAACTGTTCCTAATATGTTGTTTACCGACAATATCTTATGTAGGTGAACATTGTATTTCGTGAGTCAGATCCCCAATAAGGCTATCATCAATTTGATAGTTATCTTTCAAGCAATGAGTGGCTTTATCAGTGCGCGTAATTTTGTATTTCAGTGGGTAAACTAAGTACTGCCCCAGTTTGTTTTGGACACCTTCGAATGTTGGTCAAACAATGCCGTAGAAGTTGACCATTTTTGGTAAAAACGTTGATCCACTTATGGTTGGATTAAGTGTTTACTAAGTGCATTAGTTTGATTAAGATTTTCATTTGTAACTTCATACTTCTTTTGTTAGAGCTTGAAAAATTAATGAAGATTCTCGGCGACCTTTGCACACGTACAGATTGCTGCCACAGTAACAAATTAATTATGAGCACTTGAGTCACAATGTGCGCAGGTTGACTGTAAGTGCAGCTGCCTCATACAATTAGCAAATAAAAATCGCATAAGGCCCCGTGGATATAATAACTGCCACTCGGTTTGGTAGCTGGGGTCCAACGTTTAGAGTTTCTTTCAAAGCAAGGTCAGAAATGGCTATTGATTTACAAAATGACTGTGACAAGCGCCGCTTAACCTTAGTAATCGTGACAAACACCGTCGTACCACAGCGTTAATAGATGATCAAATAAATAATAAATCCAAAAGTATGAAAATATGGAAAATTTTGTATAAAAAAATTGTAGGTATTTGAAAAGATATTTTTGGTTTATTTTATCTCGTAACCAGTACAACAGATAAAATTCAAAAATATACTTGCTTATGCTTCAACTGATTAAACTCGGACCATAAACTATTCTAATAAATTAATTAATTACCCAGTAGTTCCAAGTAAAGACGCTAAGCTTAGTAAGTGTTAAGATAGATAGCCATCATGCGTGGCGCCCCATTCATTTGTGAAACACTAGCGCAGCGATTGAAACACGTGATCTTGAATTTTAATCCATTCCATTTATGTAGTTTAATCCCATTGATAATTTCTTTTTCTTTTAATTCATGTATGAAATACGTATCCCTTGAAGAAACAAGGGATACGTATATTATAATCAGAAGATTACATTCGCTTAAAATGGCAAACACGTTGTGCCTCTGTTCTGAGTATTGGTATAGTACCATGTGCTATACTCAGATAGCCATCTCTAGATTACCTTTAGCCCTCCCGTTCTTTCTAGAACGAATTCGCTCAAAAGAGTTAGTATAATGTGCGGTTATTCCCAAGTATAGAGTACCAGAGGGTCAGATAGCAATCTCGTGGCGCCGAGTTCATTTATCTCAATTGGTAGCAGCTGTCGACCCCACTAAGGAAGGATTCATTACTCAACGTCTTCCTATGCTGAGAGATTCCGCTGAGTACTGAGAACTGAGTAATTTGGTAATTTAGCGTGTCCTTTCCAACCTGACTTACAAGTTTAGGATGAAGGCAGTTTAGAGGATCAGGATGTTTATCACCATTTATGATTATGACACTCTTGAGAAGTGTGTTGCTCTTCTTATGTCTTATAAAAATGTGAGAATGATTGACAACTTGTACAATATAAATACATTATTTAAAAATAATGAGCATTATATAACTCACAAAGCAGTACTACTAACTAGTGCTGTACCATAAATATAATTTCAAGAGTAATCATCTACATATTTGTTAACAGCGCGCATTGTACTTCTGTAAGTGTGGCGTGTTCAAGCGTTTACGCATCGCATTCTTCATTGCCTATACACTTGCGTGACTTTTCTTATAAGGCTTTGATTTCCACTTTGACTTGGCGTTTGCGATTCCAAATATGTGATGTGTCAATTTTAGAAATGGTTCCTACAGTTTCTTGTGTATTATTTCTCGTGTTTGAATCTAAAATATCTTTGCTAAATGTTTTGATGATAGTGAGGTGACTGACTAAATATATGCTGGAAGTTAGCCCTATACCGCTATACCCGAATGTCTCGAGAATTAAAAAGGTAACTTAAGAAAAGGTTTATTTTAAAGCATCCAATAAAACAATTAACCCATATAATAACTACTGTAGATCATAAACTATTACTGATTAGATTTTAAAGTGTAAAATGACCATCAAGTGGCTTTAAGGAAATTACTTTGAACTTAGTTATGACACCAGAAAGTGACACTAATGCGTAGTTCACTTTTCCAAACAAAATATCGATATTATCTTATCTTTTTAAGTTGGTAAACAATTAATAATTAATTCTTATCTTTGTTGCACAACGGTTTATTATAATTTATTGGATTGTTTTGTTTGTCTATTTTATTCTTATTTATCTAATTTTACAGTATCTATAAAATTATCTTTAATTGGTTTTTAGGGTCTCATATCATTCTCTCCATCGTAGTAGGGCCATCTATAACCGTTAGGTAGGCACAGGAAGTTTTTACTCAATTTCACTTAATATTATTTTTTCTTAATATTAAGGATGTTTTACACTTAGGTACTGCTGTAGGTAATATAATTATAGTGGTTTCTATTTGTGTTGTTATACGGTGTTCTGCAATTTACAGAGCTTCTGTTATTCCTGAAATAGACGGCCAATAATGTAGTACTTCAGGTATCCGTTACTTGGTTAGGCTAAACTTAGAGTATTTATTGTGGTAGGGAATTCTACTAACACTTAAGACTTCGGCACATTTTAATGCCATCATAACTCCGATCTTGAATCATTTTAGAATAGTAAGTAGGTATTAGTAACATTTAACTAGTATTATTTTATTCTCAACTTGTGTCTTCTTAGGAACTCACAAAACTAGACAGACACCAATTGTCGGGTCGTTACGTTATTACCAGTAAGGATCAGTTGAGACAATACGGAGACGCATGCGCAACATTGTTCGTTAATTGAACAATTTACTGATCGCTAGATATTTGCACACTTCAGAACATTTGGGCGTGCGCGTTGTAATATTAGGGTGAGTTATTTCTAAACAAATTTTATGCGATATTTTCGGATGATTTGCATAAAATACACGTAAGATTACAGGATATTTGAAGTACTCGCGAAGAGGGAATCTTGAGTCGCGCTACGTAAGCAACCTCTTGGATTGCGTATGAGTTTGACACTCGCGGGGAATCCCGAAAATATCGAGGATAGCCGTTTACTTCTAAATTAATATGACTCATGATAATAATCACACAATATCGATTTCTTAGTCACGTTAAATTAAAAAGGTATTGACGCCATTACTAAAGTTCCTGTGGCGACAACTTTCTGTTTACAACTCAATTCTGAAACATTGTATTTTTTTATATTTATCCATTTCCTCTTTAAACCAACAATTCTTCAATTTATGCTGATAAGATATCAGTGAAAGTAAAGATAATATAATTGCAAGTACAAGTAAGTTGTGCAATTTCTTTGGACTCAGACTTTAAGCTTTACCAGAAACGAGTTTAGGGGAATGCGAAAGAGATGGCAGATAAGTGTTTTTTGTATTTTTTTAAAGCCTGGGAAACTGTGCATGCGACCGATATCTGTATTAATTAATTTTATGGGTAGAACTTTTTTTTTGCGTCAGGATTTACAGTTTGCCTTAAATGAGTTTTTTTTTGATTTGGTACCGTTTGACGTTTGTTTCTAGTGTTGGCTTTTTAGTTGATTTCACATTATTGAGATAAAGAAACGTAGAATAGGGAAAAACATTTCTAGTAGCAATTAATAGGAAAAAATATGTAGGTATAATGTAAATAATATTGGTGTAATTTTAGTTATAAGTATTGTTGTAGGTTTATCATCATAGTGGATCATAATTATTGATATTCCAAGATTTTTTGTCATCAAGAGAAAAACAAGAGAAGGAAAATGTACTTGCCGTACAACTTGGGTCAATAATATTGCTAAGTACAGATCATAGAAAGAAATTGAAGTCCAGACAAGGATTACGGAACATATCTTGTAATCTGCGCCAGTCTTCTGGTTGCTATGTTACTTTCAATGTGTATTATTAGTTCAACGCAGAATTACTAATTGATGGACTAAACAACGAATTGATGGACGTAACATATTACCTATACTTGCGTTGTCACGTGATGTCCTAAAACAAACAAACCAATTAGCGGTTACAATACCATAATATTCATAATAACAGGTAGAAAGTTAAACGCTGAAATTGCACCGTTTTATCTAAATTGTTCTCTTTCGTGGCTAAATATACGTCATTACGGAGGTTAGGAAACGCAATTATTTGGTTGCGGGTTTGTGTTTAATAGAATATTATTACCTCATCAAAATGGAAATAACGAAAACCCTGTAAAATAAGCCAAGCGGTTAAACTGCGCTTGCTGATCAGTTATTGACAAGAGACGTGAATATAAACATACTAGGAATAGATAATTAATGGAAATTAATTAGTGGAATCAGCAAATCTCATCAAACAAAATATGGGACGTCCCCTAGCTAAGATTGATGATAACAGAATTTTGGGAGCTGGATGTGTTGTGGAGCAACTTGAAAACAAAAAAAAAATTATTTAAATCTGCCACAATAGGAAAAATAACTTTTTTGAAAATATAAAAATTATAGAATGCCATATATTATTCTTTAAAAATAATACACACATCAAAAGTGTCTAGGGATCAAGCATTTTTATGCGGATTTCTTGAGATTGAGATGTGGCTTTGTAATAAATTTATGATTTTATAAATTTATATGGATCCTTTTTGGTGCATTTCATAATTTGAATCAGGAACTGTGAATCAAATTCGAGTAAAAGATGAAAATCAGCTGTCAATATTTTCCCCTTTGATTATTTATATGTCTAGATAGACAGTCAGAGCTGTAAAAGCGTCGATAAATTTAGTAACCAACTGTTGGCCACTAAACCGCTTCGCCGCGTTTAGTGTCAGTTGGGCTGTCACGAGATATGCTCGAGTTGTATCGCAAAAATGTTTTTTTACAATGACGATTTGTGCCATTAAAATATGCAGAAATTACAAAGATCGATAAAAAAAAACAAAAAGTTACATATCATCGGTAAACAACATTATTTTGTATTCATTTCAGCAAAATAAGCCATTGAAATATTTCGAAAATAAATTAATATTATTTCCGACATTTTGTCTTTGACGTCCGTGTTGCCAGTTTATGAATTCAAACTCCCATATGGTCCAGTAGTTTAATACATACTTAGTGATGGCGGAAGTGTAATTTTTTGAAAAAATTAAATTAGATGGGTATTATTTACGGGAATTTAAATTTCTTAAATAATATTTGTGACGAATATGACAAGCTGCGAGACGAATTGCGCCAGCCATAGAAAATTTTAATGAACTGCCTCGTTGGTTTACCGGTCGCAAGCGCGACTATGGAATACACGGTCCTGGGTTCAATTCGTGTGTCGGGAAAAGTATTAATGGGTCTTCCATTAAGAAATTATGTATCCTAACATAGTTGAGGTTAATATAAGTACATTCAAAGTTTCATCAAAACTAGGCAAAAAGTTTCCGAAATAAACTAACGTAACGTACAAACGTTTATATTTTATCTGAATTCTAATTCATTTATTATTTTCGTCTTAGAGAATATTTATTTAGATCAAAATGTATTCTCATTATGGAATTTTTCCTCTAATTCAATGGGAATATTTCAACAACTGGTATCATTATTCACGCACACTAGGAAAACAGAATGACAGTCGTGTCGTGTAAGACGTAGCTGTCAACGCACACCAGTATAAAAAGTTGGCACATTTTTTTGGATGCTTTTACAGCGCGACACTCTATCTAGACATATATATAATCAAAGATTTTCCCTATAAAAACATACAACGCATTGAAGACATTATTAGTGCTACTGTTTCCCTACTACTGATTAAAACCAACGTTATTATGGAGCGGCGACGTCATTTAAGCAGGGAAGAAATGCTCAGAGCCGTGGGAATGATAGAAGCTGGTTCCCGGCAACGTACTGTGGCTTTAGCTCTGAATACAAGTCAGAGTGTTATCAGTCGACTTTGGACACGTTACCGAAGCACTGGTACCGTGGCTGAGCGCCATGGAGGACGGTATCGCTGCACCACACGGAGATAAGACCGATACATTCAAATCTTAACTCGAAGAGCTCCAACAATAACCGCCATGATGTTAGCCGTGAGGCTTCATCACTCTTCAGGGAACTTAATTAGCGACCAAACAGTCAGAAACCGCTTGCATGAAGTGAACCTTCATTCCCGAAGACCGCTACGGGTACCACCTATAGCAATGCACAATCGTAGGATTCGATATCAATGGGCTCTTGAACACAGAAATTGGGCAGAAGAACAATGGCGTTTCGTGTGCTTTTCTGATGAGTCTCGTTTTGGTATGAGACCGGATACAAGACGTATACGACACTGGAGAACCCCTGGACGCCAACAGCGATTAAAATCCTGCCAGGAAGTCCATCCTTATAGTGGTGGAACCATCATGGTATGGGCGGGTATTTGGATCGGCGGAAGAACTGAGTTGATTTGGATCAGAGGCAACCTCAACGCTCAAATTTATGCTGAGACGATTGTATCAGACGTCATCGTTCCTCTACAAGTGCAAATCGGTCCCTTATTTCAGTTAATGCATGATAATGCACGACCGCACACCGCAAGAGTTGTAAGACATACTCTCGCCGCAGCTAACATCAACGTCCTGCCCTGGCCTGCTCAGTCGCCAGACTTGAACCCGATTGAGCATGCATGGGATATGCTACAGAGAAGAGCTCTGCCGAATATGGAGGGTATCCCGTCGCAAGAAGACCTTTTTTTGTTGTTGCAACGAACATGGGCGGCCATTCCACAGCGTGATTTGGATGAACTCATTTTGAGTATGCCAAACCGATGTTCTTGTGTTGTTAGTGTTCGCGGTAGAAACACGGATTATTAATTGTTTAAGTTACCCAATAAAATTTTAAAGAAAACTGTTATTTCAGTCTTTTTTTTGAACTTTAATGTTAGTGGTTCAAATGTCAAAAATCCCTTTATTAGGAAAATGGCAAATTTCTTTATTAATGCAAAGGTGACTTGGTTTATCGTTACTGTGACAAACGAAAACACTTTATTTGATGAATCCTTAAAGAAAATTTTAATTAATAATCAGGAGAAAAGTTATTGCAAAAATATATGTTGATCCCTAGACACTTTTGATGTGTGTATATAAGAAAATGGTTGACATAAACAAGCTTTTAGCTGTGACTTTAGAGCAATCCGCGCTGACAACGCTGGCTGCGTTTAACCACCCAAGTGATAAAAATATAAAAGACAGTATAAATGACAGTATAATATATGGAACGTAAATAAACATTATTAAAAAATATCACATATGTTACTTGGGAAAGGATTTTATCGAGGAGTTGACTGAGCAATGGATTTAGTAAACAGATTGATTTGTTCAAGTTTCTAACTGATACAAAAATAACAATATTGTAATTTAAAATGTTATATACGGTCCCCAATGTATTAAATTTTAAAACTTTAAATACCTTACGAGTTCAATTAACTATTTATAGTATCCAAACTAGATATTATAACAGCATTTCAACTAAACTAGGTGGGCAGGAACTGATCTGCATGTTTGCAGTTTCTATTTCACTGACAGCCTCGACATTGCTAAACGAAATGGAGCGGACGACATGCCAGATATACACACATCAAAAGTGTCTAGGGATCAAGCATTTTTATGCGGATTTCTTGAGATTGAGATGTGGCTTTGTAATAAATTTATGATTTTATAAATTTATATGGATCCTTTTTGGTGCATTTCATAATTTGAATCAGGAACTGTGAATCAAATTCGAGTAAAAGATGAAAATCAGCTGTCAATATTTTCCCTATAAAAACATACAACGCATTGAAGACATTATTAGTGCTACTGTTTCCCTACTACTGATTAAAACCAACGTTATTATGGAGCGGCGACGTCATTTAAGCAGGGAAGAAATGCTCAGAGCCGTGGGAATGATAGAAGCTGGTTCCCGGCAACGTACTGTGGCTTTAGCTCTGAATACAAGTCAGAGTGTTATCAGTCGACTTTGGACACGTTACCGAAGCACTGGTACCGTGGCTGAGCGCCATGGAGGACGGTATCGCTGCACCACACGGAGACAAGACCGATACATTCAAATCTTAACTCGAAGAGCTCCAACAATAACCGCCATGATGTTAGCCGTGAGGCTTCATCACTCTTCAGGGAACTTAATTAGCGACCAAACAGTCAGAAACCGCTTGCATGAAGTGAACCTTCATTCCCGAAGACCGCTACGGGTACCACCTATAGCAATGCACAATCGTAGGATTCGATATCAATGGGCTCTTGAACACAGAAATTGGGCAGAAGAACAATGGCGTTTCGTGTGCTTTTCTGATGAGTCTCGTTTTGGTATGAGACCGGATACAAGACGTATACGACACTGGAGAACCCCTGGACGCCAACAGCGATTAAAATCCTGCCAGGAAGTCCATCCTTATAGTGGTGGAACCATCATGGTATGGGCGGGTATTTGGATCGGCGGAAGAACTGAGTTGATTTGGATCAGAGGCAACCTCAACGCTCAAATTTATGCTGAGACGATTGTATCAGACGTCATCGTTCCTCTACAAGTGCAAATCGGTCCCTTATTTCAGTTAATGCATGATAATGCACGACCGCACACCGCAAGAGTTGTAAGACATACTCTCGCCGCAGCTAACATCAACGTCCTGCCCTGGCCTGCTCAGTCGCCAGACTTGAACCCGATTGAGCATGCATGGGATATGCTACAGAGAAGAGCTCTGCCGAATATGGAGGGTATCCCGTCGCAAGAAGACCTTTTTTTGTTGTTGCAACGAACATGGGCGGCCATTCCACAGCGTGATTTGGATGAACTCATTTTGAGTATGCCAAACCGATGTTCTTGTGTTGTTAGTGTTCGCGGTAGAAACACGGATTATTAATTGTTTAAGTTACCCAATAAAATTTTAAAGAAAACTGTTATTTCAGTCTTTTTTTTGAACTTTAATGTTAGTGGTTCAAATGTCAAAAATCCCTTTATTAGGAAAATGGCAAATTTCTTTATTAATGCAAAGGTGACTTGGTTTATCGTTACTGTGACAAACGAAAACACTTTATTTGATGAATCCTTAAAGAAAATTTTAATTAATATCAATCAGGAGAAAAGTTATTGCAAAAATATATGTTGATCCCTAGACACTTTTGATGTGTGTAGTTTCTCTAAATTATCTGTGCTATTTTTTTTTTACTGTTTTATGTGTCATCGTTATCTCTCGCGTACATCTTTGACGTCAAACTGTCAGTAATGGAAATCTAAATCTGGTTGACGTTTGCTTTTTCGTTATTTATGAAAATTAAGATGCATAATCATCTTCTTCAATTTTGGTTCTGCTGTTTAGAAGATAAGTAAAGTTAAGTTTAACTTCATTAGGCTTCTGTTTATCTCTTCGTTCTGTCTTTTGTAGCTTAAGTTTTGATAAGGCATTTTTCTTCATTTTTGTTTTTTTAAGGACTAGTTCGTTAACAGCTGAATTTACATTAAAACTAAAATTGAATCAGTTAATTGATAAAACCAGTATCTTAGATTAATTAATCCAGAAGCGGCAGTGCACATTTTGTTACTATCATTAATCATAGGAAAATTTTATTCCCAACAAAGATCGATAAGCAGTTCGAACTCTCAACGTTTATCACAATTATTTAGTAGTGATGTTCTTTTTACAAACATTGCAGCATGATTGACGTTTAAATCAATGTGTCCCACTTTTTAAAATTCCGGTAGTTGCATGTAATATTTATATTGTATCCGGCCATGATTAAAATGAAGTAGTTTTGTTCCAAAAGAAGCCAGATGTGGTTTAATAAGTGAAAGTGTCATATGGACGGTTTTAAATGCGTTATTGATGTTTGTTGTTATGCGGGTATGTTGTTGTACCGATAATTTGAGATGTCATGGACACATTGTTGCTAGTTGTAAAGGACGGAGCAGTTTAAAATCGGAAATCAAAAGATTAGAATTGGGAGAACCTAGGTTTAATCCGTCAAACATTGAAGTATGAGACACAAAAGGAAATCAATTGTTATTATATTGTTGTGTAAGGAAATATTGTCTTTGTGATAGTTAAAACTTTAAAGCAGTTTTAATGTGTGATGATGATGATAATAACCGCTTAAACGTTCTCTTGTTGGTGGGTTTTGATCAGTTCTCTTAGCTTCTTCAATAAAACCAGTCATAGTAAACAATACCTTCAATTCAAATAACTACATATTATTTTCGCGTAATAACAGTATTCTATTACCTATAACAAGTACTCGTACATAATACCTAATTAACAAAAGAAAATGATTAAGCATTCTCTTCCTCATCCATGTGGTAATTATTCCTTAGTACCCTAACGGGATAAGTGGCCTTAAACATGGACCACACACCGTAATTCATACAAGAACTTGAAGAACAAAAGCTAAGTTACCATGCGGGCTTATAATCTGTCTTTGAAATGAACTTTATTTTAATTGTAATTTTCCATTTAAGGTATTAATGGACCATTAGTTTCTTTCGCTAACTTTACGACACCTACTTAATCCGCCATTATTATTTTATGCCCATGTTCAATGTTTCCATATGTGGAACAGACTTGCGCGGCTTATACAAGATCTGCCATTTCATTAGCGCGAAAAATGTCGTGAGAAAATTCTTTGTCTGACTCTGTAGTACATATTACTTCCTTGGAGGTACTCTATGCTATTCTTTCTTCGTGTATTAAATTTCCAAGTTCCTTTAGTTACGTGTGTGATAGTTTAATTGCTTTTCCTGCGTTCCATCCCGCGATATCGCTTGCAATTTTAATTATGTTTTATATTGTTGCGGCTAGAATTACGTGAGGTTCGATGACTAAAATTGTAGGAAAATTTAACGATTTTCGTTTTAATAGTCAATTTTTATTGGATTTTTTAGTGTTTCTCGATAGTTATCGATTGAATTTTTGTTTTACTGCGGTTAATATTAGTTAAAGTATAAGAGAACCAAAAATAAATTCTGATTTTCATATTACTTCACAAAATTACAACAAAACAAAATTCACCACCCCAGTTATATAGCAACACATAAAACACCGATTTACATTATTTTTTATATCTTTTCCGCTAGTTTCCTGGAACATGGAGTTATGAGCTATAAAACTATTACGTTGTTTATGTTTGCATTATGGGTAAAATATTAAAAAAATATTCACCGAAAAGAATAGCCAGCCTCAATAAAAATTTAACACAAACAAGCCAAAATGAAATCAATCCTCTAGAGTAAAAGTTGAAATTTCTTTAAAAACGATTTTGAATGCTGAACAGAGAGATCGAAGATATTTGCACGCGAGCTGAAAGATAATATTATCTTTCCCCGGCGACAGTTAGAAATGAAGTGTTATACATTGCATTTTTTGTTGCAGATGATTGATTTAGGTGTTAGGAAAGTCAGCAATGGTCAGTGAGATGTGGTGAATTTGTGATTGAAAACTTATTATGTATGCGATCGTCGTCTGTCAGTAGGCGTCTTGGTATAATTGTTGAGTCTACCATGGGACACTGAACGACTCGCGTGGAGAATTCATAATAGATCTCGGAATTCCATAGGTTTATAGTATTTATTACGATATCACGGTAAATTTTGTATTATTGTTATTTTTATTGCTATATGACCTTTTGCGTTGTGGTTTTGAAATTGATTATTTCTGGGGTGAGAAAATTTCCATGCATTGTTTGCATCATTGATGAAAATAAAAATTCAGTAAATACTTAACATAGGCGTTGTTGCAAGTAGTATCTTGAGTAGGGTAATTCCCCTATAGACTCCTTTTGGTACCTACAAGTCCAAATTTTTCATTTTTTGTCTTATTTTCCTTCTCTTTCAACTTCAACCAAGCCTATGTATTAAGTAAGATGTAGTATATGTATAGGATATGATGCTTGTAGAAAGTTCAGTAGAGATTTCTCAGAATGTCCTGATTCCGTCTTGTTCAGCCTATATGTAGGTACTTTGTTATTCCTTTTCTTTTCTTCTAGTACTTATACTTGTGTTAGGTACTTTAGTCTAGTCTAGTATTTCAATGACTAACACAGTAGTGATGATGGTCGGTAACGTGATTATGTTTAAAGGTATTGATTTTTCCTTATGATTCAAGCCACAAATACTCGGATAAACCTAGATTACCTACATTTATCGGATTCTTTTGAAACCTACTATGTGCTTTGTGGTACATTATTCAATTGACATTATTTTATGTATTTTGTTTTTCTGTCATTGACTCTATTTCTGAATATTATGTAATTATGTATGTATAAACTTATTATTTTTTTAAATTTCGACTGATGCTGATGGGATACGGTGCCTTAGCGGTTAGATCGTTGACACGGTACGATCTAAGATCGTGTATTCGAATCTCATACGTATCAGTTGTTTCTTCAAATTTTCTTATTAAATAATTATATTTAATAAGCTAACATGTACCTAAAAATTCACAAAGTTGTCTTGAAAGTATCAATCTCTGCTCGCTAATTAAACATTATAGAAAATCTGTTATGCATGCATTAAATGCTGTCGATTTAAAGATTCAATAAATTATTTTGTTCTTGAAATCTATCTTTCTATGCTTTAAATCAGTGAGATCTAGTATAGTAGACCTACCATGCTCAAGTGATTTCACACAAGATCTGCATTCGAGTCCCGTTCTGTGCAATGTGTATGACACACGTACGGACAGTTTTTTGCGCGCCAACATTGGGTCTACGCGACTTCCGTTTTTAACCACCTTTTGAATTATCTATAGCTCTTTATAGTGATGATCACATTACTGATATTGTTTAATGATAAAGTTCATTGACTTAATGATTGATGATTGAAATCAACATTGTCATATTTATTGCATTTCAATGGAACTCCTTCAGATAACTAGTAAAGAGATAGTATCTATAAGATAACTAATTGTAATGTTTGCGAGGAGAAAGAGTGTCATAAATTAATATTTTTTTCTGCGCGATCTCTAAGTCGTAAGAAAGTTCGCAACAACAACCAAGTCATGGAAAATTAAATTACAAAGGTTTACCAAAATATCAGTTTGATCGGAAAAAGTTTTCTTAAATAAACATAGTTTTAAATTAATTTTTATTTATGGCATTTTTATGTTTGTAAACTGGGGATCTGATCCAGCTGAAATTTTTGATGAAACTTCTTTATTGTTTTGTTGCAATTTATTATAAATATTTATATTCATTGATTTGATAGCAGTTTAGCGACTGTACGCGCCTTAATGCAGATTGCAGATAATATAATAAGAAAAAAAAAAAACAACAAAATCTGCAGATGCATGTTGTCGTTGGCTTTTATTTAGTGCTAAAAGGAATTCTAGCCCTAGGAATGTATTTCCCGGGAAAGTTATAAATGTCTGCTGAAGATAATCGATTACCTACCGTGGTATTGGAGGCGTCGTGCGTTGCATTGTTGTTAGTTGGTTACTAACTTTACCAACATGATATTGCTACATTGTAGTTTGAATTAGTCACATGAAATGGTATTTCTTACGTGTACATGTACAATGTACCAAAATGTTCTTATATACCGACATTTTTTCATGTAGGTTTTAGTCATGCATGGTTCAAACACGATTTTAAAATTCGGGTATTTATATGTACATTTTGGCTAAATTCCGGTGTTTGACTGAAGCTCGGTTTTGCACTTTGACGAAATACTTTCTCGCATTTCTTTGGAGAATATGGTGTGAAGTTGAGTATGAAATTGCTATTGTTCAGCTTTCACGCCTCAAATGTTCATTCAATCACAAAAAATTGTGCATTTTTGTCATCAAAAACAAAGTAGACGATATGTGCACTCTTGCTATTGCAGAAATATTTTTGAATTGTCTTCTTCTAATATAATTATGGCAGGGGTAAAGTTTAATTCACAAAAAATATCGCAGCGCATAAAATCATCGTTGATACTTCATCATCTCTTTAATATCAGTAGCATCTAACTGGAAACTAAATCAGCCAAATAGATCCAACCGCCAAGTAACCCGATACCACCGTTCACTCATTCGTTCATTTCATTCATTCGCTACCGAGCTTCAGAACGGGTATCGGTTTACACTTCAGTGTGCGCAGGGCTTTACGTATCTTGTATCGAACAATGACGTCAATGACCCACACGGTGCAGTGGTCACACTGATTTATAGATCTGTCTGTGGTTAAGCCGTTTTAGTAGGAATTTGTGTATATTAGGAGCATCACTGATACTGGGAATAACACTTACAAGTTCATTACTACTTATTAATAAAAATATTAGAGATGTTTGTTGCTTTGCGAAATATAGGTTCACACTTCAAACATTTTTCACTTCTGGCTCAAGCCATTGTTTATAGCCAACATTAGCAACTATAGCTATATATAGCTATAGCATCTGTGGGAATGTTATCCTCGTGTTGTTTGGAAATTGTCAGCATGTATATTTAATATAATTTTTACTTATTTGTCTTATCATAAAATATTTGGTGAGAAGTATCTTACTAACTCGACTTGTATCATTCATTCATTCAAAAAGTACCTTTTTATAATTAAAATACTTTAATAATGTAATCTAACGACCTGACAAAAAACCCATCTACATCGCCTATAGACCAATAAATCGATGTAATCCGGAAATGAACCAAAAAAGCTTTTCCATCGTACACCTCTCCTATCCGTCTTGCATACAAATGATGAGTGCTGCGTGTAATCGACCTCACTACTTATTGCCAAGGTTGTACTAACAATAACATGTTAAATTTAGATAGTATTCTATCTAATCTTTGATCGTATTGTTTTGTGAATTTTTAGGTATTTTTGTGACTGTATAAGGAAAAATTTAGAAATTTAAATTTAGTCACAAAATCGAATCAGGTAGTGCCGGCTTAGGTTTTAATTGAAACTATATTCAGTATTTTAAAAAAAAGGAGAGGAGCAGGCAAGCAGAAATGATGAGAGAGCTTTGAGAGCTTACTTAGCGAGCGCTGCTTATAAATATCATTTCAGTTATCTGGTAGTGATATACGGAGGGATTGTTAACCTATAAAGACAAATCAAATAATTGCAATGTACATATAGCCTGCTCCAAGCTATTCTTACAAGACACAGCACAAAATACTGTTTGTGCTAATCAGACGAGGCCAGACTACGTCGCTAATTCAACATAAAATCATTCACATTTCCCCTACACCTTTCTCAACAAATATCTAACAAAATCCTTTGATTACAATTTCCTTCTGTAAACACCAAAAAGAGTTAGCATCAACATCCTACAGTCATTAACAGCTTCCTTGATCCATTAATTGAACCGATATGGATCAACTTTGATGCCCGGATGCGGTATCTATGATTTTGTAACCAAATTACTACGTAGTTCTTTATGAGGTGTTAAAATATGTTAATATTAACGTTGGAATTTTGATTAATTAGAAAATTAGTGAATATGTAAATGCATGAGGGTAGTTATACTTGAATAAGTAGGTAACTATATTTTTGTCTAACCTTGGATGTAGTTAAATAAAGTACTAGGTGACCTTTAGATGGTTAAACATAAAAAAAATATAACTGTTGTTTTTGGTATTTTCCTCGCATTTTTTTCATATTTTTTTAAACCACCAAATAGGTCGCTCACCACATCATGTAAATGTTAAAAAAATATGAAAAAAATATGCCAAAATTTCCCAGATTGGTCCAGCAGTTATCGAGTTGAAACGAGAGGAGACTAACGAACAGTAATTAATTTTCATCATATACCTATATACTTATCATATTTATTACGAGAGAGGTTTGAACTCGCGACCTACCGGGAATAGCTTAGTGGAAGCGGCAGATTAACTGTGGGCTTTCTCCAGTTACAGTGTAATCCAATTCAATTTTCAAACTTTATAATCCTTCTGAGACTATTAGTCTATGTTTTGTGACCATGGACTTATTAATTGATCATTGATTAAGTTCAAAGGTTACGTTGCACCGGTGACTAGTGATTATCTAGTGACTAATAGAAACTACTTCTGTGAATCAGAGTCATTTTTATTAGTGTCTCTAACATTGTTCTTTACAAGCTACCTGACACATAGTACGGTATTTCTTTGCTTACACAATAGATATAAATTATTTAAACACTGGCAGGATGTAATAACTATAGAAAAAATAACCATTAATTGATATAGTATTGAAAATCTACACGTAGTGTCAAAGATAAACCGTCTTAAAGCTGCATATCTACCAGGTATGTGCAAGGTTGTGCGAGGCGAATAAGCGGTGAGCTATGCAAAATCCACCAATAAAGAATCGGGCTATGCGAGGCTACGAGAATGAAGCTATCTCATTGGTGGATTTTGGCTCACAGCTTAGCTACCTCACAAATATCTGTGGAAACAGCCTTATCCTCTGACACAGCTTTTACACTGTCGTGCTGATTGCAAGTTATATTTTTTTTTATTCCAATTATTTCGTAGTCAGCATGAGGTAATTGTTTAATATTTGGACAAGCATACTTTGTTCAGCGGATATAATAATATCACTAGGCTCTCATTACGGATTTAAACTTTAAACATGCTGCAGCTGTTTATGATAAACCAACAGATAATATAAACTAACCTATCAAATTCACAACTAACCTTTTAAACAAGTTCGTAGAAAAATATTTCATATGAAAACACTAAAATTACAAGAGATTATAAATGACTACAGAACATGTTGACAAAATACTAAAACGAAACGTATGTTTAACCTTAATACTTTATTGAAAAAGCTGCCGAGGACATTGTACATGATGACAGACGGACAGACGCTAATGACATTCCACTAAATAGTGCGACTAACGCCAGACTCCAAGATGAAAATGTTATGTTTATCGAATCTTAAAGAACAAAGGGACTGTGTATAGCGAAATTCTCTTTCTTATGTCTCAGCATAACATCCGCACATATGACAAATGGTTTGTCAAATTCACGTAAATACAATCACAAGTCTCCAGTCCTTAAACGCGGTATACTTCGCATAATTATGTCCAGTAGGTACTATATTTAGATACCTACTAACTTAAACTAATAACATATAGACAGTAAGTTCCTTGTAAAGTGACGTTGTAAAAGTGTCTCAATCTGTGCGTGATTGAGACACTTTTACAACGTCACTTTCGTCAACGTCACATCGAAAAAGCGTTGACGTTTCGGTGACGTATAGGTAGTGTTGCAACAGTAGGAATTTTTCCCCAAATTTCAATTTATATTTACTTGGAAAATAGCGAGGGTTTTTATTGTAAATACTAGTTTTTCCCGCGTGGCTTCGCTCACGTAGACTATAGAATATTTTGAACAGAATTTATTTATTTAAATGGAATTAATATAGTCTAGGTAGTACTGCCCATGAGAACAAATTGTACTGCTTTGAATCGATGCCACTACTTTTAGTGTCATTGTATAAGCAGACTTAGGTACAATAGGTATAGGGCGAATGACAGTCAAATAATGTCGGTATTGCAATCATAAATATTTGCCTATACCTAATAATAATCTAATAGATTTCCAAGGAATTTTCAAAGGAAAATCAAAGTAGGTACTTATAAGGTTAGTATTTCTTTCAAATATATAAGAACAAATAAAATTGAAATATTGAATTCTAATCCATTCCCTTTTTTACTTTTCCCTTAATTTATTTTTGGTATCTGTATTTATCCTCCTTGAATTTCTGTTACATAGTTTTTCGTTCCGATTATAACACCTGTCATTTACTCCATTTACGCCATTCAAAAGAAGTGAAGTGATTTATATTTGACATTCCAATTTTAAAAGCTAATACATTGCATCAAGCCAGTTTAAATCAAAAGCACTAAGGAGTATTGATATCAAATTCTAGGCAAATCACCCCCAAAATAACTTTCTACCCCTTTTTAACCCCGTTAGGTGATGAGTTTTAATAAAATACGAAACACGTGTTCCATTAATTCTGTAAAAGAATGTTTATGCAAAATTTGAAGTAGATTGGACCAAGGAATCACGTTGTCCCATACAAACTTTGCCCCCGTTTTTCACCCCCTTAGAGGTAGTATTTCGAAAAATCCTTTCTTATCGGATCTCTACGTCATACAAAAAATACACCCTCCAAGTTTCAGGTCTCTACAATCAGCGGTTTAGGCTGTGCGTTGATCCGTCAGTCAGTCATTCAGGACAAAGCATTTTATATGTATAGATTAGTGTGATGCTAATGTTTTTATATATGAATAATTTTATTTTTAAATATTTTTTTATGCAAAAACATGCAATACATGCTTTAGCCATTTTGGTTTTACTTTAAATTTTTTACAATATTATTATGCAAGTTTGCTATATTTTAGAATACCTACTCATATTAATGTTGTATACATACTAAAACTAATATTATAATTATAATGAGTTTCAAAAATTACCACAATTATTGGGTAATAAATTTGGTAAACTTTTTTTCCCTACTTGGCAACACTACGACATCATGGCGTCTTTTTAAATTGTGTTTGAAATAATTTGTTTTGATTAAAGATTTACGTACAAATATTTAAGTAAAACGTAACACTTACCTGTGGTATGATACATTATCATATGTTTAAATATTTTTTGATTCGTTTGGGTAAAATTTCACTGCGCTAGGCGGCATTTTTTTTTTTTTTTGCGGAGCTGTGTTCTGAAACTTACCAAGCACTGAGACGGCGTCACCGCGCAGAGCGGTCCTCCACCAGTACTCCACCAATTGAAGTGCTACATTTTCGGTGCGCGGATTGCACTTCTATATGTTATTATTCTAAGCCTACTAACTACATCAAACCCTATTGACATTCATTTGAAATACAGCTTTATATTTAATTAATTTAGATAATTCTTTTTCTGTCCCGAAAATGTGTGGTTAGAAAGAAAGAAAGAAAAACTGCTTACTGGACAGAATAACATAAAAACCAAAAAAAAAACCAATGACATTGACAATGACATTTATACTTAGAGGAAAAATTATATAAAGTATTTTGTACTTGTATAAAAACGAGCTGAAAGTGATAGGTATCTACAACGATTTCGTGCAAACCATTTTTAAAAAGATAACTTTATTGTAATCGAACAACTATGAATTATTATAATATCGATAAATGGTCTTCTTTTATCGAAAGTGTTAATTGAGTTTAATATAGACGCATACACCAAAATAAACTCAAACCTTCACAAACCATTTCGTTTGTTTGTCCGTTTCGTGCGCGCGCGCATTCCGGTTTTAATTCCGATAATGGTAAATTGGTTGGGTTTGTTTGGTTAGACGTCAGAATCGAATTTATAGGACATGTTTACACAATAAAGCTTTCGGTTCCCGTTCAAACTTTGGTGCTGTTTCTAGAATCGTTTCGGATTTATGTGAAAAGGATTAAAAGATCAATTTATTAGCTATTGTTACAATAAGTGTGGGTTTGCTTTACGTTGACTTCCTTCTTGAATGACAAACACACAGTAATACACTTATGTGGTAAAATAATAACCTCTTATTACTGTACTACGTCAGAATTTACTGTGGACTTTAAAACAAAACTTTCTTTTTATTAAAACAAAATATTCAGGAAACAATGTTCAGGAAATAATTAATTCATCCATACGCTTTCTTTTGAGTTTTATTTGTAGCTCCAAATTCGTTCGGTACTAAATATGTTTTATTTAATTTAATTTATTTTATGTTGGAGCAGTGCAAACTAACTTATTTTCTGTATCTCCTTCTTTCTCCCGTGCAGTTATCATTCCCATCTGAGAATGTGGTCTGCCTTTCTTATCTTCTACCACCATTGCAATCTGTCTATCATCTGATTAACTTTGCACAAGTTGAAGTCATTTCTCACTACATCCGTCCATCTTTAGTCTATCCTGGACCCGGAGATTGTAAGTTCATATTCGCGTTGTTCTCTTAGT
Organism: Protodeltote pygarga; assembly: GCA_936450705.2. NCBI lineage: Eukaryota > Metazoa > Arthropoda > Insecta > Lepidoptera > Noctuidae > Protodeltote > Protodeltote pygarga. The sequence goes on along the minus strand of OW388250.2, from coordinate 16,212,904 downwards.
AGTCAGGAAGTTGACAATGTAGTAAATGAAGTTTCTATAACATAAATTAAATGTTGACTTATAAGTGAGTTTATTTTATATAACTATTCTGCAATGGCGAAGGCTCCTTACAATTCGATTCCTACCGGCTTCTCATTGAAATATGGCACGATCAGAAGTGTGCCATTGGTTTTTCTTTGTTTCAGCAACGCTCACTTACAAATATGGACCTTCGCTACTACTATACAGGCTACAGTTCTCTGTACATTTGAAAATAAGTAATGTTTATTATTACAGTTTCAAAACACTAGTTAATAATTTCATAAACAAAGCTTTATGACGACTTCTGACCTTTCAAGTAATTTGCGACCATTGTGTGGGTTTCGTCAACCTTTGGTTGCTGGCCAGCTGTGCTGCCATATCGGGACCGATTACTATAATAGCAACCCACGATTGGTAGTATCGCGGTTATAAGTTTGGCTTTATTAGTGGTTGGATAGAATCGTTTCAGGGTTTTCCATATTTTGTGTAACGCAAAATAGACATCATGAACATTTCTAGTTTTTTTTTGTTTTTAAATTCCTTACAGTATTTTACTATTTCTTAACGTATTTATTTATTTTATTTAGAAAGTTATAGCTAGATGACACATGCTAATTATACATACAAACTTGAACGCCATTAACCATTAATTTCGCCGATAGTCTTGATTCGGCCAAATATAAATATTTGGCGGGGCCAAATATTGGCGAGCAAGTGGACTTTATTTGCGTAATATGATAGAAACATGGCGTTTAGCTTGTAAATCAGTAGCTTTATTATGTTTTACACAATTTGATATCAAAAAATACATGTAACCGTAACTGAAAAGCAAAGACACTTTGTCAGTAAGGTTGAAAAATAATAAATATCAAAAAGAAGTATGTAAGTACAACAAAAGTTCCACAGTCAGTCGGTAACAATAGTGTTATTAAAGTTTGAAATATTATCTATATTAATAATAATATCCAAATCAATGAGACACGTGAATGTAATAGTGAGTGTAAAAGACCTGGAAGCGAAGGCCTGGAATATGACAATATTAATTACCTTCAACTTAAGAACCTTCGTATTAATTGACATAAAATCTCAAGATGAGGAGTCATGAGATAAAATACTACTAAATTAAATAGAAGTTTAGAAGCAAAGTAAATATAATGAGTAGCTACTAACTGTGAATAAGCACGATCCATGGAAACGCAAACCTAATGGTGATGTTAAAACTAATTTGTGCTTCATCAGGTACTTAGAGTTTATTAGTTGCATCCGCAACTCGCCATAAAGTGCGCTCCAAGTGACTTCAACTGGAATTTAGAACTAAATTAAGTGGTTTCCGTAATCCTTCGTCATTTTAAAATGTTGGAACATTTGGACCAACATTTGAGCAAGTAGGCGTTATTGTTAGCGATTTGGTAATAACCCATAAAAATTATGTTAATAATGTTCTCTTGCCAATATAGTCTTTAATGTCATCACTCGTAATTATAGGTAATATAACAGCACAATTTGCTGTATTTAAATTAATTGGTAAAAAAAGTTGAATGTTATTTTATTCTTTCGAGGTCACTTTGTTGTAAAATACTCTATATTTACATTAAGTATGACAAAATGTTTTGAAATTCTCAACACAATTTCTAAAAATATGAGATCACCCATTGAGTTAACTAATTTGCTTAATAAGATATTTAAACTGTCGACAATTCAGTTTTGTAAGCTCATTTTCTCATCATTATTCTTATCACAATTTCCCATAAACTCTAAATTTTAGTGACATTGGACGAAATTAACTACAGAAAATAATTAATTGGTATATATTGATAAATTAATTGATCCACATTCCATGGTTAATGGCTCTGCTGCGTTTCATCCGGTTAACGTTATTTTTTAGTAATCTCGAGCTGTAAGACCTCTTATTAGTGTCCAAACAGAGATTACGTTTAGATACACAACGACGAATAAGATTTGGGCTTTGATATTTAGAAGTGGAATAGGTAAGGAATGATAAAATAATTTATAGAAAATAGAGAATGAGTGCAGTGATGATAAATTAATTTTGATTCAGACAAAGAGTCAGTCAGATGTCCAAGGATTGCAAAGTATAAAACGAAAAATGAGAAATTAGCAGCTGCATTCTAGAAATATAATGATCATAAATATAAACTATTAAAGTCCCGTTTGTGCCTATTTCACAAAACCATTATTATACAGAATTTAACTATGGGAAGAGACTTATGACGTTATTAAACAATTTTACTATCAAATAAATTAAAACATGTTGTCTTCAATCGTCGCCTTACCAAAAAGAGCCGAAGTACGACAAGCCGAAAGTCGCAGTACCAGTTTATAAAGCACCTTAAGAAAGAAAGATGTTAATGAGAAGGAATCGTTAAATTAAATTTAAGTGCATGTATCAACAACCGGAACGGAAATGATTGAGACAAGTAAATATAAACATATAAAAGCTAACACGTAAATTCATATTTGAGATTGTGACACTAATAATGATAGAGCTTGTGAGATTGATAACTCTATTAAGTTTATATAGAAACATGTTAAAGATGCTAAGAAGGAAAACAAGTGTCAATGCATGATAATGGATGTCAGCATTGAAGGAGATATTAATGATATTGATATTAACAGCGGTCAACGTTTATTACACAATAAATATTACTGATCAATTTGAAATGCTACGTAAATTTTCATTGGTGAAGATTGACTATTTACTGCCTTCCTTTATTGCAAATCTATTAATGTGGATTTGAGACTAATTAATGAACGGAGCTTCGGTCATTGATACGATGGTAGATGCAATTATTGAACAATCGTTTGATAAATCTTTATGTAATACAATAGGTCTTGTTTTCAATGACCTATAACTAAATATCTTTTGTAGCTACTTTCAACATTATCCGTAGTTTCTAAATCTTTGTATTAAATTAAGGATACCGTGTAGTTTCCGGCTTAAGAATAGAACCACCCCTACTCGTCCTGCGGGTGTCCTAAGAAGCGACTAAGGCCCAATTTCACCATTCACTTCAATAACAGAGTTTAATTAAACTAAGTTCACCCTTACGCAAACTGCAGCTCTGAGCTCAGTTAAACGCTTGAACCGAGTTTAACTCGATTGATCGCGTTTAGTGTCATTGGTGAAATCGGTTCTAAGGGAAAGATCCGGAGGATCAGGAGAGGAGAAGAAGCATCGTTCTGTGTAACTGTGACAATCTGCTACTGCGATCGCCAACGCGCTTGCCCAGAGCGTAGCGATTATAGGCAAATACTTCCAATGAGCGCACAATAGTGACGCGCATTGGAAGAGGCCTATTTCCAGCAGTGGACTTATACAGGCTGATGATGTTGATGATGATGATGCTAATGAATTAAATATGCAAGCAATGCAGGCGTAATTTGACAATAGTCCAATGATTACTTAAGAAGCAATCAATTGGGTTATTAAACTTTGATGAATTGCTTTATAATGTTGATTGATTACTGTTATAATTGTTGCTCTGTAATATCCGAGTGCCGGTCATGATTGTAATGTAATTGTTATTGTGCGTTCACTTAACGATTTCTGTTTGTTGAATTCAATTGGATCATCCTTAATTTGTGCAAAGCAAATTGGCGGATAAAGTTTTCGTGTGCAGTACTGTGAATTTAACATTTGTATTTTTTAAAGAATTCAGCAGAAATAAAGCTTAGAGTCGCTACGTGTTTACGGGTAATGCAACTCAGCCGAAACGCCGGGATAATACAATAACAATGTATGACACGATGAATAATTATTTTAATACAGTTAAATCATGTATTCTAGTCGCAGAAATTTAAAAAAATACTACAAATAAAGCTATTTTTACCCGACTACAAAAGGAGGTTTATTTTTTAGTAATATGTCTATTTCATCCAAGTTTTAAAAAAATCCTCAATAACTTCTAGAAAAATAAATTAAAATATTTATTTGTATGACAAAAGCGATAAGCTATAAAAGCTATAAGCTATGAAAGGAGAAACTGTCTTATTTTCCAAACACAATTTACTTTTAATCTCATACATTTTTATTACTCTCGATGAACCACTGGCACTTTGTAGAAAGCTGCATACTGTAGCTAGATCCCACAGCGCAAGATTTCCCTTGCCTTCTGGGAAGCCTGCAAAAACAATGGATGCTCGCAAAAACTCGGGATTATTGTTCGACAGATGCGGCGGATGCGCGTGCGACGGCCACGCCTGGCGCTTTAGAAAGAAATGTATCAGTAATATAGGTCTGTCACGCGTTTCAAATGAGTGGTTATCATTTTCTAAAACTCCTTACATTTAGATGGTTTTTATTTCAGTTCTTTTCCAAGTTTGTCTCCTTTCACGGCGCGCGCTGTGTGAACGTAGGCGCACGATTTATGTTTTTACCCTTGATGGATTGAACTATATTTTTCTCTAAAATCACGATCATACTTTGTTTGGTCAACAATCATCAGAGAATTTTATAAAAGTTAAAAATATTGAATGACTCACTCTGTGAGTAATAGTTTAATAACAAGTAATAAATTTAAAAATTTAGAACACTCCAATACAAAATCCTCTAATTTTTTTAGCTGCGAACACTCTAGATCAAGTCACTTTTCTAATAAAAAAAAAAGACTAAATCAAAATCGGTTACGATCACGAAGCAAATAAGCTTCGTGGTTACGATACACACTATAAAGTAACAACAATTCTCTTTTGTCGTCGCGGATGAAAATATAATGAGGAAACGTATCAAACAACAGTAAAAGCCTTAAATTCTTTATTATAAAAAAAATAATGTAGCATTTATGAAATAAAATTTGAACTTTTGTTCCTATCTTACTCAGTATGCACTGTGGACAAGCTTCACAGAAGCGCTCAGAGCATTTACGATGTTATCCATTGAGCAAGTAAAAAGCACTAAAACTGAATTATAAAGTTATGAGTCTATTGTCCAAAGTTCCCACGAAACATGAAATACTTTACTGCCACTTACTGCAAATACTGCAACCAGTCACTAAATTGGAATGTTTGTGCGCAGTACATTCTTTTTCGTAAGGTTGATGAACAACCTGGTGTAAGAGTTTAAACCGCCCGCAGGCCTCTGATATGGCTTTATACACCGTTGAAAAATGTCTCAGGTGTGATTTCCACACGATATTTTTCTTCATCGTTTTTAGCAAGTGATACTCGAACGTACACGAACCCGAAAAGTGAGAAGTGCGGGACTGGGTTTCGAATCTACGACCTTTGACTTAGCAGTCCGTCGGTCATACCACTAGGCTATCACTGCTTGTCCTTACATTTTATTAAAGTTAATTTATTACCATTTTTGACTTTGCCTTCAACTTCTAAAAGTCAAACTGATTTTCTGTACTAAATACACGGCCTGGTTTTTCAATATTGATATTGATTCATTTTTCATATTTGATAGCATCAACGTACGTAACTAAAGTATCAAAGAAAGTAAGGTATTTTTCTACAGTTTATTTAGTTTCCATTTTCTAACCATGGATGCCTAAGCTTCATTATCTAGATATACTATAATATAAACGATATCTTCTCATCATTACAATTAGTATTCTTTCTTTTTCACTTATTGCGCTCGCGCCACTCTCACGACCTATAGTTGAAATTATCGCAACTATACGTTAGCAAATTGGGGTTAGCAGACATATCTAATGTGGGTTCAGTAAGGGCACAACAGTATGTGCTTATGTTCAAGATAATTGACGCATTACCAAGAGAAATATTAGTTTATTGAACAATATAAATATGTAATTTTTGTTGCAGGCAATAATTTCGATAATTTTGCAGTAAATGGTACAAATTTTATTGCTGTATTCAATAGTGTTATCTGTTACATAGAAAGCAAGCAATGGACGTAATTCACGACTTTAAGAATTATTAGCTATAGCAATGACGTCTAGGATTCTGTGCGATGTCTTATTAGGACAATATTAATTAAGTTCCTGTCATTTAGTGTCACTTAATTAGCATATAATAACATCTATCATACAGAACAACAAAATTATAACGTCAACGTATTTCTACAACGAAATGGATTTATGTTTCAAGATCAAGTATAAGCTGTATTACATTTTTCAACAAACAAGCACTATGGATACTAATAATAATGATAACTGTCAAAGAAAAAATGTTCTTAGGACTCCAAGTACCTACATTGCAGATATCCGGTAACACACTGAAAAGAATAGCGTCTATGCTATTTGCTACACCAAATTCCAATGCAAAGCTTTATTTGCGTAAAATTTAAATTCAAAAGAATCGAAAAGTATATCAATCAAATCAAATCAATATCAAAATAAAACGTTTTTTTCATCCATCCTCTTTTTTACCGCAATTGGCAACACGCCCTTTTACCCATCTTCCTGGCAACACAATGCTCACAATAGCTCTCCAGGTACTTGTTCGTAGGAGCTACATCCGGCGCTATAAGGGATGCTGACATGTGCGACTGTGCGTGCGCAAGAGTCATGCGACCGTTTTGGAACGTAATTAGGTGTTCTATTGTTGATGTGTTTGTGCGGTTTAGTTTTAAACTGTTTAGTATTATTAGATTAATCTTTTTATACCAAAACACTTATAGATTGTTTAACAAAGAAATAATTTGTTTTCTAGCTAGAAAATGGTTGACAAACGTTTTTCATCAATAAAATTTGGATCTACTGCTGGTTACAGCAGGGTCCTAAATACGAGTTTGCAAACATTTTTATTAAAACAATCACTATAATGCTAGCTGCATCTGTTACAAGCAAAAATGTTTATACTAAACTTATGACTTTATGCCATCTCGGAATGCTTTATACTTTAATTAACTGTGAATTATTCATTGTTCTCAGGAATGCTGAAACACGTGGCGGTTTCGCCGCACCGCGCGCGCGCTGATTCCGTCAGCCTAGCGTCATCAGCCTCCTGCTGCAGCCTCGGCAGTCTCGACCATCGCCACGATTCCGTCACAGATCTGTCCCATAGAACGGTAAGGTTATATAAAAGCTTTTGATTGTTTGGTGTAGTCAATGTGATAAAAGCTTTCACTGCTAGGAGTATCAATGACATTATAAGCCAAGCCTATACTTGTTAGAAACTAGATAATCTTCATATTTTTGCGGTATATTTGACAAATAATCATTTATAAAATATAATAACTTAGTAGTTACTAGAACTAGTTACTTTGCAGGAAATAATATTTAGAATATTGTGGAAAACAAAAGTGTTAATTCCTCTAATGTTAATTAATAATCCAAAACACCCTAAATGGTTTCATATTTAGCCTAGGTTTAAATGACCTAACCTCATAGTGATCACATCATACTTCTTGCATATAATCAAACTGTTAAAATGGACGTTCAATGTTATATCACTAATGTGTATTTCAACCTTACCTCAACTTTTACTACCAATTACATGACTGCCATCCATCATTCAGAGCCCCCTATAAAAGGTTCTATTAACATGTAAAACGACGGTGATGGCATCTCGGTGTGCATCATTATTCGATTTCACTTTCTTAGCAGTACCTAATGGCGGAATTTCCTACGTCTCCCACAGCATAATAACCACCATGGGAACCAAACTCAGTACCTCGTATAAATATAACAACAGGAAGCACTTTGTGGACATAGGTAGATACTGTTATCAGTAATTGTATTTGAATATGTAAGCGCTTCTGCATTTGTGACTTCCTATTGGGTATTGATGGTTTGAATCCGTTTTCGAGTACCTATCTTTTTTTGTTGGTGGTTTGTTGATAAAAAGTAGCCTATCTCCTTCCCCAGGCTTCAGACTATCCACATAAAATCCAGGATGAAAAACCGGTCTATCCACATTCACAAAATGTATTAGATACTTAAATTTAAATTTAAATTATGATTCGAAAGACAAGTGGCGCCATCTATTAACGTTATTGTTGTTTTTCTCGAGAACAGTCCTTTTTTTCGGGATAAATATGTCCATTTCTGTACATCTGAAAATTTTCAGGACGATAGTTCAGTAGTGCAGACGTGAAAAGCAAGCAAACAAACAATTTACTTTCGCACTTATAATATTAGTAAGTATTAAGCAAAATTAACTATTAGCAAAATATTAACTATTCTAAAAAATTGGAATTGCAGTAATTAATTGACGAAATGTAAGGACGTACACGTAACTTTTATGGCATCTAGTTTCTCAAGAAAATCCCATACGTGTTTGTATTAGTTAAGAAATCGGATGTCAGTATTGCCTGGTGTCACATTAATTACCCGCTCGACCTTATAATTAACTTCAGATTTACATACATAAAAATATTTGCGAGAACATTGAATTGCGTCTCTGTCTTTTTCTGACAAGATCTTGTAACAAAAATTACATCTTTTTATATTATTGTGTCTGCATCACAGATGGTCTGCCACATTTTTCGTTCTTTTCAATTCACATTTCTGCATTGACCAAGGTCTAACTGTTTTGAGCAAGCAAACTAAAATTTTCAACATAATTCCTGGGAATTTGCGCACAATGGGACAATTTAAACATTGCGTTCAGTCATTACCACTTCTTAATTAAGAACGGCACTGACATTTTGATGGCCGATAGAGATAGGAGATGACTCCTCGATTGTTTAGTGACATGTGAACTTGTGTTTAGGAGACAAGCAGGTATTGTTTGGTGGAAAGTGCGGATAGTGAGAGCATCAGAGTTAGTTTCGACCGACATTTGGGATCATTACCGTCTTTGTATTAAAATGTCGTTACTTGGGAGCTCATTGTGTAAAGAGAATATGTAATAAAGTGTAATTAGAAGTAATTTTGTAAGATTCTGAAAGGTTTTACCGTATTTTACTTGTTTTAAAAAATATAAATAATAGTACACTCACTTTAGGTAGAAAATATTGAAGGAATTGAATCCAGTCATCGTATAAATACGAGTAAGTAGGTGAAAAGTTACGATGCTCGGGGAATCCAACAACTTGGGTAATTGACCGGGGTTATCCAATAATTATAAGAAATGTTACAAATCCAAAACAATATAGGCAGGATATTCGACGATAAAATATTTTATCAACATGCGCATAAGCATGTGATGTTGTCATATATTTGAAGATCGTAGGATTGTTAATGCAGTTGTGAGTTGCGCAGATGTCGTAATTATTGCTGTAGAATATTTCAAAATTCCTGTAAACCAGACGAAGTTGCAGTTTAATAAGAAAATACTAGATGAAACTTTTGTGGTTTTTCTGTCACTGCCATGATATGTTTTTTTTAAATGTAGATCTGGAATAAATGTATGCCTTAGTCTATTGCCTATTAAAGATGACTTCAAAAATGTCGACTGACTTTATTATCTTTTCATATTATTTATTATGTTATCACGTTATGTTATGACGTGAATTTATTTTTTTAATGTGTTTATATGCTATGTGTGTTTATATCTAATGTGCTAGCGTTTTGGTGTCCATATGTTGATTGTTTATGATTGCAGTATGTATCTAGAATGCTTTGTCTTAATTTATATTTACCATATGCGTCAAAAATCCGTGTTAATAGTTTTAAACATCATTACATCATATATCATATCAGGAGATTCATAGAGGGATAATCCTTTCAGCAATCATCGTCTGATATATTTTTTTAATGACAGAAGTATGTGAGCGGCTTATTATTGTTTTATTTAATTAATTAAATAAATATACCTATATTTGGTGATATATTTAGATATAAGGTCTATCAAAAGATAATCATTCCAACGGAGTTACGTAATGAAATTATATTTTTTTTAAATTGTTGAGATACTTACCTAACACTAATAAATTTTGATTTATGACTACTTAAATTATTATTTTTTTAAATCTGACTGAATAACCGCGGGTCGCTTGGCGAGGGTAATTGATTGAAACCACTTTATTAGTATAAAGACTGTATTGAGGTTTATCAACAACAAAAACAATAGAAACCGAATTTGGTAGGTAAAATTGCGAACACACAACGATAGCGCCATCTAACTCGATCCGCACGCCATCTATCGAGGCAGTCGACAACTTTACTACCCTTAACACCATAAACATACCGCCCACCAAGGACTTACTGACCAATGTTCTTCAAATACCGCCCACCATGACGAAACATTGCCATAATTTCATTGCTGTGTCTCCTTAGTGGTAGGTTATGTACACCATTAAAAAAATACAATATAAACTATTCTATATAAAACAAATTTCCAGATAAAACAAATAAACAATCGGTTACAATTACAACTGGCAACAGGCATAATTTCGACGTAGATCGTTTAACAGTGGAATTTTGCATGCGTAATGTTACGACACGTGCAATTCCGTCCGGTCCCGGGTGTTTATGCTCAACCCTACCTAGCAACCACTTTCCGGGAGACATGTCATCTCCTTTTACTAGCACTACATTTCCCACTGTTGGCTCCGGATTTATATCAGCCCACTTATGACGCTGTAAAAACTGATTTAAATAATCATGTGACCACCGTCGCCAACAATTCTGCATCATGCGCTTTTTTAGTTGCCACCGTTTTAAAGAACCGATATTATTTTGTTCATATTTTACATCTGGAACCATAACTAAGGGCTTTCCGACCAAGAAATGACCGGGAGTTAATATGATCATCTTGTCTTGATCCTCCAAATGGCCAAACTTGACAAAATACGAATGCCCACAAACGTTTTCCAGCGACTTGGATGCCTTCTCAACCAAGCCAATACTTCCTCACTGTCGTTCCATGCATGCCAATCCACCTTTGGTATAGCCAATATTTCGCCTACTTCCGAGATCAATTTAGCCAGAAGAATTACGCCGCAGAGTTCCAGTCTCGGGATGGACACCTGTTTAATAGATGTCACCTTAGTTGTAGCCATAATAAAAGAAATATGACTATTTCCTATGTCGTCTATCACTCTATGATAACCAACAGCCGCATTAACCATTTTGGAGGCGTCTGAAAATCCGTGCAACTCTAACTTCAAGATGTTTGAACTAGTATATACCCAACATGGAATTTTTACCCGATCCAGAGGAACCAAATTGTTGTGGTAAGTATTCCATTCATTTAATAAATTGCTTGAAATGGTCTTATCCCATTTCAATCTAGCTAGCCACAATTTTTTAATATAATATATTTTACCCAACATTATACTAGGTGCCAACCATACCATTGGATCAAACCATCTTGAAATGTCGTCGAGAATTTTTCTATTTACAGGTCCAGCTATCGGCGGAAGTTCCAGGGAGTATTGGAAGAAGTCTTCGTACGTATTCCAGGTAAGTTCTAATATTTTATTCACTTCATCCAATTTTAATTTTAATTTCTCGTCCGTAGGTACCTTTATTTTATTTAATAATTCTATACCTTTAAGCTTTTTTTCAGCAATAGACTTCGACTCACCATACCTGCCGATCAGGTTTGTATCACGCAGCGGTAATCTCACAATATACCTGCGATCTTTATTTTGCATCGGAGAAGTTGTAAATATTTCTTCACACTTAGTTTCCTTTTCCGTGAGCACTTTCTTAGATCCAGATGGTTCTTCCTCTAAATCCCAAACCCTTCGCAACAATCCATCATCTTGGACAAGTGTATGCATCACGGTAATATGTGAGTAAATACTAGTACTATTGTCAACTTCGAATGCACCTGACAATATCCAACCCAAAGATGTGTCTTGAGCCAAGAGAGTACAACTTGAATTCTTCTTAACTCCTTCCCGAATTACTTGACTGTATACTTCAGCGCCCAATAAAATGTCAATTTTATTAGGTTTAAAGTATTCAGGATCCGCCAAGTTATTATCAGTCAAGTCTTCCCATTCTACCTGAGTTACCCTTGTAGCTGGGAGAAGAGCTGTGACTGACTTCAAAACGTAGGCGTGAACATTCAATTGGAATGACTCGTCCACCCTAGATCTAATTTTAACAACTACCATGGACATAGCAGTTGTACGTTTATCTCCACCTACACCTAATACCGTGTTTACTGACGGTATTTTCTTTATACCCAAGTACTGAACCATGGACTCCGTAATAAAAGAGCCCTGAGACCCCTGATCCAGTAAAGCCCTAACCACATGGTAAGCACCACTTTTTGACTCTGCTTGTACCAGAGCCGTGGTTAACAATACAGTCTTCCTGGTCTTTCCCGTTGAAAGACATGAAACTAATAATGGGTTGCTGTGCCCCTCCACCTGAGAGGTCACCTCATTTTCCCCTTTTGCGTTGGATACCGCTTCCCCGCGAGTATCACTGCTACCCTCACCAACCGACCCAGAACCACCACTGGGATGTAGCCACGAATGGTGGCGCCGCTTGCACACCCGACACCTAAAAGTACTTTTACAATATCTTGCCGTGTGGTTGCTATTTAGGCATATGAAACACAACCCCGTTTCCAATCAAGCGACACTCGTCGTAATTTCGTGCAAATTACGACGAGTGTCGCTTGATTCCTTAGCAAATTTCGGACAAGATGTTATTGTATGATTAGATGAACAGTATGCGCAAGATACATTAACCTTTTCTTTGACTACATGCAAAGATTGTGTTGCCTTAGGACTCCTGTCTACTCTGTTATCTAGATTTTCTAAACCTCGGAACCGACTTATTAAAAATTCACTAAATTGTTTGAAAGTAGGCAGATCATCCGTTGTATCTGATGCCACTTTCAATTCCCAGGTTCTTTTAGTATCCCTATCTAGTTTTGCGCTAACAATATGTATAATTAGGATGTCCCAAGATGAAATATCTATATCTAAATTTTTAATAGATTCCAAACAATCAGTTGTAGTATTTATTAATCTCTTAATATCAGTAGCCGACTCCACTGTTAAAGACCTTTGATTAAACAACCGATTTAAAATACCGTTAGCTAAAAATCTCTTATTGTTATACATAGACTCTAATTTTTGCCAACTAGCCTTATAATTGTCCGAGGAAACCTTTACGGTTCTTAATAAGAGTTCTGCGTCCCCGGATAAATATCCTTTTAAGTAATACAATTTTTGTGCATCATCCAGACGTTTATTATTATGTATTAAACCGACAAATAAATCTCGAAACGTCTGCCACTCATGATATTTACCAGAAAACGTAGGTATCTTTACCTCGGGTAATTTAAAGTTACCTTCCGATTTACCACTTGACTCTGGTTGTGTCTGTGACTGACAAGGCTTACCTTTTTTTATCAGTTCTTTCAACTCACTTTTAAATTGAATGTACATGTCTTCAACTTCATCAAACATACTCTCTTTATGATAATTAGAACTACGCAATTCCGACTTTTTAACCTCACTAATTAACTTTACATGAGTAGTGTAAAATAATTGCCATTGCTGTTCTAAATTCTCTAGACGTGTTTCTAAATATGAGATAGTGAGTCGATCTTTAGGACACTTTTGTACGTTGGACTTGGCTCTTACCATTTTTTCCCTAACATCATCTTGAATATCAAGAAGCGAATCCATTTTTTACAAGTTTATAAATAACCAACTAAATTATAATTAACTTATTATATAAACTTAAATGTCCAATAATCACTTCTATTTAAACTTGAAATTGTTCAGCCAAATTCTAAGTTCGAAATTATTTTTCAAAATTTTACAAGTCTTTTTTAACCAAAATTATTACAAGTCCAAAATTTTATTTAAAATGACTAAGTTCGAAATGTTATTATAAGATCGTAAACGTACTCACAGTTTATTCACCACACTTAACTCACTGATGAAGACACTGAATTATGATGTGACGCCGCCCTGCACCACGTATGTGGTGCCCTCTGCTTCTCCACTGCTGCTCCGCCCTCGCGCCGACCTCCGGGGCTCCAGACCAGACTCAGTCAAGCTGCACCACGCTCCAACTGGCTGCTCCTCAAAGCTCCCGGCTCCTCCTCCAACTCCTGGGTACCTCTTACCTGGTACCCCACTGAAGGGGCTGCTCTGGACAGCGATCCACTGCCCAGTACTTCGACGCGTCGGGTGGTAGTCACTACCACCGATGACCACCAAACACTCGCGAACGCTATCGCGACCGATCCCGATATCCGGCTCGAAGGACCATGAATAACCGCGGGTCACTTGGCGAGGGTCATTGAATGAAACCACTATTAGTAACAAAGACTGTATTGAGGTTTATCAACAACAAAAACAATAGAAACCGAATTTGGTAGGTAAAATTGCGAACACACAACGATAGCGCCATCTAACTCGATCCGCACGCCATCTATCGAGGCAGTCGACAACTTTACTACCCTTAACACCATAAACACTGACTAAATGGTTACGTTAACCTTGGCCTACATAAATGTTTCAGTTAACTTATTTGCAAATTATAAAATTCTATATTTAAAATTGATTGTTTACTTGTGAACCGAAGTACCGTATGCATCCGACAATGTTGCTTGTGCGCCGCATAGGTAATGAATGTAATGATTACCCTCTGACGGACGTTTCCGATGCAACATGGGAACTTCATAATTGTTGCTAGGTTTATAATATTATACACCCTAGAACAATAGATCACCACGCCTCCTACAAACTATTTTATTGTTTTTTAATTATTAAAGGTGTATGTATTGTAACTGTGCAGTGTCTATTGTTGTGTAGGATATGTCGCAAGGGAATTCTATAACCTCATCTATAACATAACCTGTTTTATTACAAAACAGCCAGACATTTAACAAAACACGTAGCTTATTGTTTAATTCACACATTGTGTTATTGTGGTGAAGGGAACTGTGTAGTTTTCCTTATTTTCTTTTCTCTTATCTGTACTTATAAAACAGTACCGTGACTGTGACTGACTGACTATGACAGACAACGCACAGCTTTAACCGGTGGACCGCGTAGGGTAGGGTAGCGTAGGAGTAGAGTAGGGGTGGGATAGAAAAGGCAAGGCAAGGTAGGATCACGCGTACAAAGTCACGCCCCGGGCAGCTAATAAATGATATCTACATTTTATTTCTTTAACACCTTTCGCGAATTCGAATTTTTATCCAAATTCAAAATAAAAACGGTTTGCGCGCCATATTGAAAATATTTTATGTTTTATAATTGGAACAGAACAATGCATATTGCATTCAGCCACACATGTCAACGCTCCGTGGGAACGCATGCGCTCTGGCATGCTGCCACTAATCATCCTTAACATTATAAAATAGATCAGTGCAGAAGTGCCACTCTTAATTACTATTTATGAAGCAGTATCATTCACATTCATCTTTGAGTTGTCAATAGTCATAGACAAAATATTAGACAAGGTGTTTAAAACGCACACGAAGCGAATTTCTAAGCTATTTTTATTATATTAAGCAAAATTATTTAGTTCTTTCAAAAAAAATATTGCTGAGAAATCAGCATGTTTTTTATTTTAAATTTATTATTTCCGTCTTCATCGTTTAAATATCGAGTGTAAATCCCGCCGTGTCCGTTTTCTCTCCTCTTTTTTCCTCGTATCACACCCTCTCGCTCACAAATTCATGTTACATATGAAGTGTCTACTTCTAGTTCTTTTAGTTCTCTTTTTTTTAATTCTAGTTGGAGGAATAAGACTTTATCAAATCAACACTCACCATTCCTTTCATTCCTTCTTAACAAAACAATCGCATTCATAATTCAATTATTATCACGTGGATATCCGGCGCATTGCGCAAGCGCTTCGGTAGGTCACACGTCTTGCCGTCACTTCCTGTAATTACCTACAGGCTTTCTACCGGCAGAAACTAGATAGAAGTCTAGGCTGGAATGTAAGGACGGTTATCTAGGTTATTTCTTAAACAAGATAAAATTATGAACTGGAGATGTTTAAAGAATTTTCACAGGTTGTTATCTGTACCTTACCTACACCTTCAGTGCATTGCCAGTTTATACAATAGGTAAGTTTACTCAGTTTTTCTGAGAACCAATAATATAATGACTAAGTATATTTCTTCTTTAGAACAATAACATAGTAACCTAAGTATGCAGAATATAATAAAATACTTCTATACATATTATAATTAACAGCTACGTAGCTTCCAAAAAAAAAAGATTTACTTAAAATTAAAATTCATTAATCACAAAGTAGGTAAAACATACTTAACTTTAAAATTCACTAATCACGAAGTATGTAATCAGCAACCAACATGAAAATAAATCTATTGAGTATAGATATTTTAAGTGCCTCTAAGCAAAGCGTAGATGTGCATGCGCATGCACGCTTGTAAAACTAGAATTTCTTCAAAGAAACAAGATGCAATTTCATTTAACCATACATATAAAAACTTGTCTGTAAGAACAAGCATTGAGTATGCTTGTCTGTCTGCATGTGTGATGAGTGTCCTCATAAATTTGAAAAAAGAATAAGTTCGCTACTGCACTGTACATATCAATGGTGTGATAACCTCTCGAAGTATTTTCAAGCCGGATTTGACATGAATTGGTGAGCCTAAAGAATAAAAAATTACCTGAAATTCACAGTTTAAGTTCCCGTTAAGTTATCTGGTAAATAATGTTAAGTACCTATACAATTTCTGGTCCATTCTTGTAGTATATACAAATAGAACCTCTTGATGAGTAAGAGTCTTATTTGTTAAAATACCATATTGTAGTATGAAAAATATTACAATTTAGTAAGAAATTAAAATTTCCCGCGATTTTGTCTGTAATATTTTGGAATAATAAGCAAATTACTATAAATACTTACTGTATATCTACATAAACAATATAATATGCATTACACTCTTGAAATATTAATGAAATAATTGGCAAAATAATAGGTAAGTACGATTTCTCAGAGGAAATCTCTTTGAATCAACCAGCCCTAATTTACTCTTAGAAATACATACCTACATGTTTATTATAGGTATCTTACAGTATTTTACAATTAATTTGTTTATTTTTTATCAACCATAGACAACGATTCTCGAGTTACATTACATAAACAACAAACAGAAGTTTCAGTTTCGTTCAGTTATGAAACTTGAACCAGTGCGTAACTGCAGAGTAAGGCGATACTTCATCTTGTACGATATATTATCTCGGAGCTCACTTAGCGGTCAAGTTACATGAACAAGACAGTCTGTTAAGAGAAGGAAATCATTATAATTATTGTAAATCTTTTTTTATGCTAACGTGGCAAATGAGCATAGCCGGGTCGGTTACCGTAACCTTTAAATGCTTCCAAGAGTATCTACTTGTGCGTTGCCGGCGATTATGGATGACGAAAAGGTGATTACGGAAGGGGGATTACGAAAGGATGATTATCGAATGCCTCCAGCATTCCAGTTTTCTATTTTGATGTACGAAACCCTAAAAATAATGCAAAGCAAGAGAACGCAACAAGAATATTGTCCTCAACAAAAAGACACGATAAGCTTCATAAGTGACATTCTATCCCATATTAACCAAGATTTCTTCAACATCAGTAATGCCGCCAACATAATTTCTGCATCCGTGTCTTGGCGATTTATTCTGCGCGCGCATACCATCAGATATTGTTCAGAAAGGTCACGTATCGTCGCCTAGCGCATCGGGCCGCCATTGTGATACTTTCATTCTAAAACGAGGATGTGTAAGTCTTAACTTACTGCAGAGAAATGCAAAGATTATGGTCAAAAAGTCCAATAATACAAATCAATAACAATATAACGTAAGAGTAATGTAAGAGAGTAAGGAAAAAGTATTCAATTAAGTATAAAGTAATTAATTAAGTAATACTTTTCTTTTATTTAATTTAGATATTGTATTTGGTTTCGAAGATAGGTATGCCGTAGATTATGGTAGATACCTATATTCTATGTATTTCGATTTAATTATGTGCCTCCCAACAGAGCAGAGTGATCCAAGAACCTAAGTTGAATAGGTTTGTCCAGAGTGTCTGACTATTTTTTGGTCAAAGAATTTGCTAAATTGCATTTGGTCATTGCTATCCTTTACTAGACTTACATACATAAAATTAATTTCATCAAAAATCCAGACACACATATTTATTATATTTACACTATTTTTTATTCCGAAGTTCCGAACCCCAAACTTAGTGCGGAAGGTCAGTAGCTTATGTCATAAAAACGCCAATTATGTCAACAAAAAAGTAAAAAAACTACAAATACATTTTTAATCCATGCAATTCTCAGTAGTAGTACTACAACCATCCTAATCAACGCTGACTCACAATACGTTCAAGAAGTACATGTGTTTAATGTTACAGCATTGCTAATCGGATGCGCCGGAGTCACGCAATGATGTCATACTCGTAGGGCACTGACGCATGAGTTTATTTACTATTTGTTAAAGATTGTCTCTAGGACTCGTCGTGGAATTGTACCGGATCTAAAGTTATTAGAGGAGTGCTAATTTTAGACTTCTATGGGATTTGGAGGCTGTTATTTATGTGATAAAGGTCAACCTGACAGAGATGACACATACTTTATAGAGGGCTTTTACTTCGATGTACTAATGAATTACGTAAAATACAATAGACTAATATTAATACGCAATTGTCACATAAAACTAGGACGCGGGACTAGTGCATTAAAGCTCAGATTTGCGTGTGCGCTGCAGCGAGAAAGTTCACGCATGCGTGCGGCAAATCAAAAGCAAATCCTCATCACACAGAAAATGTGTCCATAAAGCCTTTGCCGTATCCACCAATTTATTTCTTTTTTCTTTTTAAATTTTAACTAAAGTTAGTTTTGTTAAGTTTGAATTTTAACTAAAAACTTATTACTTACATCTCCTATTTCTCTAAATTACAAGGAACTTTGTATAAATTGGTCCATGACCTGAGACAATAATGTCCTTTACAAACTCAATAAATATCCTCTTAGCTCCTACGTTCATTAACCATCGTCAACTGACCAATTAACACGAAGTAACAATTAAATTGCATTGACGGCCAATAGATCGATAACCTGTGACTTGCGCGCGCGTCTGTTTATGTAATATTTTATCGAGCCATTGTAGTACCGACTCGGTAACTAGGGCTAGTGAAGGGAATCAATAGTTGAGGGTTTTGTCGATGACGATATTTGTGAAATAATGTCGGTGCTTAAAAGACAGTCTTTTCTTAATTTAAATCAACACAATTATACTTAATATTTAGTTTTTCTAGTTGTTAGGGTCAATATACTTTAAAAACTACTTTGGTTACAATATACGATAAAAGTAAATGTTCGATATTAAATAACTTTTGATCATCATTGCTAAATATCTTCATACAAGATTATCTAACATTTCATGGTCAGTAGCCGTATGTCGGTCGAGTGCTTGTTAGTCCTTTATCCACGGCCCATTGTCGGCCATTGTGTAAATGTGTCTAGGGTTGTGCTAATTGTCGATAATTGCGCAACATCACCACTATCACGGTGAATTTGCATCCGATATGTTATAACTTTATGAGCGTGTAGAATTTAATCGAATATTGCAAGGTTTTGTTATGGCTATTAATTTTGTTGTGTTACGTGTCATTGAGATGATGGTTTTAATATTTCGAATTAATGACGAATTTATTAATATTTATTTCTTTAAGTTTTGCCAACTTCTGGGTAATATTATAAATACCTATTATTGTTTCCAAGAATTAAAGTCACTTCTGTCAAAATTCTGAGGAAACTCTATTAAGATATTATTTCTCAATAATTTAAGATTTTTAATAGCAAGCGTCATTATGTTGTAAATTACAATAATTATTTTAGATGTTTTATAAAATCAAAAACCATTTTTGAAAACTCATTCTCACACATTGAGAATTAACAATGCATTAGTATGCATTAATAAATGCATATGTGTGAAATTATCTTTATCGATATCGATTTTCAGAGGAGACAAAACATGTCACTTCCCTCAGCCCGGATACCGGATGAAGGGCAAAAGCCCTACATTTCCCCGGGACCAATAGGGCCCAATTGATCCCAATGAGCGACCGGAAACTGATCATTGTACCCGGATATGCACTTGTTGCGTAGATCCGCGCGTGCGCATACAACTCTACCGTAAAATGTTAAGTAGCTATTATACTGTTTTTTTTTTCTGTAGAAATATAGTTCCGTTTTGTTGTGTGAATGGTTGAATTGGTTTTATGAACTTTGTACGATAATTTATTAGTTTTTATGGGAACATTTAATGTTCGATGTTAGCGGAACGAATTACTTTGAATGGGGATTTATATTTATTATAAATTTATTTCAACATCTTGAATAGTAAACGGAAATATTAATTTACAATATTAACTAAGCTTAAAATATGCCGTTTATTAACTTGAACGTTTAATTTATGAAAGGCAATTAGGATGAGCGCAGACGGAAGAACTGTCGCATGATAATGCTATGCTACAGTCTAAGACTAGACTAGCAAAAAACAAACAAAACAAAAATGCTTAGAATTTCTATCTCTAATCATCACTAGTCGCAATAGTCACTGGTTTACAATTTATGAAAAAAAGCCGTGAGGGGTCGAGAAGTGAGACACAATAGGAAAAAAACTATTTTTTAATAAGAAAATTTGAAAAAACAACTGATACGGATGGAAATAATTATATTTAATAAGCTATCATGTGCTATAACATGTAAAAAATTCACAAAAATATTAAAAACTATTTTGTTTGTCAAATAAGAAAAATTAAAAACCCTAAAACACTAGCCGGAATGCAATTTAAACCAAAGAGTAATAAGCATAGGTATCAATTAAAAAGGGTTTTTCTTAGAAATTATGACGTTGTATTCATTATTTTATAACCTTGGAATATACAGAGGAGGAAATGTCATGACAACCTACCTACAACATACCGAAGTTGCGCGGCGTACACGCATGCATAAAGTGCGGAATTGAAAACGTCATAAACTATAAGAAGCTATTATAAAACCTGTTGATAAAACTATATAAGTACTATGAATTTAATGGTGAATTTAATAGCAAGTTATAATAACATTTAAAATATTAAGAAGATTTATTCTTCATTTCCTACTTGTGTAAATATGAAAGAAGCAATAAAGTTTGTAATTGCATTTACAAATTATACGCAAAATAATTAATTTAGAAAGTATTGGCGGTTTAAAAGCTTATAAAGTAAGTCTTATAATTTATTATATCTTCATAAACCTTAAGTAAATACTCTTCCCATGACGTGTAATCGCAGTCTGAATCTTCTACTTTATATAGGGTCATGACTTCCAATATTACTGAAAAGAGAAGAAACGGCGTAACAAATACCCTAATTGCACAAAATTTGCCATAAGAGTTAGCAACTTAGCACACAACAATTGGCCATCAATGGATATACCTAAATAAAAAAATAAAATTGTATTGATGATGAGAAAATTGGATTTTATTATTCATTAATATAAAGATTATCAAAGCTTAAGATCGCAAAGCGCCCAAAAATATAATAAATTAAAGGTAAAATATAATAAGTTAAAGGAGGCCTCTCCTATTCTTGATCACTCGAAAGTTGCTTTGGTATAATACCTAGTGCCTTTAATGATAGGTTTACATTGTAATGTTAAACGTCATAGGTGAACAACAGTAGATAAAGAAATACATCAATTTTCCCTATGAGTTTACGTAACTTCATTAACAACTTGAACTAACTAATTCATTCCCTATTACGTAGGCACCTTATATCATTGTTCTAAGCAATAAATAGGAAAATGTCACTTCTCTTCCTTCTTTTTGTAATCCACGACGCAATATGTCGTCTACATAGCGCAATAACTAAACGTTTGACGGCCTTGTGTTTGTCCGTCTGTGTATCCGTGTCGGTGAAGTACTTGAAGTATTAGTACATTACGTAAAGGTATTTACAATGTAATAGAGTTGATTAATAGGTGCACAATAGCGTTTTGTTTGATGTGCAGCTTTTGTTACGATGATTTCATAGTTTTTTTGTAAAGTTACTAGGTACGAAACATTTTAAATTGCCCCCAATCAACATATTAACTCATATAATTCCATACATGAGTTAATATTATTTAAAAAAGTCGATGAAAAATTGCAGACTACTTTGATAATAATAAAAAGAAGGTTAAAGGGTTTTGTCCACTTTGCTCGTAAACGTATAGGTCAGAACGAGATAAAAAGTATCCTATCTATAGAATAGCCTAGTGTCTGAGTGACTGGGGGCTTTACCCGGGTTTTAAATTGATTATAAAATCGTTTTTTTCTTTGTGCAAAAGCTTCGATTTCTAGGTGTTAATCGAAGCTATGACCTACGTTCAAAGTTTCATCCATTTACATTTGTAACATTACTAGCATATGATAGGAAAAGGGTGGATTAGATTTGATTAAACCATATTCGGGAAAAGTCTTGAAAAAACCTTCCTTCCAATCTCGATTTATAGGAAAACCATTTTGCCAGGCTTTAGTGTAGTACCAAGTACTATATTGTTTCAATAAAATTATCGATAAATCCATTAGGCGAAAGCTCTGCGACAATTTATGTATTAATGCGACACGATAAAAACTCAACATTGGCGTTGATTCGTTTAAGGCTCTATCGGATAGGAAAACTATAAAAGGACGATAGTTTTAATTGAGCCAGCTCTGTCCAACTCAAAGGGTATGTGACTTTAAACGCTTTAACCTTGAAGAACCTTGTAATTAGCTTTATACCAATAAAGTCTGTCGTGTGGCGCCTACCGGGCGTTGATTTGCGAGCAAATTAATCAGAACACTAGTTAGTTATCTCGATTATGGACACAGTTGTCGCCTATTGTGGCTAGTCTTTTTGTTTTACATAGGTAAATGAAGTGGTTATAATTTGTCGTATTTAAAGGCGGGAGATGATGTTTATTCAATGTTTTACCTAAGGTTTATGTGTATTTGCCTATTTATTGAAAGACATATTGGGTTTGACCGGTAAATTTCTAACAACAGCTTTTAATTCGAGATGCGGTGGCACCCAGGGTGCGGGCTAGCATGTGATTGATTATGTCAATCCTTGGTAAAATAGCCTAAATGTTTTAACAAGGTTTTATACTTCTGAGATTTTTTTATCGCGTGGTGTCCCATCACTAGGGGATATTAAGGGGGTTATGTCCGACTCGCACGGACTAAAAACCACATGGAGTTCCTCCAGAACCTTTTGGTGGAAGACGGATTTTATTCGATCTTACGGCTTTGGACCGTAGAATTGTTTCTGTGAATTAACAGCAACAATGAAAATAGTTTCCACATCAATTTAACGATATAACATTTTAGTTTAGGTATATAAATCGTTTTCAATATTACAATGCAGACATTACAATTAACTAAATTATATTATTATCTTTACGTTTATAAATATCGCATTGTAATTACATTACTACAGACATTACGTATCGATTGTCATTTTGATACCTACATTAATCAGCACGCGGCGCGCGGGCGCATTGCGCACGAGTTTCCGATGTCGAGTAGAGTGGCGACCTCTAAACGTCAGTCGTTCTTGGAACTTTACTGTCGCAAGCGCACGGCTCACCTCTAGAGGATTTCGAGGCGTATGATAATAAGTTCGCGGAATATTTGTATTACCTTAAAAGTCGATATTGCTATTTAAAGTCGTGACCGCATCGGGAAAAAAATATTGCAATTGACTACCGAGTATTCAAACGATTAGATTTAACTGCTAACCATATACTGCCTGTGTCTTGTTAAGCGCGACTGCTGAGCACGAGGTCTTGGATTCGATCCCCGGTTCGAGCAGTGTTATTGGGTTTATCCATTAGCTAACTCTCAGTAACAGCACTTGTGAGTCTGGTATTGTGCCCGGTTAATGGCTATAGGTTCGCCCTATATTAGATGGAACTTATAAGGCCGGCGAAACGTAAAGATACTGCATACACCTCTGCCTATCCCATCTGGGAGTGAGAAAGAAAAGTTTAAGCACTAAATATAGGACACGAAAAAATAGACCCTAGTAACTCAAGTATAATAGACCTACTTTATAAATGATTAGACTTCTTTCCAAAAAAGTGGTTCGTAATAAAAATCGTACCAATTTAATTCAGTGACGTATCGATAAACAGATAAGTAAGAAAAAAAAATACGAGTAGTCACTATGGTTTCTCGGAAACAAGTCACATAGTACAAAACACACCGTTTTAAGTGTTTCAACACATTAGACCTTAGCCCAGTCAGTGACCCAAACAATAAACATGAGTCAGTCGCCAACTTCCTTATACGTTAATTAATTATACATATAAATACAAATTACTGTGACGTGACGTCACACCATGACAAATTATCTTTCTTACGATCTCAAAAATGCTTTAATTGTGTTAAATTATGTGGTTTTTTTTCTTATTTAGCTTAATAATTTTTATATTGGACTTACTAATTTATATGTTATAGTTTATTAGTTGTTATAAGCGTATTTCGGAAAAGTGGTCCTTGCATCTCAGCCCAGATGGAAGGACCACTTTTTTATAAAGTATTTTTTTATAAACACTTTATTTATGAGTAATAGCGAAGAAGACGAATAACAGTATGAAGGTTTTACGTAAAATTATTAACATAATATTAACATTTCAATTTTTTTATAAACATCTCAAACTGTGACCAGAATATTTAAAAGCTGAGCAGATGCGTTATTGAGACGCTATGCGGCTTGATTAGTGACGATGACGCTAATTGACGTAATGAACATGTTCCACTGAAGCCCAAGTAATTGCTGTTATACGGGATTTTAATTTACGCGTACCTAATTGGTTGGGAATGATCGGTAGTAATGAGTTTATGATTATGAACACTACACGTTTGTCATTCACTGTCCAATATAAAACGGCTTTTTATTTTAGTTATGGCAACCCTTATTGGAACAAAAGACAATAATACACGTAAAAATATGAATAATAAAAATATTTTATATAATAAATACAACATCATTCAAATGCTAAATGTTATGACTTGTTATTTACTGCATGCTTTGAATTTAAAATGTAAAATACATTATATTATGTGCTCATTTAATTATATTGAAATATGAGGAGTTTTTAAAAACAACTAAAGCAACTGCACGAATCACTGTTGCGTGACATTTTTGTCTTTGCTTTTTGTAAACACAAATTAGAATTTTGCTTGAAAAACATTACAAAAATTTGCAAAAAAGCTTAACTTAACGAAGTGAAGCTATTTTGCGAATACTTAATTCTAGCAAAGTCATTGCCATATTATTTATTATTGGTATTGTTCAAATATAATCAATAGAACACTTTTTACACAATGCATATAATATAATTCACGAAATAATCCCTAGACGCGTAAAACAAATTCTCCCTTAGTTATACTCAAGTCGCATAAACCACATCTTTTACCGGTTCCAAAGGTCCTCAATGCTAAGGTCCTACGTAAGTAGACATGCTAATAATTAGCTTCTAACATGTACAATAAACATGTTTTTACGCTTACGGTACATGAGAGAGAATATTCTACATTCTTATGCCTATATGGAGAGAAAAAAGATTGAATGCTAACAACTCTAACTAGCTTGACTTAAAAGAAGGAAATGGATGAATGAAAGAGCCCATATTAGGATAGAAGCATAATTAAGTACTTATTTTGACAAAGCTAAGACCACAAGAAGGTAGACCGGCAGACCATCTGCGTCATAATTACTAGTATTTAAATACATCGGTGACATGATAAAGCAGACAGGAAAAGCAAAAAGACATAATTGGTCTCGCAGCAAAAATGGATTGATTGATTGTATTCAAATGAATGCTAAACTAAGTATTTGATCCAATAAATCTGATAAGGCGATAATTACTGCGTATACACATACAGTAATTTTAGAGATTAGATCGTTAGATTAATTAATCAACTATTATTTATTTCTTAAGGCCCCTCACCAACCTGTTTTAAGATGAGTTTGATTTTTGATAAATAGTTTTACTGGATGGATTAGATATGTAAAAATGCCACATTATATTTTATGAGTAGTAAAATTGATACTTATATCGTAGACTTCACTTCAGTCACATTCACGGTCTAACAGTTACTAGGAATGGTACCTAGGGCTTGCAGGAGGCAATCAACCGTAAAAATCTCACGAGTTGTAATAAGATCAATCACGATTTTGTAACAAAAGGACCAATGATTAAGGGCTTGTGGCGAAGAAGAAAAAATGTATTAGAATAAATCAGCTAGCCAAACACATCGATTTTGGACAGTGATTTTTGAAGTGGCCACCCTTATTTCATACAATATAACACCGACTATATTAGATGTGGCCTTAGCCGGAACCGGAGCCAAAATCAAAATATTTTTATTCATTGTAGAATCACTAGGCACTTATGAATAGTCATAATTCTGATATTGTTTATTGTAAGAGTGACTCTAGTTGCCAGTTCCAAGGGCAGCATACCCTTCATGGAGAAGAATTTGGCAAGAAACTCCATGGTTAATCTTTTAAATGGCTTACAATATTTTAGGTTAAGTACATTGTTCTGTGGTCCCCGTGTTTTTATAGTTTGCATGGACGCAAAAGCATAGTACCATTATAATCTCAAATATTTTAAACTACATACATAATACATATCTTGTTATCATTTTTTTTTGATAGAGTAATAAAATGCAGTAGCTTAATGTTACAATTGTTTATAATATTATGGTGCGTTGTTCATTGGACTGTGTCTAATTCTATAATTTTTGTTTAAACATTACTACAATAAATACCTTAACAAAACAAAACAATATAAGGTTAATATAATATGAGGCCTTGTTTAATATTCAAGTATTCCAGATATGAACTTAAGGAAAAATCCGGTTTCGATAACGAAAATTTTAAGTGCATACGATAAAACCGGTAAATATTATAGGCTCTTAACTTGTCTGGCGCTAAATCAAATCATTTGAACAACAAACAATCTCTTACAGAGAAAACATAAAACCATTATTAAATTAAACATAAAAAACATAACAACAGCCTTAAGGAGGAACAACAATTATTTAACATCACGTAAGGCCTCGACTTCGTACGTAGGCGAACCGTGGGCGCAAGGCTTGTATCATTTTATTTGTCAACATGTTCGCATCACGATAATTGGATAAAGTAAATTGGAAAGGAGTGTTTACTTTAAGATCTGATAATATGCACGAGGTTAAAAACGTATGGAAGGACCATTTTGGGTATTAGGTAAAAGTTGGTCCTGAGAGATGGAAAACGCCTGTTACCATACAAATTTTCCAAAGTAAAAAAAATTAAGATCCATCTTGTGTTACGAATGTAACTTTTATATATTTTAATTATAACTGTAGTACTTTAAAAAACAAGTTTTTTTTACCAAATAATAATGGAGAGATTTAAAGCATATTGCTTTTCTTAAACCAATT
Organism: Protodeltote pygarga; assembly: GCA_936450705.2. NCBI lineage: Eukaryota > Metazoa > Arthropoda > Insecta > Lepidoptera > Noctuidae > Protodeltote > Protodeltote pygarga. Next base: position 16,185,600 of record OW388250.2, on the reverse strand, counting down.
TTATGTTTAAGTTCGTTTGATCTATCCATGGTCAAGGCTCTTTGATTACTTTCTAATTGCCCTCTCCTTTCTTGACCAACCTATTTTGACTTTGAACTTTACAAATAGATTCTAGGGTTTATTGACTGGTATCCGGAACTGCGGCATGCTACACCACATCAATAAGGTCGTATCCTGCATGCAGGGATGCACGCATTGTATGCTAATGTGCCTTATTATGATGGCCAACTGGAGATTTTTACGCTTTGTAATTATATTGGGAGAGAGTGTGTAATGGATGTGGTATATTGTATTTATTGTTATCAATGTTATATAACTACACCATTGACGTACCTAGGTGATGGGATTGGTCACAGATTAGTTTCTCGCATGGAATAAGTATTTGTGTGGTCCATAGATATTTTATCACGTCTGAATGTTCTGCATAGTGAAATTATACATTTGCATGTAACTGTACCTACCTCAAATATAAAATAGAGAAACAGAGAAAAATCTTACGGCTTTAAAACGCAATATAATTCTCTCATTTGTTATTGGGTTACAATAACTCGCACAGTAGGTATCTACTCTAAATTCAGAAATACCAGTTGCGCTAATTAGAATGCCCAATACCTAATTTAATTTACCACACACGACCACAGACTCAATCTTTTTAAAGTATGAAATATATACGTATGAAACCTTAAACGGCGATCATTTTGCGATACTGGTAACATGTGTTTAACATTAACATGGCCACTGGGTACGAACCGGCTCGTTAATTTAGCAGGCGCGGGCGCACCCAGCAACGCAAGCGCATCACGCACAAGGAGACCACGCGAATGAACCATTGTGTATTTTTTCGTTGCAGATCGAATTTGGAATTTAAATTAAAATGCTCTTAAAGCACCGGCGCATTTAGGAGTCTTTTAAAAGCTTGTTTGTTTGAAGATTTCTTATTTCTTTAGGGTTACTAATGGGTTATTTTTATCGCATATTTATCGCAACTTTAAGATATTATTGAAAGCTCGATTATAAGAAAGTATATGTACCAGCACATAAGTTAAAAATTGTTTATAATTGCATTAACACTAGTCATAAACTAGATTCACGACCTTAAATGTAAATTACATCTTAATTACTCAACTTTATATGTCAGTTTGATTCGTAAATGCCGCGATAAATCATTACCAGGGTGCTGCAATTACGATAGTTTCCGAGAAAGGTCGTAAGGGCAGGTCGGTAGGCGGTGGTCGTGACATCGCATTGCTGGATGCGGCCGCTTTGAATACACGGATGCACCAGGGATGGCACTTGAGAGGTTGTGATTGATTAATTATAAATAATTGAGAATTTAGATTGTTACTTTTGGTACAATTACAAAGCATAACAATATTAAGGTATTTTGACCTGATTTATTATCACCTGAGATTTTTCAATAGTGTGTAAAGCCATGTCAGGGGCCTACGGGTGGTTTAAACTGTGACACTAGGTTGTTCATCAACCATACGATAAGAAGAATTTTATTTTATCATTTCTTTAATTTTATTATTGTATTGTAAGTCCATTTTGATCTTGTCTCCTAGTACCGACGCATGTAATAGCTACAATATCAAACAGCGATGTTAGTTGAATTGTATCTAGTATTACAAAAGTTTAATAAATAACCAGATCTCAAAATATGACTGATTGTTTCCTATTACGATTTTTTGCATTTACCATACTAGTTCCCAGAGTAATACTTTGGGATCGTGTATCCGGCAATCGCTTTATGTTTCCTGCCTCCTAAATAAATGGCCTTATAATTATATGCAGTATATTCTTATTTAAAAAGTATTTAATTGCTACCTTGCTGTGGACTGCACATCTACTCATTAAGTGAATGGAATTTTCTCCAATTAATTAAGCACTTAATTGATTGTCAATTTCAAACTACTTAAACATTTACAGCTAGAAAAGCTAAAACGTAAATCTACATTTTCGTTTCTAAACCACTAAAAATATTTTGCATCCGCTCAAAAAATGCATGAATCACCCAAGTTATTAAATCGCTTAAATATAAGAATTAATTCTCAAATCAACAATCACGTTCGTCTTGCCAAGTGCCAACCCTAGGAGGCTCTTCAAGCAACAATAGTCGGCTTTGTACCATAAAACACATCTCATATTACTGCACCTTATTACGATCTCTGTATGAGTCGTGATAGCCTAGAGGTGGTGACCGTTGACTGGCAAGTCAGTGGTCTCGGGTTCGAACCCAAGGCGCGCACCTCTGACTTTTCGTAAGTTATGTGCGTTTTATAAATTAATTATCACTCTCCGTGCCTCGGATAGCACGTTAAGCTGTTGGCCCCGGCTGTCAATTGTAGATCTTTGACAGTCGTTACGGGTAGTCAGAGGCCCCAGTCTGACAACCAGTCTTACCAAGGGATACCGTGTAACCCAATATCTGGGTTGTGGAGGTCTGATGGCAGTCGCTCCATGTAAAACACTGGTATCCAGCTGCATCCGGTAAGACTGGAAGCCGACCCCAATATAGTTGGGAAAAGGCTAGGCAGATGTGATTACGATCTCTGTATCGTGCATCGAAGCGCGTCGCGTCGCTCGTGTTGCATGCGTGTGCGTTCAATGGATGCCGACCTTCCGTGGCGCCATATTTGTTTTTTATTTACCGAACATTCCATTTTTGAATTTTGCTAATTAACGTTTAAATATTGATTTTTGTGTGTTTTATAGGGAAGCAGTGTTTGGTTTGCAGTGTACTTTTAGAATGTACTTACAGGATATTAGTAGGTAGTATCTACACATTTGTTTTACCTGCAAGGTCACACAGCACGAACCAAAGCTTTATATAGAAACTTGACGGAATTTAAGATATAAAAAAAGTTAAAATCGCAATTGATCTTAATTTTAGTTGACGTCACTAAGATATGAGATCAACACATGCTATATCTAAAAATAAAACAAAGTTCACATCTGCGTCTATATTTAATTATATCATGTTCATTTTGGCATATCTTTTTAGCTACTACATTTCGGTTGGGACTACTTGGTTTTTAAGGAAGAATTGGTCTTTTACAAAATTTAAACTAGTTTTAATACATTTCAAAGATTATTATTTATAAACTTCTATAAAATCAATTCTTCACTTGAGTTTTCAAAACTATCAGTTTATAAAACATGTTTAACAAAATGTAAATCTGGTCCTTGGAACCTGAAAATAATTAATGACTTATGACTAAAGGACCAGTTTATATCTAACTGCATTTATTTACTTTTTCGATTAATTTTGTAATGATTGTCTCTATTCCTAACATTGTCTGTCATGTACAAGTATGTCATGTAGTAGGTATGTATCAGTAAAAATGTAAAAAGCCAGTCTGTTGTCTGTACGATTACACTGTTAACTTTGAAGTAACAGTGTTTATTTGTTACAATTCTCAGAATCTTGTCCTTGTCAAAATGTACATTTGAAAACCTTATTGTTTCTAATTAATGCACACTGATTAGATTGTATAATACAACATTGTTAGTTTGTTAAAAGTTCGTGTATCATAAATGTATTGACAATGGATTCTAAGTAATGGTTATTATAATTATCTAATTTCGACTTGCTAACTTCCTTTCTAATAGTGATCGGGAAAAAACGATAAGTATAACGAAGTATAAGGGAACCGGAGGCCCAATCCCACCGTTTGTAATATCACATACTACATTATTTTCCCTTTTTAAAAAAAAATCCTGCAGTCGGCAACAAGCAAGCAATCCTCTGGAATTACAAGCATCTATAGCTGTCGGTAACCGCTTACTATTAGGCCAGCCGTATGTTAGTTTGCCATCGTAGTTTAATAACAAACTAGATCTATTCGGATTATTATAACAATGTCATTACTAATGTGCACTGCATCAGTATTTGATATTATCTACTAGGTACTACACTGACCTCAAAAAGTAAACTATCGCCAGCACGTGCATGAATTCCACAGTTACAATAAGTGAAAACAAATTCTTCTATTGTACCATAATAAATTACCATTCTTTCATAGAAACTGTTAAATTCATAATAATAGTGTGCAAGTAAAGCCAGGCGTACAATGCGGCCGGGCGAGTTAATCAATTGCTAATTGTTGTTCCAACAACACAATCTAACTCGGACCGAGACTGAACCAGTCACGAAACGGAACGGTAGTGTTGTGACGAAACTCCGGAGAGAACTGTTGCAATTTTTGAGTTCCGGGATCTAAGGTTAAGTTAAGAATTAACTTAAATTTAATATCACAACTTGTCATAAATAGATAAAAATTAAACGCAATTTGAGATCTGGTGATGAAAAAAAAAGATAAATGCTTTTGTCTGGGAATTTCTATGGAGAACTTTTTATGGCTATTAAAAAGTACATTGTGATTGTTCCTATTATGAAATATAAAGCGAAATAAAATAAAAGTTACAGCTTATTACTGCAGATTGCATAGGTCCAATCATAGGACCAATCATTTCGCGGAGGAAGCACCAAAAAATCTCTTTTGGTCTTTGAGTTAGGTATTTAAATTGATATTCATTTTTTTTAAATATTAAATCCAGAATGTACTAAAATATAACTATAGATACAGGTGTAATAAATCCGGAATATATTCCCAACAACACTACTCTATCTCTTACAGTCACACCGGTTTCAGTGCGTTGGTATTAGCGCACATCTGTCAAGATGATCCGCAAACATTACATGTTCGTGTCATTATTTAGTTTTTTTATTTAGAAGGTACACTAATATCTTCAAGCTGGCTTCAAATTAAAAGATCAATTTGAAAGTCTACTTGAAACAATCAATTAATTTTTTGGATATTAAAATTTTGGTCCTTTAATCTGCGCTTTCAAGCAAAGTGTATGTTACTTGATTATACATTTATATATTTTCTTTTTCTATAATATTATTCTTTCCATGTTCGCTTACCATGCCATCCGTTTCAAATTATGACTGGAATGCGTAGTCAGTAATAGTTGCCGAAACATGTTTATTCGTAATTGGTCGCGCTTTCAAGTATCTGGATTGTTATTTGTACTAGATATGTATGACCTAAATTTATCCTTAATTTATTCAGTAAGTGTCGAGAAAGAGTTGGTGTAATGCTCGAGTTTGGTATATCTGATTAAGAAAATTTGTATTTCAAATGTCACAGTTATGTGGATGTAAAGAATGTTACACTTTAATTGATACTTATGGGATACTCTTCGTGATTTTGATTTGAAAACAATGTGCGTAAGTAGATAGTTTTGTTTGTATCAAAGTTATTCTGGTTAGAATGCCTTTTTAATTAAATATGGCGTAATATGTAACGAATCGACGATCGGTAGATCTTTGTTTTAAAAAGAAGTGTGAAAATATAAAACAATGAGTTCCTTTTCTATTCAAGAGCTGCCTGTTATCTATTCGAAATAAAAACATGTTTCAATTTTAGACATCTTACGATGGGACGCGTCATTTCTTTCCATCCGTACGGTAGCCGTAACAGTTTTTAATGTGACGCTTTCATCTTATTTTTACTATTAAATTATTTTCAAGATTCCGCTTACAATTATGACTATGTGGAACTACATCTAATTTAATTTGTATTTTTGTCGAATTTACTGGAATTGCTTAATCTTCTTTAAAAAAGTAAATTATTACCTATTTAAAAGTAAATTTTCAAAGATTCTTTATCTTGAATCTTTATTCAAAGCTGTAGTAATATATAATAGGCTAATATGTACTAAAGCTGTACTAATATGTAATATTTACATGTAAATTTTATAATTAATTTAAAAATAATTCCGTTTTTTCTATACTATTAATAAAGTCTAGCATAGTAACAAGAGTGATAAAACTCAGACAAAAACTGAAATACTTAGAAATCTCATTAGTGTCAGTAACTTCGTGGAGTGACAATATTTTTACGTAAAGTTTTTTTTTTCGACCTATCTATGGCAATGAACTTCGCAAAAATTTGGTCTTTATGTACAAGTATCTTTAAAAAAAAATACTAGCATTTTTTTCACGTCACCAAATTGACAGTTGAATTTGAATTTGACCGAAGAATATAATGCGTTTTCAATTACCGATAACGGAGCAAAGGCATGGTACTAACAGCCAATAATGTCAATATAGATAAATTACCTACATGGTGCTGGCTATGCCTATGTCGTTTAACATGGCAATAAATATTAAGATCATTATGTCGTAAGCATTAAGTGTTTAGTTCATTTATAACAATAGTTAAACCAGATGACGCTATTTCGTAACTTGGCCGTCATCAACATATGGATTTTATTGCCGACTGCCGTTGGACTGCCAAGCCACAGGTCGTAGATTCAAAATCCAGGCACGCACTTTTGACATTTCGGATTCATGTGCGTTTTAGAAATTAATGATCACTTGCTATAGGTAACGATGAGAAACAAAATATAGTGAGGAAACCAGCACACCTGAGAGATTTTTCTACGGAGTGTAAAGCCATGTCAGAGGCCTGCGGGGGGTTTCAATTTTACCATAAGGTTGTTCATTAACCACACGGTGAAAAAGATTAAATAACAACTATGCGTAGAGTATGCGTCGGAATATCGGCGAAGATTTCTTTTGATTAGGTATTTGCTCAAAATTATATGAAGTCTTTTCGTTTGTGGTAGTTGCATCAAATTATAATGGTTCACAACCAACCTACTATAATATTATAATATATGTATACATAACTATATATATAACTTCGGGCCCACAGTCTTCAGTCGTGCATTGTTATATTTTCTGTACGTCACACACTTTTTACAAAGATTTAAAAACGTTATTCAGACCATTATACCGTTTAACTTTTTACCCATAAAAATCTCCTAAATCGATTTCATAAAAACACATCGTTTTACTTACAGATGAAATAATTATTATGACACAAAAAAGTTCCAATGTTCGTTTTTGTACAGATTCTTTTAAGTAGGACAGTTATATTATAACAGGTGTGCGCGTTGAAAAAATAAAACTTATCTATGGATAAAAAGTAAGGTTTACACAATGGCAAAATAACAGTGAATTCTGAGTAAATATCGGTGACAAAACTTTTGCTAGAATGCAATAGGACGAGAAAACCACCACGCTTTTTTGAAAGTATTCACTGGCTCAATTATAAAAACCTTTTCTACGAATTGATACCTTGGAAAAGTAATAAATTGGACCACGAACCAAATTTCTATCGTGCCAGATAATACTTAAGGCCACAAAGACATTTTTACCATGTGGAAAATCGCATAAACCGCGCCGTAAAAGTGTTTGTTTTTGACACCGTAGCGTCTACCACGCTCCTTTTGGCATAATTACATCTTAGATGAGTTATGGTGTGAGACTAAGCTTAAAATAAACCTGATCCATTATGCGCAGGGGCTGTGATTGTAGTGATTGACGCAGCCTGCTTCCTGCGCACCTGGCCCGCGCGCACGTGCGCCACAGCGCATGCGCGCTACGCGTTTTTTGCACCACTTTCAAGCGGCTGTCTTTGTGCCTTGTGTATAGGGTTGAGCTGATAAAGTAATGCGTATAATTTTATTTTTGTTTTTGCTCTGGTATTCATGATAGCATTCTTTTAAACATATCAAAAAATATATGGTACGATCCGCTAAATTTTCACAAGAACGATTTTTAAAATTTAATGTTGAGCAGTTTTTTAAATCAGTTATGGAGCCTTGGGGTAATTATGATTTATTTATTTATGATATAAGGGGATATTCCAAAATTCAAGAATTACCTACTACTAAACCTGCAATATTTTTTTCTCTGATAATATTAATTTAGACACCCCGCTCGATTGCGTCAGAATACGGAATATCCGCGCTCGGGGATACCCCAATCGTAATTACTCCAAGGCACTTTACCAATAAACAATATACATGTATGATTTAAACTTTAGATTAAGTTTCAATAAAACCTTAAAACTGAGACGGATTTGTTTAAAAATAAAAAATACTTAGATAGGTAATTTAAAAAAGTTAAACTTTAAGTAAAGTTATAATAGTTCAAGATTGCGTAACCGCAAAAGAGCAACCGCGTGCAAAATCAAGTCAAATCATTAAATAAGGAATAGGAATAAGATGCAGGATCTTTGTCTATTGTTTTTTATTCCTAAGTTCTTAATTCTTAATATAGAACACAGCCAACCCTTTGAAAGTACTTACAACTTTTTGTGGTTGTTATTTTTTAGGGCTCTCAGCATATGGAGTGTAATAATAGAGTATAGACATCGCAGGTGAGACGAACCTAGTGCTTATAAATTTATAATTATTGTTTTGAGCTATTAACTTAGAGGACAGATGAATGTAATGATACGTTTGTGGTTTTGACATCCTGAAGTTGAAGTTAAAAAGTAATAATTAAGGTATTTCAAAAGTTCTAGGTATTAAATACACCTGCAGCGTGTTAATGGTTTTTTTAGTAAAGGCTTCTCGAGAAAAACTAGCTACAACTAACAGTGAACTAGGTTTGAAATATTTTAGTGTTCTATTTATTAGATAGCGCTTTGCCTGACACTTTCTTCGCGTGTATTTCAAGTTTTTCATCCCTTATTTTATCCTCTTAAGGGTGGAAATTTTAAAAATCCTTCCTTAGGGCACCTCTAAGGTACCCAAGGGATATTTCAAGTCTGTAGGTCAGTCGTAGTCTGTATGTAGCTAAGGCAATACCTCATCTGCCAAAGTCAGTCACGCTAATGTTTTATAAATATATATAGATAAAACATTCGCGTTTAATATATTATTATTGTAAGAAGCTTGACGTGATATTTGATGATTGGTTGTTAAAACAAAATATCCTGCTTTTGAAAGTCGGTTAAATATTAATATACATACGCCTTTTTTGTCCATCATTTAATTAGTTTCTCTATACACATTTACTATTAGAGGGATTTTCAAAGATTATCTAAAGCTACACAACAATCTCCCATCTGTTCCTGCTGTATGTTCAAGCACTTATCATCAAAAGGGCTGGTTTACGACACTCACGGGAAAGCCGCCGGTGGGCCGACACCTCACTGTTGTTTCAGTTGTCAGACAAATGTGACTGACAACCTATAAAACTTTAATAGAACACTGCTCTATCACTGTATAAGAGTTACAGAAGGACAGACAGACAGAGACAAACTGCAATAGAAAAAAAGGCTAGCCATCGCCCGAAACTTGTGGAAGTTAATTTCTGAATACAGAAATGTTTTTATTAAGTATTTATGCATACTATTAGACATTTTTGTAGACAGAAAAAATCAACTTTTAACTAACTTTTGAATTAGAAAATGGTCTCTGACGGAGTTATATCGCCTTAAATATCCTTACTAGACAAAGACGGTACAAGAAAATAATTATATAATTTACTAATTATACTTATAATTCAACTGTTATAGTTAATTAAACTTTTCAACTGTTAAAATTATTATAATGCAATTAAATTTCATGGAAGTTTCCTATGATACTTCTGCATGTTTTCTGTCCATACATCAACATGGCTTAGATTAGGTCAGGTCTCAAGTGGTCCTTTTCGTAAGAGGGCGATTTATTTTTAAATTCAATTGTTTTTACGATCCCAACGTTGAAGTTTCGACATTCTTGATTGTTTTAACCGATTGTAGAGGAAGGAGGGTAATGTTATTTGCGGTTGCTTCTGTTTTATCGCTTTAAGAGTTCATTTCTGAATATATACAGATATTAAGGGCCTATTTATCAATGTTATACAGCTTAATAACCGAATTAATTGCTCAGAATTTAGTTCTAGTTTTGTTAATATCTCCTGGCTCATGTTTCTCTAATTTTGCACTCTAGTTTTTAAAAAATTGCCATTTAAATTGATAATAAATAAAATAAATAAACCAGCCTGTAACTGTCCCACTGCAGGACAAAAGCCTCTCTCATACAGAGAAGGATTGAACACCTTCACGCTAGCTCACTGCTTGTTAGCGATTTCAGACTATTAAGTTCATTTATCCTAATGATGTTTTCCTTCACCGTTAGTGAGTGGTGTCCTATTAAATTGTCCTATTAACTGTTAAAGCCCCAGTTTTAATCGATTGTCTCCTTCATTCAACTGAGCTTAATAGGATCAAAAGGATTACCACGGATTAACATCGGAAGCATATCAAATCCTATTATATTTTTCATCACGACATTTCTTTGTCGTGTTTTGTTGCGACTCGCCGACTTAAAAACTTCTGATTCGAATTAATACACTTTATGTCAAAGATATAGAGTCGAAATTTAAGCCCAAAAAGTGGGTTCCATTGGGATAAAGTTCCAGGGGTTAAATGTATGATTGTATTTGCATTGTAGATTATATTGGGTTTTAAAACAGTTTTCTAAATAACTTGTTATAGAGTATTTTCTTATAAATATTTAGATTACTTTAAAGTTATTTTAAACACTGAAAGAATGAATGTTTATTTGCATGAAATAAGTTACGGTGTTAGCTATGGTGAAATTACCTATTATGTACAGTCATTCCCGTTCGGTAACACCCCCCCCCGTCGTCCACACTGTTGACGAGTGGGATTTTTTTTTAAATGGTGACAATCCTTCCCGATCATTCACACCCCACGTGACATTGTACAAGAGTCAAAACCTAGAAAATTGATTTTAACCCGACTTTTGAATGGGGCGGGTTATTTTTATGTTGCCGCCATGGTTTAAAATCGCTTTTATCGAAGTATGCGCGTTACAGAATCTCATAAAACTTGAAGGAGAAACCTTTTGGATGATTATATAAGGGGCTGAAAGTATAGGCTATTGTAAAAAAAAATAGGCACATAACGATTGCGATGTGATTTGTGATAAAATATATTGTTCTTATTTAGGTCCATATCACACTTGGCACACAGATATTATACCTAACAACCTAATTGCTGTATTTATTATCCAGTTGCCGCCTGTCCAAGTACATTTTCCGGTAATTTCTACCACAAATTGTAATAATTATAATGACTTTGTTCATTTCCTCAACAAACTGGTGATGCTGAACGAATTATTTACAATTTTATTGGACTTATGATATTCATTCACACGCAATAGATTTCATGTAATTCATAGTTATGGTTTCAGATAAGTATTTTAAAGGCTCTAGGTACTTACTTAGGACTTGATGACTTTATTGGCGCATTCGGGTAAGCGTAGGGCATAGGGTGGAAGACCACGTATATTTACATATTTTGATATCTTATTAGCTTTAGGCTGCCTTTTCATCAGGGATGCATGGGGTAGCTGAGCAGTAACCGAGAAAAAAATACTTTAGAAGAACTTCGCTGTGTGACGCTAGGAAAATGAAGGAATCGTATTGGTGGGTTTCTTAAGATGGACATACCTAGTTTAAAAAAAAATCCTTCGAACGTGCGATCTTAGACTTGGCAATCCAGCGTGCAGCCACCACTGGGCTATCAGTATTGAGAATATTAAAATAAATTCACACTTGTTTAAACGGTTAAGATAATTGTATGAGTCCATTATTTTTATTGGCCTAGTTCAGAAGGGGAAATGAAATCGATACATCGTTTTAGTTAAAGTGTATTGTAAGTGGGCAGAATCAGGTTAACTATGGTGTGCGTAGGCGCAAGCTGTATTGGCTGTTAACCCGCCACTGCAACACTATCATATTTACACCCAGTACTGTTAGAATTCATATTAATCTTAATTTTAGAGGCGTTTAACAATTTATGACGTCGTTCTTTAGTCTAAATATAACTTCGAACAATAAAATAGTTTTTAATAATTAATAGTATATTTTTTTATAATTAAATGAATGTCATGAGTATGACATGAAACTATGTAAAAACATAGTAAGCAATAAGGATGAAAATAATAAATTTGGAGATCATAAATTTAAATTGGGGTCTTAATAAGGCCATACAATTTTTTGTGGTCAACCCATATTGGGAACTTATTAGGACAAAAATATTAACGCTAGGTCTTTTCCTAACTTCTGCTCCTATATAGGTTTTAACCACAAACATTCAACCAATTCATTCCCCACCTACACTCCACCACACCATCTTAAAATCTCAACACATCAATCACCTTAACGCCAAATCAGTCCAATCAAGTATAATTAGGTAAGAATCGGTCCGGCGGATGCACGCGCCGTGGTTCTATAACCGTGCCGGACAAAAACCGTCACGTTCAGCCGTGCAGCGTGCTTCCCATTTCCTAATTTCCTGGTGTTAGCGTCACACCTCATTCAACCCAATTTAGCGGCGTCCTGTGTAGGACACAAAGTGAGCGGCGACCGACGGCGACGGACGGGTTAGATTAAGCGGATTTTATGTTGAGAAGAATATAGCGTAGTTTTCAGTACCTACATAAAATGAATAATATTTCTTCGAAATTCTTTTGACAGGAATTGGTCTTTTGATACGGGCGTAATATAAAATGTAGCCTTTTATTTAGTGTGTTCCTACAAGTTTATATGTTTTTTTAAGGGAATATTATGGACAGTAAAGTAACGCTTAGTAGCAATAGTAAGGACCACAAACAAGGTGAATGACACGCTTGGTGTAGCGGGTTTGATTTCCGTACGGGACAACATTTTTTTTTAATGGTAGAATATTTGTTATGGTCTGGGTGTTGTTACTGACACTAAGCGTAGTACATTTTGTTGAGTTATGTGAACATAAATGTATAGAACAGCTGTTTTTTTTTGCGATTTCAGGGTTGGACTCATAGTAAAAGTTGTTAATGTTCATAATGATGAGTTTAATTACCCCTTTTTAGGTTGCGAGTGTTTTACAAATAACCCTGTATAAAGTGCCAGTACTAATTTCAACTAGTCCGCTTATTTTGTGGCCAGGTGGCCAACATACAACTCGAGTTCAGAGAGATGTTTTCAATGAAATTCAGCCGCCAATGTTTACGATCCCGCAGACAGTATAATGGGCAGGAAAACATTTCGCCCAATTTTCAACATTCGACTGTCACTAATAACCGCACATAATTTTTAATGAAATTACTGAACTACATTAGCGGGAACTGACTCCCTTTGATTATTTTTTTTATGTAAAAGCTTGAGATAAAATGTAGTGTGCATATTTTTATAATTAATTGACCCATAAGTATGTCTTTGATTTTACATTTTACGAAAAATTCTCACTCTGTAGATTCGTGATCTAATGACTAAAATTAGTTTTACATCTGTTTAACAATAAGTACTTCACATCACATTTTTGGTTTTCAAATTCCTTTTTTTATCTCATATGCTTCGGTGTTTTGTGGATAGTATTTTTAATTTACCGTAGTAATAATTATTATAATTAGTGTGTTAAATTAGGTTTAAAACTATTTACGGTTACAAACAGTTTAGTGGCAGACTGTCTAGGAGCTTTACCTAGTAAGTCCCGGGATCAAATCGATTTTTTATGTATTTAAAAATATAGATTTAAAAAATTCTTTATTCGTCTCTAAAATAGACCTTTCAAATCATCATGTTAATTGAAGAGATGCCGACAGCGAGCGCGTGCGCGGCGCCCCGCTTGCCCTCGCGCAGCGGATGTTTGCTCACTTGCCAGTAGCCTGTCAATTGCCTCAAAGTATTTGAGTACAACTTATGGGGTGGGTTGTAACTTGTACTTAATCGATGTCAGTGACCTTAATGTCTGACAGTTAATCCTTTTGAGTTCGTAATTGATGTATTTAGAGATAAATTCCGTCATTTTGGAATTGCTGGGTTAAACGGGAAGCTGCTAATCAATTATACTGCTTCCATAACTTCCATTTTAAACTTTTTCATAATCTAAATAGTTTTTTGTAGTTTTACGTAAAGTAGCAAGCAATTTAGTTGGTACCTGTGAGGTGTTACTAGACATATAGGTACAAAAAATCGCCAATGAAGATTTGATTCGGATTATAAAGCTCATCATAATTACAGGCAAATTATAACACGTGTAGTCTTTTATTGTAAGTTTTTTTTTCAGTTAAGTAATTATATTAGTAATGACAGGTAATAAAAATATAGGTAGGTATTCCATCCAATCGTTATAAAACTCTGGTTTAATAATCTTTAAAAAAAATACGCTATAAATTTTTAAGTGTCCAAATTTACAAGTAGTCTTTCTATGCTTATTACTTTACGATAATGATGTTGTACATGTACAAGGCTTATTACTTTTCTACTGAATTACTCTTAACGGAACACAATATTATCGTGCTTAGTTATTTATTAGTCTAGTTTTAAATTAGATTATTGTAGCCAGCAGCTCTCGGTACGATTTGTACCGTTAGAATAAGTAGAACATCTGATTACAAAGTTGGGGTTTAACAATTAGGTTTTTACTGTTGTGTTCAATGGTTTGAGTAGTTAACGTAAGGATGTTAATTTATTACGGATTGAATGCTTTTTACATTGTTTTGCAGTTTGGTGGATTTTTGGTCCTTAGGCACCAATCGCAAAAGGACCAAAAATCAAAATCAATATTGCAATATCTATAAAAAGCTAAAGATATTCATTGTGCAAACGTAATAATATTAAATAACCATAAACACTTTTCTGAACGCAGATTTTACAGCAATACGTTAAAAGTTTTATTAAATAAAGAACCTTATTACATTTGGTTCAACGCGCATAATTGGTTATTACCACTGGTTTTCCGTCAGATATACCAAACCAAAAAAAATACTTACATAAAGTTACTTAAGTACTCAAGTACTAATAAATTATTTAAATATTGAAAGCAAACAATACCTACATCAATTACCGTAGCCTACAATACCTACAATGCTGCAGATAAACGCCTACAAGTGCAGGTGCTAACGCGCGATATAAGCTGCGCGTGGGCAACGCAAACTGTTTCGTTAGCGACACGTGCTGCTGTCACGAACTATTACTAACGTTAGTGGTATGGTTTAACCATTCTGTAACTTTACGTGTTTGTTGGACGACTTTGGCGATGTCTACTGATAATTTGATGTCTTAAAAGATCGTTGCTGATTTGAAAGTCGCAGTAGTAGCACAAAGCTTATGAAATACCTTTAACAAAAGTGCCATTAAATATTATTTACTGCTACATGAAATATAATTATGTATATAATATAATTTACCTGTCAATAAGCCATGTCACTTATCAGAGGCCTACAGGCGGCTTAAACTCTGACGCCAGGTTGTTCATTAACCATTTGATAAAGAAGAAAAGCATTAAGAAAAGCCTTAAGAAATTAAGTAATATGCAGATTAAGGTAAGATTAGGAGTCTGTTAGAATATTATGATGATTATAACAAATACTTTCCGACTTCCGATTCCCCACACAAAAATTTCCTAGTTAATAAATATAAGTTTTATAGGCTAGGCTAGCCGTCCTGCGACACAATAGTAATGAAACAAATAAGTACCATACAGCGCCACCTGTGTTTATACACACAAACCACTTTAACAATTTTAAATAGGTATTGCGTTTACGCCGGACGTAGTGCCGGAGTGGCCGCCGCGGGAGATGCGGTCACATTACGAGCAATTTGAGGCAAAGGACCATCACTGGTCTTTTTGCCTTTATTGTTTTATAATGGACGCTACCAAATGATTGCTGCGGGAATGATAGAGATATTATCACATTTAAGAAATGGCGCATTAAGTGTAGTGTTTTGAATATGTTTAGTGGTCTGATATTTGTCTTACTAACTATTACTACTACCAGTACATTTATTAACATTCTAAAATACAGCTTTATCTTATTATGGTTGTCAATCAATTTCTTTTGAAATGGTTTTCATTGCTTAATGGATCTTAGGCTGAGATCTATAGAGTATAATTGTCTTTGCTCGACTTAACTTATGTAAAACTAATGAAAATTAAATGTAGAAATTAATTGTTTTATGGAAATTAGTCTAAGCTTTTGCTAAGTCGTAGATTTTGTGAATTTACACTTTGCTTAGCACTCACTCAGACGGATTCAAATATAATTTTATAAATACAGATTTTGCTCTCAATAATCTCACCCTGAAAGTGGACCAGTTCAAATTTTAGTCGACTGTCTCTTGTTTGTAAAAAACTACAGAAAGAAAGACAAACGGATGTTTTGACATAAACTCGAGAACGGAACAGGAGATTGGAAAGGACAAGTAGTAAAGTCTTGTTCATTAAAACTCAAGCATGCGCTAACAAACGACCATAACCAACAGCCTTGTCACAAGGATGTCTAATCCGAGCTGTAAGATTTTTTATCACACCGCATTTTCTAACCTGCCCGACCATTATTACTTGGCACATGCAACAGAGTCAGTTGTTGCACATTCACCTTCTATTTAAAAGGGCTTACTTAGTTTCGGTCTTGACCATGGGTATGGTTACAATGGTTAGGTTCGGCTGACCAGTACCGCATTCCGGGGCCGTCCGGTGGCCGTTTTTGCGTTTCCTTCGTTTATTCACCAGTTCAAGTTCAGTGGATGTGGAAAGATGAACACTTTTACCGGTACTTTCTTCGCTGTTGTATCGACAAAGCGGCTTTCAGATCGTCTGGTTTTAATTTCATATGACTTCTGTTTATTGTATGTAAATTAGGTACTGAGAACTTAGGACGTGATAATAGAACAATAGTTGTTGAATTTTGGTTGGAGTCCATTCCAGATTGTTCAAATGAATTTATTTACGGAATACTTTAAGATTTGCGAATTCTTTTGACTTTTTTGACCTTTTGCTGTAGGTCAATAACTCTTATTACCCCTCTAATGACGTCATTGCCAAACATTTTATTGAACATGGGTCTTTGAAAGAATCTTTCGACAAAGTTTTCAACCCTCATTCACACCCTATTCATCATCAGGGCTCATAAATTATAAAAGCTAAAAAATATGTTGACCGGTGCTTTAACAAAACTCCCACGATTAAAATTTGGAGTCCTTGAACCACCTGGCTGTGCAAATTGTTCCGACCATTCACACGCTTTGCAACGATATTTCGAAACTGTCAGTTCAATCGATTGGGAGTCGGTTCGGTTTCCGACGGGGACAGGTGTCGGTTTACCCTTTGTGTGGGGGCTGGGAGCTTCCGGCGCCTAGCCAGGTCTCGTTACAACTCCTGTGTATATTACATTACCAAGTTCTAGGTATTTTGTATTGTGATTTATTTAACTATTGTGATTGAAAATGGATATGAGAATTTTTGACCCCCTTGAAATTTCTTAGGTATTTTGTTTTGAATTCATACAATATTAGTCTATAATTTTCTTATATAAAATCAGCCGTTTCAGTCCTTTTAATCCAGTTCTGGATTTGCACAATGTTTTAGCATTGATATGTTTTAATTATTATCCTCAATTTTGGATTAAAATCTGCTTCGCATTTTTTTTACCCTACAACATCCTGATCATTCGAAATCTCAACAATCCCGATGTTGTTCCCATCAATAAAATCAGGAAGTAAACGACAGCTGCTACGATCTAACCCCCTGTAGAGCTCAGTGGAACTTCGTCAGAGCTCAAGGCTCAGTGTTACCCGCGCGTCGACTCGTACGCACGCGTCATGGCTACTCTCAGTGCTCTCGCGCCGGTCCCAGCTCCGCGTTTGCGCCTTGCGTTGCACCCCCATAACATTCACGTGAGTTCTTTTACCTTAAATTCTTCTTTTATTTCACTGTATAACGAGGTTTTAATTCATATTCTTTTGTGCAAAAAGTGTTCGAATTGTGTGCTGAGAACAACTTGCGTGGGAACTGGATATTCTGCAATCTTTGCATTCTGTTACAATGAATAATAACATTATTGGTTGTTTGCTTACTGTACTTGACTATCTGGTTTTGTCTGATTTGTAACTTTATAGTGGATTTTTACTGTGTTTGGAATATCCTGCTTATTTGTTACTAAGTAGGCTGGTAGTAAGTAGGCTTAAAAGATTTTAATGATAGTTAACACTAGGGTAGTTATGTGTCAGATTTAATCATTTTTCCCAAATTAAGGTCAAAGTCGCGATCAAAACTTGTAAATTAACTATATTATACGTGTAAAGGTAGGTATTTACTTATTTCCTGAAACATTTTACTTTACAATACATAATATCATTAATTTATTGGAAGGTTTTCCTTTAATATTTATGTCTTTCAAAAATCGACTCCCTACACTTGCCAAGTTATTAGTTTTTATATTAAGCTAAAATTATATTTACTTACGTTTATCTCTTATTTGAATACAGATAAGTTTTAGCAAAAATAACATCGAGAGCTCCTTGGAAACGGAAGCATGATTATGTTTGCCAGGCTTATCAATTTAAAATAACATGGAGGACCTAAAATTAGAATTTTATCTACAGAATTTTGCACTGAAAGGGATTTGTTAGTGCTAAGCGCCAGCTAAAACCAATATGTACTTATTTCAATAGTTTTCGCTATTGGAATCTAATACGTACTATAGACAACCGTTTTATTTCTTAATTTTATAAGCCACCCTAACGGTACCTAACCTACCAACGAACCGTGGCGCCCTATAATATGAGGGACACTATTCATTGGACTTCTTCCGGTTAACACTATTATACTAACAAAAGATTAATGAATCAAGTTCAATATTAATGATTAAACTGAATAGATATTATATTGTATTATTCCTATACTATAATACTTCCCGATGTGTCATACACGTTTGTTCTACGACGGCCTTAAAGGACCAATCTTTTTTGGTCTTTCGATTTGATTGCCAGATTGTGAATTTGAAAAACCAATAAGCTATCCGAATAAGCAGTACCTAATAGGTATAGAATAGTATAGCTTATCTACCATAGTATAGGGAAAATAATAGCAATCAATAGGTACTTAAAATCAATAGGTATTCGTAATACGTCATTATGTTGACCTGACCCGATCGTCTTCATTTATTCGCGTTTATTTTGGCTTACATTGGTTTTCATAAGGAAATATCCTCATTAAAAATCAACTTGCGTATTTTCCTTGGAATTTCTGTTTACTTATTGGGTATTTTATTTGTCAACAGACGACAATCAAAGTGTACGCCCGCCGCCTCCGACCAGACATCGAATACAAGACTCTCTCTGTGACGTGGGGCACGCGCGCGCAGGAAGTGGTCGCCACACTCCTAGGCAAGTTCCGTATGAGACACCGGGACCCGCGTCTCTTCTACCTAACTATGGAAGTTAGGGTGAGGACCGCGGGGCTAAGGACCACACTCGAGTTGGATGATGATGCGAGGCCCGCAGCTTTACAAGCATGTCATCCGAAAGGATATTCAAAGTAAGTATTTATGAATACTTTTTCTTGTCTACTATTATCCTAATCTGATAGATTGATGCTTTATCTATAGGCATTTGTACGAACTGATTTAGTCAAAAAAAGATTAAATTGCGAATTTTATAAAGAAAATATTGACAGTTACAGTTACCTGTTTACTTTATTTAGGTTTTAGGTAGACTGAGTACCTAAACCAAATATTACGTCTTGTTTTTATAGGTAATGACTGTTCATTTAGACCACAGAATTGACATTCCAAACTTATAATTTGCATTAATATTTCCCCTTCACACATAATCAGCGACTATTTCTTTTAAATAACGCATTATATTTTTAACCCGCCATCGGTCAACAGAAAACCCTTCAATGTAGTACCGGGACCACCGGCCGGTGTACCGAAAAAGATCCACTTTTGTCCCTTCTTCCGGCACGAGCTATTCTCGGCTTAAACATAGCGGCAATAAAAATTATAAAAACTTTTAAAAAGTCCTCTTAGCTGTTTATTGACCATATGTATCGTGTTACTCTCTGTTGACAGTTTGTATAAGCTGTAGTTAGGGAATTAATATCGGTACCGTTGTTACGACAGTTAAATTTTATGGTCGTAAGTACCCTATTAGTTTAGAGTTATTCATGTTTCGATAGTAAATAATTCTATTATGACCGAACTTAAAATGTTTTAATGCGTACAATTATGTTACAACCAAACGATTATTGATCAACGCGTGTCAAATATTGTGTTTGTTCCGGTGTTGTTATCGAATTTATTTGTAATTTGATAAGTTAGGTCGGGAGGTCGTAGATAGTATAGTACAACTTTTATTAGAAACTTATTTGTTCCTTTCAAACCTAATTACTTACTTATCTTTTTTTTCGGAATTGCCCATTGCAATGCTTCATTAATAAAATAAACACTTTATTTATCATAGTTGATGAACATTCTGGTGTCAGTAGGCCTAGGACATGGTTTTACACACCGTTGAAAAATCTCTTATTTCCTTACGAGGTTTTCCTTCACCGTTTTAGCAAGTATTCTTCGATTATTATTCGATCGAATTATTATTCGATCTTTCGAACTTACGGCGTTAGACTTGGCAGTCCAACAGTCTATAGAATACAGATAGCCTAGTGGACAGTGATATCACTAGGCTATCACCGCTTTATAAAATAAACTGATTTTAATAATATACGAAGGCATTTTCGAAGACAGCGCCATCTAGCATTAAAAACTAGATACTAATTAAAGTGTGTGAAACTCTGTTCAGTACTAATTGTTATTATATTATTATTCGCTCAATTAGCATATTATTAGTTGTTATCTAAAGTTAGCTCGACCTTCAAGATTGAGAAAAATATTGTATTGCTGGTTAATTAGTAGGTAACTATGCTTAGGTACCGTGAGAATGGATTACTAAGTTGACAAGGTTCCACGGAGTTAGAATAGAATATTTTATGTCTTTGGGAAATTGAATAATAAATGGGATAATGCGTTTTATTTGTATCCAGGGTTTATTAGAGGGCGTAGAATCGCGAGTTTTTGCGGTTCATTTATTGAGGGACTAAAACCTATATCCTTACTTATTATAAATGCGAAAGTAAGTTTGTTTGTTACCTTTTGACACCTAAATCACAACTGAGTATCCTGAAATTTTGCACATAATTTTGTCAGGTGTACAGAAACTACGGACACTGAACCATATTTAAATAACAATTTTTTTTTGACTACATGATTGGCGTAGCCGTTATGTGATTATCTTGGTGTGCAGGTTCAATTCCCGTACGTGACGAATATTTGTGTAATCCACAGTTATTTGTTTCGGTCGATTGTGCCCACGATCCAGAAAAAAATCCTACTGTGCCTACATTAAAAAAAAACGACGTCTATTACCATTTCTCTTACCATTTCTCGTCGTGTTCCAGGTTCTTACTAGAGATGCGGCCTGGCGGTCTGATAAAGATCTACGACTCCGCGCTGATGTCCTCCTCCCAGTACAAGTGCCTCCTCATCAGTGATAGGACGACGGCTGATGAGGTGCTCGCCATCCTGCTGCACTGCTACAACTCCAACGAGGGTGTCGAGAGGTTCTCGCTCTATGAGGTCAGTATTGTTGTTTATGTCACTTTTAAGCATATTTGTAGTAGATTTCCTTGAAATAATTTCTCCACCGGATTACTAAAAAAATTTAAACCTATTACATAATAGGTACTACTACGAATGAACTGAGTAGGTTCGTTAGTTTCGACTGTTTCTTTGACAGAATAAATTCTAGATTTTGACGATTGCCCTTCGAAAACAATCCTATTGAGAACTGTTATATAATTTTGTTATTTCTTTTCATTTCAGGTCAGTCCCTCGCAGGAGTACGAGCGCAAATTACACCCTGACGATCTTCCACTTATGGTAAAGTGTGCCTGGGCTGGTGACAGCGACTGTCACTTCAGGGTAAGAAGAAACCCTCGAGCACCGCCCCTACCGCCCAGAACACTACCTCCACCTGAAGAAACAACCTCCGAAGATGATGACGAACCTTCAAGAGCACTCTCTGCTCTCTCATTAGAAGCAGAAGGACAAAAGAGGAGATATAGCCCCGTGTACAAGTTCCCCAGCATTAGCTACTGTAGAGAAACCAAAAATGACTACCTGTACATCTGACTAGCCGTCAACTTAGCCAGGTTCAGACGATTACGGTGCCGCGCCAAAGGTCGTGGACATCAAGGAACAGTGAGAAAGCGACTCTTGTGAAGTGTAAATACAGTACAGTTTTGTGTAAAGTGTAAATAATGGATTTTTGAGATAGAGGTTTTGGTGTAAGCTTTGAGCCCTGTCTGATGGCATCGAGCGAGTTGTTGAATAATTGAAATATTGACGATAAGACCAAAATTTTTCTTTGAATGTTGTAAAAAGATATTCTGGTCTTAGGAGTCGGATTTTTCTCTGACTTAATATTTTAAATTATTCGATTTGTATTTGGGGGTTGAAATATCGTCAGATTTCTCTAAGAATCTCGTCTTATGACGTTTCTATCAGCTTGGGTTCTCAGTGAGTGTAAAACCAAAGAGTTGTTGCAATAATGCTTGTAATTAACCTAAAGAGGCAGTATAATTTAGTCCAGAAAAACTCATAATGTTAACAGTATTCTGAAAGAAATCCAACCTTATATCAATACCAATAGAATTCAATATGAAATAGATATAAAATAATTTCAATGCATTGCAAGAGTCACAAGTTGAAATTAGTATTTTAAGATTGTTGTACCTTTGTCAGTAACATTTACAATAAAGCTAGTACAGACATGAGTAGTTGGCAGCTAAATTTTATCAGAAAAATTGTAATGAAAATTCTTGGTCGCTGTGTAGAAACTTTATAACAGTGTATATTCAAGTTTGTACTAGCTGTAAAATAGCTATACCTACTGTCGCCAATCGCCTTCCAATTTATTAAAAAAAGGGCCAACGCACACACGATTCTTTTCGCAACAACGAGAAAAACTACTAAATGGCAGATCTATTTTTCTGTGATAGAGCCTAACTGTAGTGACCGTTAATTGTAATAGCGCTCGCTTGACCGGGGAGGTACTATGCTCTCACAAATTAGATTGCTGCGTTTCGCATGGTAAGGAATTAGAGAACTGAAAGTCGAGGCCGTTGGGGTGGGGGAATGGTATAACATAACCCCTGGTTTTAAGGTCCATCAAGATGAAGGAAACAATTTTTGAACCAGATTTCGAAACTTCGTTTATATGCAGCACCTAGTCCACTTTGGCGAACTTCGAGATAAAATAATTATCCGTCGCCTACCCCAGATGAACCACGTTAAATTTGTTTTTCCCAAAGTGAACCATGCAGGGGTGACAAACGGTACCTTTATTTATTATAAATAGCGCGATTAAGAAACCGCGAGGGAAAAATTTCAACATCTCTGGTTGCCGATTTAGTATCGTGTGAGCTACGGCCCATAGTGTAACCCATCAATGATTGAGTATAAGATTGCAATAAGTGATGTCACCATCTATACATCTTATAGAATCAACAACTTTGAAGCAATTTCGCTTACTTTCGGTACAACGTAGGTACATTTTTCGCCATGCACTTATACCTTTTACTTGGTGGGTATAAAGTTAATCCAGAATTTGTACTACGGTTTAGGTGTATTATGTCCAATAACATTATTTTTGGAAGGTGTAGGTATTTTGGTTATCATTTTTTTTGTACCTATACTAATCTCCACGAAAGTTTTGCAACTATGAAAAAATCTATGAAAATGTATATAATTATTGTATTATTTAGCTAGTAGACACCAAAGAGGCACGCGAGCGATAATATTATGAAAAGAATTAGATATATTTAAACAACTGTTACACGATTTTAATGTTTAATTTATTTGAAATGGCAACCCTTGGTCGCCATCTTGGCATGTTGAGTCATCGAATTTATTTCAAACACGTCTGTAATAAAATGAGATAATGTTTTTCGATTTGTGAAGTTTTATTTAATTTAAGCCTTTCATGGAAAATGTATATCCCCATGCAACTATTTTGGTAATTGTGTAGGAACTTTTACCTAGATGTGGTAACAGTTCCTACACAGCAACCATATAATGGTTGTGTTGGTTTATAACCCTCTCTATCAAAGGTACTTAGGTAAATGTAACAAGTGTACTGTTTGTGTAAATACAAAAGCAGTACAGTACAACTTTATTAAACTATGACGGAACATAAAATGCAATTTAGGACCACCATGCGCGCTGTTGCCGTCCGAGCACCCGAGTTCATCGTCGTTGCGTAT
Organism: Protodeltote pygarga; assembly: GCA_936450705.2. Classification (NCBI taxonomy): domain Eukaryota; kingdom Metazoa; phylum Arthropoda; class Insecta; order Lepidoptera; family Noctuidae; genus Protodeltote; species Protodeltote pygarga. Next base: position 16,161,637 of record OW388250.2, on the reverse strand, counting down.
GACACTGTGAACTCTCAAGAGAGAGTGATCCCAAATTGATAAGACCGCTAGTTTAAGTTGTCAACTTTTGGCGGCAGTACTTTCTATACATTTAGAACAATGCCGTTCCTAAGAAAATAGAGTTTTCATTAATTTACGTCAACAAACTTTATTTTCTGAACGCTGATATGAGCAGACATGTACACCTACCTAGTCCTATCAATATCAGTGAAAGTCAACCCTCGATATAAAGTATTTTTATTTACAAATGATTGCAACAATGAAGTACAGACGATGCAATATAATTACAGAGTATGTTCAAAAAATGGGAAACGGATAATATCTAACGGTACTAAACTTATCTCCCTCCCTCGATCAGTATGTAAAATTTATACAAGCGCCGCTCGTGACGCGTGGCACGGTGCGGTGCGGTACAGTGCGGCACGGTGGGGCACAGTGCGACACGATGTGGCAAGGTGGGGCACAGTGCGCCACGGTGCGGCCTACACCGCGTTGAGCGCCCGTCGCGAGGGCCCGTAGTCGTCGGGCGGGTCGCGGTCGCGGCGGCGCTCGTCACGGGCGTACTCGCGGCCATACTCGTCACGATGGTAGTTGTCGCGCGTGTAGTCGTGCCCGTATTCGTGCTGCGCGGCGCCACCGTGCGCGGCGTGCCTGCGCTCGCGCCCGTACTCCGCGCCGTACTCGTGCCCGTAGTCGCGCCCATAGTTGCGGTCGTACTGCGGGGGCGGGTAGTAGTCCTCCTGCAGCCGCTCCGGCCGCATCGCGCGGGACCTGCCGCCTGGAAACCAAGACCGATGAGTCAAAACATTATAATATAAATACGAAAGATAGGTAATCAAAATAAAAACCTTCAAAACCAACACGCACTCGAAAACAACAAACTTAAAAATGGTTCAGGACTATCGCGGCCTTCGAAAACCATCCAGCCTTTGCATCGACTTGGGTTTCAAGGAGCGAAGAGCACACACATCACACGGGGCAGAGGACCGCGGGCCACTCCCGGGCGAGGGGGGAGGGGCACCCAAACTTACGCTACGCCACTAGACTGAGGGACATCTGCATGATGATCTCGCCGGAATTGCGCACTTTACCCGACACCGGCATGACCACCTCAGCGGCAGCGTCGGGCGGGGGGGACGGCGACTCTGCGGACCACTGCACTTCAGACTCTCATCTCTAATAGTAAAAGCTTTCCGCCTTGCGGTACCCAACGGCTTGCTTTGTGAAAGGTATCCTGCTCAGAATTTGAAGAGTCGGGTGACGGCGAAAGTGGTTGCGATGAGGGAGCAGGTTTATGAGATGGTCATGTAACCAGGGACACACAGGACGAATATTAATAAATCTGATTAAATTCCGGAAGAAATATTTAAAAAAAACATCTTATGGGAAAAAGGGATTTAATAGATTGTCCAAAGATATTTGGATTTTACTAAAGATCAAAATGCAGGGCAACCTAGATACTGCAATTTGTCGAAGAGCTCAAACAATTAAGAATTCGGACCCCAAGATTAAATTAGGACACGAGTCAGAGTTAGCGTCATTCGGAAAATCGGAACCGGTATTACATGTTAATTGGCGAAATCCAGCAGCTCTATCTAGCTGTTGGATTCTAATTGTTTAGTAAAGCGTCACCCTGAAGCGATCAAGCGGTTAAAGGGGTGGGGGCCGCTAGAAATTGTATGCAACCTGGACGGGGACCGGTGCGACTGACAATATACACCTGGAAATAATCTTCGGCTCGGCTGTTAGTGGGCCTGCCCCGATGCTTGTACTGAAATGAACAGGGAATGTCAAACAGTGACCGTGACAGTCCATTTGTCAGGAAGGGGACGACATCTAGTACAACATTTATGCTTTTATTGTAGTACAATCATGGAAGCTAAGGTTGGATCTGAATTATCAATTTTTGGAGATTCTTTTCGCGTTACTCTACTGGTTCCTATAGCGGTAATTTTATTTGCTCATCCAGATATTTTATACGAACTAGGGAGTAATTAGATTATGAAAATAGACCTACTTAAGCAGCTGCAGCTCGCAAGTGGCAATTCAAAAGTATATCTACCAAATTAGTACCACTTCACTATGACTGTAAGTAAATTAGTTTTTGGTTTTATATCTTCATTCTAGTCCATGATTGTACTTTAGATATTAGTAGACATTGAAAGTTGACGATGATAAATGAAATGAACATGAAAATGATACATACACGTTGTTCATCATAATCACTGAAAAATTGTTCGAACAATTTTCTACTAAATACTATTAAATAAATATAAAAGTTGCTACTATTATACTGATTTAGCGTGTAAACAAAAAACAAAGCTGTATAATTCTGAAACCGAGACGCGGTGTTCAAAATTTAAATCCAACTTTTTTGATTAATTATCATTTTCTAAAAATTTTGTGTGTCTAAAAATGTCGAACACATACTACATTCATAAAAGTCATAACCCATCCTAGTATTCAGCGCATTATTTGTAAGTTTTCAAGTTTCAGTAAGTTTTAAGAGGATTAAGTTTTAAAATTGCTTTGCTAAGCTATTACGTTTGAAGCAATCTTTCTTTCAATACAGTATAACGCGCTGAGCTCGAGGAGGGTTTCATAGACATACTTCCAGCCTACACTGGACTTTTGACTTTTCCTAGACTTAACAAATCACGGTGTGTCTAAACTACTTACTTCTTTCTCTTTCGTAGTTGTACGAATCAGATCTCTCGCGATGCCCTCCAGGGTGTGCAGGGGGATCAAAACATCGCAGTACACGGTTACACATTTTATAAAATATAAAGAATAGGAATGCTAATATAAAAAAAATATATGTAGGTAGGTGTGTAGAATAGCCGAACAGATTTATCTGAAGGTTAGAGTTTGCAAACGGCGCCAACGATACTTATATATTTGTCTATTTTTTCAGTTGTGTAAAACTGCGACATATAGGTTTAATTATAAGTCTCTTTTTGAAAAAATCGTTTGCGCTGTTTGTCAATTTGGTATAAAAGTATTGAGTAATAGAGTTCTGGCTGAGTAAATACTTGTTTAAGATTTATCGATGCTTAAATTATTATTAATCTCAGTGATTTTTTGTCTACTTAGAGCAATTCTTTAAAAGCTCAAACTGCAAATTTTGCAACCCAGCTCGAATAATTTAAAAATACGGTTTAGGTAAAAGGAGTGCGCAGTCAGTCTACGACTAATGCGAGAAAGTTGTGTGAATTCATGTATGTTTTAATAATGTGTTTAAACACTATTAATAGTAGCGATTATGGTTAATGTTTTTACAACATCGAATACATAAAATAATGTATAAATTATTATTACAAAGAACACTAGAATAGTGTCATAAGCCAATTTAAATTGCCAAAACAAGTGATGTTGACTTTTATTATGTAGAATAGGTGAAGGATCGAATGTGTTCACAGAACAGTGTGTGTCAGGGTGTGTGTGTGTGTGCGCGCGTGCTCACCGGGCATGGCGTGCGCGTTGTGTGCGCGCTGCAGCGGGCGCGCGGGCGCCGCGTCCTCGGGCACGGGCGGGTGCGTGGCGCGCCAGTACGTCTGCCACAGGGCATAAATACACGCATTGCTTACAATTATATCATAAGCGCTTGGATTCGGTATAAGTCAAGAGACTCAAATTACATTTTTCAAGCCGAAAAAAACCACTTCATTTGCCGATTCATGGTCTCCATTCAACTTACATGACTGGTCCATCGGAGTTAAAAGAAATCACAATAATGTGTCAATTATCTGAATTAATCGGCAAAAATAAATTTCACTGCCTCGTTGGTCTAGTGGTAGCAAGCGCGACTGCTGAGCACGAGGTCCTGGGTTCGATCCCCGGGTCGGGCAAAAGTGTTATTGGGTTTTTCCATTAGGAAATTCTCAGTAGCAGCACGGAGTCTGGAATTGTGCCCGGTTAATGGCAATAGGCTCGCCCCCTATTACATGGGACTTATAAAATAGCCGGCGAAACGTGGGTGTACTGCACACCTCTGCCTACCCCCTCTGGGGAATACAGGCGTGAGTCTATAAAATAAAAAAAATATAATAAATTTCACAGGGATGAAGTCGACACTGGTAGCTAAGTAATATTTACCTCTAAATAATCAGCAATGTGTTCACAAGCATCTTCAAGCTGGTTTTCATCAAGGATGACATCGAACATATCAGTGGGGCACTGGGCCAGCTTCTCTGCCGCCACTAACTGCACCGATAAGTTCTTGCTCTGACCCTTGCCTCGGGATTTTATAAGCCGCTGTAGCACCTGGAACCAATGGAGTTATTGCTTGTAAAACAAAGGCAAGAAACCCTATCATACCTTGAAATACAGGAGTCTTCTTTGCGTTATTGGAATAATTTATAATTAAATAAATTTTTCGTTTGAAATTTTTGTAGACAGAAAAAATCGAGAACGAATAGGATTTGGGCCCTCTTGTGCTCCGTACAAGGGGTGGGTGTAAAAACTACCATCTGAGTGTAGAAGAGAATTTAGATAACACGGGCGGGATTATAAATAGCTTAGTGGCAGAGCGACTGGGGCTTTTTTAACCGAAACCTTTTTGAAAACCGTTTTACGTAAAAAATATTTTTACTTATATTATTTCTACAAAAGCTTAGAACTAGCTATGTTAGCATAATATGCACAAATACTTTATAAAATCTTTATGTATCCATTAACTCATTATCAGATATAATAATAAATTGTTAAAGTAAGTACTTAAGTACCTCTTACCTTAGGACTAGAGATCTTCAAGTAGACAATAGTGGGTGCGAGCGAAGTCTTGGCCAGCTGCGAGGGATGGTTGATGGTGTCACAGTCCAACACCACCAACTGCAAGGTTCTAGCCAACTCGAATATCCTTTCGATTTCCGCCTGTATTCAGATCAGGGAAAAAGACAGGAGATTTTCAATAAATAGTCAAAAGTATAGCGGTTAGTGTTAGCCTGACCCGGGGATCTAGTTGAAATAGTCACGCTTTCGTCCATTACACCAATTTATTAATTAATATATCTTAAGGTTGATAAACAATCTACCTACACAACAATTTTGGTCGCTGTGTAGGAGTTGGTCGTTGTGGTAATACTTCCTACACGGCGACCAAAATGGTTGTAGATATGGGTAGTGTTAGTTTTTAAATTGTGTAAGCATCCTATATAATGAATGTCTGATAATTAATATATCGAAGTTGTATAATTGCTGAATAACAGCTCAGTAATAAAGCAGCATCTATGTTAATTAAGCATGTTACATACACTAGTTAATCAGCGATCGATAGTAGGTATTTATACTAATTTTGTGTGATCGGTGGTAGATTGTATTTTAATTTGCCCATGACCCCAATGCTCTATCTCTTTATCTATCGAAAAAAGCATTAACAATTTTTAAACAGGCAAATTAATAAATTTATTTTAAAATTAAAAAAAAAACAGAATAAATAATTTATAGTTTTAATAAAATCATACTTTAAAAATAATATTTAATATTTAGCCATTTAGTTAAACTGCCCGCATGCTAATAATTTTTAACGAAATATTTAATTTATAGGGCAATTCTCTAAACGTAAAAATAATACAGTTAATATTTGGAACCCTGCTTCCAGACTTTGGATAGTCTATGCCAGAACAAGGATGACTATTCAAAAAAGAATTAAGCATAATTTTTCAATAATAACCACCAGACAATTAATGACTTTATATGTACTTACTTACTTTATTGCCCAGAATCAGTTCTGAAACTGTTACAGAACAGTAATCAGTTTCAGAACTGATAATATAAGAACCTACTCAGGTTCTTATGGCGTTGGGTATAATTTGTCAAGGCATTGACGATCCAATGAGTAGAGGCAAAACAAGGCAAATTAATGTTTTTAGCTAATTTCAACTTAATAACTGACGACATGCAGTCCACTCCTGATTTAAACAGTTAGGTACTAAATGTTATATTGGGATAGGAGATGGAGTTTTGGACGCATTTACTCATAATGTTTTGCTAAGTAGTGTTTTATTATGAAGGAATGGGAAAACTCGCTGTGTTGTGTGACATACCGGCTAGCCATATTGTGCGGTATTGGCTTCAGACTCATTTAGAATCACTATAATTATATATACTATAGGTGTTGTAATTTTCGTACATTACCATAGGTATATAAAGTACATAAAAAAAACTAAAATAAGGTTTACCACACACTAATTGAGGTCAACAATTCCAGCAAGTTTCGTTCACCAACTTATTAAAAAGATGATGAATGTCACCCGAGTATTATTGTGTCAAAAGAGTTTGAACTATTCTATTTTACCTGGGAATTATGTATGTAACTAATAGACGTATGGTCCCTTGTATGAGCGAGCCTTAATTTGGATTTATTAGATCTTTAGGAACGATCTGGGAATGTACTGTGTAGGAAGTTTCGGAGGGTAGGTATATGTTACTAATGTTACAATTTGTTAGTAACTAATCAACCATAATGTCAAATATTATATGAGCATGTTTGGATCGAGCGTATTTCTAAGAAATGATTCACTAAATATGACCATGTAGTGTGTAGTAAAGAGAATATTCAAAGCTTATTTTTATAGCATAAAAAAGCAAATGTCGTGTCTATGACTAACTGGCGATAAAAATATTAAATTTACTATTCTAAAAATTAATTATTTTATGTTCTAGGAATATTCACAAAAAAATATTAAAGTTTCCGTTTTGTAGGTTCATTAACAGGAGACAATAAAGCACCCTATAAGTAGTTTTAAACTGCAATTTTAAAATTCCTTAAATATCTAATATAAGTGTAAGAGGTAAAATCAGTAGAAAGTCAACAAGAAATAGTAAGTACTATCAAACTATTTAAAAGTGAAATTAGCCCAAATTTTCTGGCATTAAAAAATACAATACCTAAATCCCAAAATTTTCTAGGTACTCATAAAAAAGTTTTACGTAACAACCCTTAAAATGTAGTCCATTGTGAAGTTCAAGTCCACTCATTCCAAACACGCCCACTTCACGTGCGAACAACACCACATCTACCTACAAATATATCGCACCTGGACCTCGACTAAACAGTTCGTTCTGTTACCGGCCCTCTCAACGAATGGTTTCTTAGGAGCGTTTTGTGTTCTTTTGGCCAACGATATATCGGCCGTGACCCTCGTGATGATGATCCTGCAACATGACATACCTGAACTTCAGCGAGGCAAGTGGACCGGGAGTTGGAACGCTCCATGATGGCACGTTTCGATGGGTTGTTGAGGAGAGAGCGCTTCGCGAGAGATATGTCGGCCATCACGCGCGTTATTATAATCCTGCAATGTTAGTCCCGTTTGGTTTACTGTTAGTTGTTAGATTGTTAGCTATGTCTGTTGCCTGTCTGAAAGAAATGGTTAATTGACGACTCTTACGAAAATTGTGTATAAATTCTAAATTGCGTGCTGTTGAAAATATTAAATTTGGTTTGATTAATTTCTTGTTGTTTTGTACTTTTTTAGTTTCGGGAATATTAAGAAATATTTGATATTTATTTTCCTATCAAGTAAAAATATAATTTATATCCTCTAATTATTCTTTTAGCAAAAGAATGTATAACTTGAATTTTTTATGCCAACTGTACAGAAATGTGATAAAAGTATTCCGCACCACAGATTCTTAAATAAATTATAGCAATAAAATGTCGTCACCTTTAAATTGCATTTTAAAGAAAGTTAGTCCTTCAATTATTGTTAATGTATTAGAAATTTATTATATTAGGTGCTCCATCCAATAAGATGAAGCTAGACAATAATAATAATATTTATCCATGAATTAATGAATACCTACATATAAAATTTTCGACTATTCTTTGAGGATAATGATCCTGTTGTGCATAACCAAAAATGCTGCCTTACAATCGCACAGAATAATAAAAAAAAACTCGATCCATAAATCAACAACATTCGATAATCAATTCTGAATGATCGAATTGCACCACCCTTACCTGCCCTCGAACCGTCGTTTGAGGAAGTCAAACAGGGCTTTCTGCATCATGTCGGTGACTTCGTAACCCTTAAGACTTGGCCCCACGAGTACGACGGGTCGCATGGAGGGCACCACGTCGTAGGGTGTGCTGGCCTCCTGCTTTTTGAAGAAAGGTTTGCGTTTCTCTTTGCCCCCCGCGGCCCCCGCGCCCCTTCCTCTCCCCGCGCCATCTGACTCTTCACCTGAGGAATAGAAAATACTAGAAAGTTGGTGCCACGTTTTGTTTGACAACCCTAACTTTGTACACCTTGTATATCAATGAACATTCTTGCCTATGTTAGGAAAGTCGTTTTTTGTTTTCGATATGTCATTAATATAATAAAAAAAATGGCATGAGTAAGCTCCCAGTTTCAACGTTAATTGGAAACTATCTTGGAACATCTTTTACTCATAAAGATTGTAACGAAACCAATTTTTCCCAATCAAATAGAAATTAAACTCAAATTGCTTCATTGCTTCATTGTATTTATTCAATACACTTTTCGCGTAACAGATGTACATACCAAGATTATATATACAACTTGGACAAGTATAAAAAAATGGGGCGAGTAGGTAACCTTTAGTTAATATTCATTGCTAACAACCAATAAATAATATCTTCAGAAAAATATTTTTTAGAATATACTCACAGACTCTTGAAGATTTTTTATAGCTAACATGCTTTTTATAAAAAGATAAAATAAAACTATTATTTCTTGGGGCAGTATAGAAGCAAATTATGTATTCCATTCAAGATACACAACACAAACTTCAATAAATTTATTTATTCTCGAGCAATCACAAAGACAACATCAAGATTGATATTTAGGAGACATCCCAGGTTACAAAGTAGAGGAAAATACTCAAATGTAATTAAAGATAGGTAAGTTGTGGTAAGAAAAAATAGGTATAAACTTACATAATATCTTCCTGCATGCTTCTACAATTACTATAAATTGCCAGTAAAAAAAATCAACAGAATTTTGAGCATAACGTAAAAATTTCAATTTGTACAAAATCTGTGTAGTTTTTAACCACTCAGTCTGACCGGGAACTATAGGTCACCTCGGAAATCGTCAAATTAAATGTTATTTCTTTTTTTTTTGGAAGACCAAAATATTGCCTCTATTGAGTATTTGAACATTATTTTACACATAAAAATATATTATATAAAAATCTGTCAGCCCAGAACAACATACAGAAGCTTTTAAACCAGAACAGCCCCAATCTAACCATTCAAGAAACATAAAATAAAATAAAAATATAAGATAGCTAAACGGTCCTGTAAATACACATAAAATGAATAAATATAAATAGTAATAAAGATAGATAATAAACTAATTAAGAGGAATCATGCAGAATGAAAAATGGTAATGATAAAATCGACGCGAGCAAAATTACTAGTCATATTTTATTCAATTTCTTTAAAATTGTAAGGTTCGGCCAAAAATTGAAACGCAATTAAAACAAGACGTTAATTGACATTAATTTTGCTTGTTAGACATTTCAATAGAATGAATTTCTTTACTTTTGACCGTTTTTTTTTCTTTTTAGACATGGTCATTTAAGAGAGTCATTTCAATAATAATGCCTTCTACAAAACTGGATTAAATAAAATTTTGCAATCTCAGCGGGCAATAACTAGTAATAAATAAAAGGGGGTGATAATTTCCTGGTGTTTTGCGATGTGTGCGTGAGCTTACCTCGATCGAACGATGGCACATCTGAAAATGTGGCAAACGTGAGTGCGAAATATACATTATTCGATGTATCGACTATTGTGCTGGCAGACTATTCGATTAATTCAAAATGCAAATAGTCGATTAATTCTTAAAGTCAACAGATTAGTCGATTCGATTTTTACATTAAACTTAATAATAAATGAACATAAATTTTCAAAGATCAAAACTATAATATACCTATTAATTGCTAATTATAATCTAGGTAATATACTTGCTTTGTTATTTTCTGTGGACGAATTGACTAACTACTAAAAAAATTGTGAATAGTCGACCTAATCGACTACACTAGTCAATAATCGGTACATCTCTATGGAAAACCAGGAAATTCCAGCAAATTTCACCGAATTGATGAATGATTGTGAGAGGCTAGTACAAAGCAGTTATACATACCATATAATATAGTATAGTTATTTACATAAACGTACTTTATTTGAAGAATAATTGATTTATTTGTAGATAAGTAAGAAATTATTAAATATTTTATAATTCTAGTGTAGGTCAAAAAATAACCATTTAGGTGTAAGTTATCAGAAGTTAAAAAAGAACGTAGGTATATAGAATAATAATAGAATACAATTTAGTTAAACAATAAATAAAATAAAAAAGAATTTTAATTACATGGCGAAGTGCATTTAATTTTAGAAATATTAAGTAAAGTATTTACAAAAATAGATCAAGGTACTTAATGCCAATTGTATCGTAAATATTAACACCGATTCACGAACTACAATTAAATCGTCTTGCTTTTTATTTTTGTTAATTTTAGAAGACATTTTGTTAAAAGCTCATTGTTAGCGAGTCCTGGGTGTTAGAAAGAGCAAGACGACATAGAAGAGAGACAAACAACTGCGTTGTACGTTACAGGCACTAGATAAAACGACATACATACAATTAAAGCGAATACATCATATTTTTTTGGTAGGCAACGACGGGAGGTGTTTTGATTCAGACTATGACAAGTTCAAAGTCGAAAAGACTTCTGTTCTGTTCATACTAAACGCAAAGCGCAAAATAATTCTTGGGGTCGGTCTTAAAATTGACAGTTTTTAAAACTAGGTACGTTTTTATATCACCAATTTCAAGTATATGAAAAAGAAAACTTTATTCGAGCTAGAAGTGTCAAATTACTATAGCTCTTGTAGTAATTTTTCTCAATTTTTAAAAATTTGTTCCACAACTTTTGTTTCAAAGGAAATTGTTGTTGCCTATAATATTTTTGTATGTCATTTAATCCAGTGCATGATAAAGCTTTAGGCAGGTGGTCACTCTTGCTTAAATATCCCAATTCTTCGTCCGTTTTATTTCATAAGTCTATTCTGAGCTAATTGGGATATTTGTAATTAAACAATGAAAGCGACAAACGTTATATTTTTTGAACAATTTTTAAATAGCTTCAACCAAATTAAATCAGTTGTTCATTTCATTGTTTTCAAAGCTTAATCTCGAGTCCGTAACTATCCATAACGCCATTGACTGACCACAGATTTGGTCTAAGCTGTAACTCATACAACTATTTTGGTCGCTGTGTAGGAACTGTTACCACAAAAAGGTAACAGTTCGTACACAACTACCAAAATGGTTGTATGGGAAATCAATACACGACAAATTTAAGTTTTGTTGAATAATTAACTGTAGGTACAATAAAATATGACAACAATTTAAATGTACCTATCAACAAAACCGTTAACCATCAATAAACTATGGGGATAGTTTCGGAGCCGACAGCGACCACTAGTAACGTGCACTGCGCATGAGGTATGCATGACGTACCGGGCGTGGGGGGGGTGCTACCTCTGGAGAGGGGCGGCGCCGGCCCGTGCGGCGCGCCCGAGCCGGGCCGCGGGTAGCGCCGCGCGCCCAGCCCCGTGCGCACGGCCTCCAGCTTCACCGGCGACGGGATGAAGCCCACGTCGCTGCCCTCCTTCACGAGACGCCCGATCCACCAGTTGTTGTCGTACTTCTCCTGGAAATTTTTACACTTATCGGATGATATCTCTCTAGATCGGATGTTTCCCATACTTATAGGCCTTATATCTAACTGGAAACTTCTTTTTTTTCTTTTTGTTGCTCCAGCAAGAATAGAAGCAGAAAGAAGAGGATAGTCAGGCATAGTCGGACGACCGACCACTCTGTTAAACCCATCACACTGACAAAAAATTCAGCTCAGGGGCAATAAATTTATCCCCTCATACGTGATCACTTTCAAAGAACCAAAATACCACAAAATGATATTTACCTTGATGTGGAGGTAATCGCGCACCTCGAACGAGATGGCGCTGCCGTGCACCGGGGAGTCGTCATCCAGCGTGCCATCGTACGACACATTAGTCCGGACAGCGAACGCCACGGGCTTCTCCTGGAAGTCAAGGTAGGGAGAGATCAAGTACAGAGATGGAATTTAAAGGAGACTGTCCAGTTTTAAGGAGCAGTGGCTAATTGCACATGCATGATGTTTTTTTAGTGGTTTTCTTAAGCGGTAAAGTAACTATACTTATGATTTTATACATCTTAATAATATGGTATCCATTTTCAATGTTTTGTTTTTAAATGATATATAAAGCTCGGGAACTACTAATCTTGTGTATATCATTTGGTTAGGTTCGCCTATAATTCTCTGTATCTTTTGCTCTAATTAAATGATTTGTAGGTATATCATTTACCTACTTGATATTTACTAGATTTTTGGTAGTTTAATGGTTTAATGGTTCACGTTACCTAGTAACTAGTTACTCGCGTGTGTGTAAACTTTGCCTTCAAATATCACAAATAGATCGCCAACACATAAATATTTACAAGTAAATGCCCAACATTATTGGGTACACTCATTTACGAAACAATTTGTTCGTTCATTCCTAGACTTCCAATCACTTTTGCCTGAGATATTGTGAACCATGCATTGTTTTTATTTGTTGTTTTTGTGCGAAGGATGCATTGAAATCAATTCGCTTTATATGAGCTCAATTAATTAGAATTCGGCGGTGTTATCACATCCGGTCATTGCACAGATCTCGTGCATGTCGTTTACGATTGCACACACAACTGAAACCATCATTTTGTAGGTGACCATGCCAATTAAATATTCGTTATTTGCGCACTTTGATTTGTGGCAAAAAACAGACTTGATGTGGGAAATATCGAGTGACCGAACACGCACTGCCTTACACTTACGCATAGTACATTTAGCATTTGGTTTAATATCTGTCACTGGCTTTAGACGCGCGCAAATTGAAATTGGTTTAAAGCGTATTATGATTAACGTTTCTTGCAGAAGATACGCAACAGGCGTAACTTTTAGATCAAATTTCAGACACAAAATATGTGCTTAATAAGAAAATATTGCTAGTTCTATGTCAATTCATCTGCAAGGCACGTAATGCAAGGCCATATTGCCGCAAGTATTACGGCAAAAGATTCATGAAATTCCTACACTATATAGGTGACTTGTTTCTTTTGCCGCTTGTACAAGCACTGTAAATGTTTGATTCTTATGAAAAAGGCTTGTTCATAGTTAACATTCTACAGCACTAAAATTCTACCCAACGCGGACAGCCTCCTTTCTTCTGAAGACATCGAACTTTACAAGTAATACCTTTTGATTAAGTTTTTCTTTTTTGTCTGTGATTTCAGGAAGTGCGACTCGTAGATTTGCGAGTTCTAAAACATTGTCTTCACGTGACATGGCTTCCTGCAGACCAGAGTGCTGTGTAGCAGAAAGCCTTTCTAAATCTCTGCACTGTTGAACTTAACTACCTACTCAGCACAGATTATACTATAAACAGCTGGATCACACGACCACAAATAAAAAATATCTCCAAATGATAAACCAACTAAACTAGACTACAACTAAATGAAATTTTATTTGTCTACGAAAATAGATTTAGAACGAATATCTCGTGATACGTCCTGCGGACACGCGTGTGCCCGTAAAAAAATCGGTGGTCGCGTATGAGGCCGGCAACTCCTGGGAAGCTATCCTGAAAGGGAATAGATACTACTATTCCGATTTATTACACGGCACCTTAGATAAGAAGCTCCTACCTACCTTTACCTAGTTAGGTACAACCCGTAGCTTGAATGTCATGAATTTTTAATTTTTTGCTACCTCGACGCATACTAGTCTGATGCCTAGACGCAGTCTGTCGATGTGTGGAGATCTTGTTTGTTCAGATTCAGAATGTTATTTATTTTAGATAATAATCCTTATGGTGCGACAAATTTTTATGTCCTCTGTTTTTTTAACCCATGTTTAGTGTAAATTGGTGAAGAAGTGTAGAATTATCTCTAAAACCAAGCAAAATTTAACTGAAAAATTTTAATACGATTTTTGCGTTTGTGAATTCTTTTACGGAAAAAAGACCACAGATAACTTCTACTGTTCTTCACCAGTTTCTATTAAACACGGGATCTCAAATAATACTAAAACTGTACGTTTAGGGAACGTTTTGTAGATGATCATCACTATTTCTACTACTACAGCGAAAGCAAGATTTCTATAGGTGTCTCTTTCCTACTGAAAGAAAGTATCATATAGGCATCCAAATTTCAGTGGAATCATACTAGGGTTGTTAGATGTTGCAAAAATCCTTTTTAATAGGGTAAAGCAGATACTAATTTCTCAAACAATTTGCGACACACTTTTTCAAAACACAGGCGCTGGGCAAACGGCGCGCAGCAACGACGCGGACAATTTTGGTGTGATGATAGAGCATACCCCAAATATCAAAACGACTGCCGGTCAAAATGATACTGGTATCCTGCGGTCATCGGTGGACAGGACAGACCGCGGCTGCCGTTTAATCAAAGTAGTATATACGCTAACGTTGACGTCCTGCTCTGTGGTGAATTTGTGGCAATCATGTAGGTATCTGGTCTGCCAGCTGCCGTAAAGCTGCTGCATGCAAAATGTCCATACCTCAGATCGAACGTCTCTATCACAAAATGTTTCTTTCGCAAAATGTCTTTTTAGTAGAATGTCTCTTTCTTAAGTACCGACTTAATTTTTCAAAGATTATTTACCCCGCACATCAAGTGCTCGTTGGAGTCGCACAGAGGGTTAGGTTAGTAATGTTTACTCACCCGTGCCTTATCCAGCTGTTTGATAGCCTGCGCTTCCTTCTCGCGGCGCAGCGCCTCCTTGTCCTCGTCGAGTGACAGCTCAGACGATGGTTGCGAATAGTTTGAATCTGCTGAGCCCTGGAATATAATAGCGCAATGAGTTTTGTATAGCTTTTTAAAAAGTACAAGATTATTTTTATGTAGTGCGGAAATATTTTGGAGGTGGTCCTGAATAATCGAGTTTAACTTACTATTTTATTTTAATTTTATTTGGAAGACTTACAGCTAGAATACACATTGTGATAACTATAGTTGTTTAAGAAGTTGTCTATAGTTAAAGAAGGATACATATTTATATACAAGGTAACACGACATGTGAAATAGTATTTTAAATTAGTCGCTTAATACCTACCTACTGGAGTTTCTTTTCGACAAGTTATCGAAATATTTGGAGAGGAATTATTGTTATTAGGTATATCCTCTTCCCGCAGAATAGTATTTTCTATAATCTGTAAGAGTTTCCGTGATCGGATCAGTAAGTAAGTAGTAAGTACCTATTTACAGAAATTATTTACTACCCACTTACAAACAACGTTTCCTTTTCATAATATTAACAGAAATATAGATTTAAAATTCATAAACCGTGGTTTCCAACTCTGGTTTTCGTTCATATTCGTTCGTTATAACTATAAACTAGGCACAGAAATAGTAAAATAAACTCCTAATCCACTAAAACAAAACAGTCAGTTATACACACACCGGCAGATTTAGCGGAACATAAAAAAAAGATGGCTTTTTTAGAAAAATTATAGGTATTTCGACTAGTAGTTCTGTTATTTGAATGATTAGGCGTTATTTCATTCAAAATTAAGAAGATTTTTGTCAGCTGTTAACCTTCTAACATAAATCAGACCCTCATAAGCATTTGTTTCAATTTAAGCTTTTGAGTGTTTTTGAGAAGAATGTTGATTTAAGCAGTCAATGGTGGTCCTAGCTCATTTTGTTTGTTTTGTTTAGAGAGTTTATATTGTATTGCATACAGAATGACTGATTTGCCAGGACCTGATGTCGCCAGGGCTGTATCAGGGATTGAGAAAGGTCACACCTACCGTTCAGTCATTCCAACTTCGGTAGTATCAATATCCGTGATCCACCGTAATGTTTATCGATACAGACAGACAGGGTCTTACGTGCGCAGGCGAGGCCAAGGCAGAAATCGTGCAACCAGTGCCGTAGACGACTGTTTTGTAAGGGTGCAAACTTTGAGAAATCGTCGACAAACTGCTGTTCAGGCCCAAAATCTTTTATAAAAAGTGCGTAACGTACGTGTTAGTGAACGAACAGTGAGGAGAAGGTTAAATGAAGTTAGTTTGAAGTCATACGTGCCAGCAAGAGCACCTAAACTTGAGGTGAGCCATCGAATAGCAAGATTAGCGTTCGCTCGTTTTCATCAAATTTGGTCCAATGAGTAGAGTCGAGTTTTATTCTCGGAAAGAAAGGACGGACGGAAAGGAGAAGATATGGACATCTCAGATGTCCACATCTTCTCCTTTCCGTCGATGAAATGAACACAGAAACGGCTTTCGTCAGAGAATAAAACTCGACTCTACTCATTGGACCAAATTTGATGAAAACGAGCGAACGCTAATCTTGCTATTCGATGGCTCACCTCAAGTTTAGGTGCTCTTGCTGGCACGTATGACTTCAAACCAACTTCATTTAACCTTCTCCTCACTGTTCGTTCACTAACACGTACGTTACGCACTTCTTATAAAAGATTTTGGGCCTGAACAGCAGTTTGTCGACGATTTCTCAAAGTTTGCACCCTTAAAAAACAGTCGTCTACGGCACTGGTTGCACGATTTCTGCCTTGGCCTCGCCTGCGCACGTAAGACCCTGTCTGTCTGTATCGATAAACATTACGGTGGATCACGGATATTGATACTACCGAAGTTGGAATGACTGAACGGTAGGTGTGACCTTTCTCAATCCCTGATACAGCCCTGGCGACATCAGGTCCTGGCAAATCAGTCATTCTGTATGCAATACAATATAAACTCTCTAAACAAAACAAACAAAATGAGCTAGGGCCACCATTGACTGCTTAAATACACATTCTTCTCAAAAACAATCAAAAGCTTAAATTGAAACAAATGCTTATGAGGGTCTGATTTATGTTAGAAGGTTAACAGCTGACAAAAATCTTCTTAATTTTGAATGAAATAACTCCTAATCATTCAAATAACAGAACTACTAGTCGAAATACCTATAATTTTTCTAAAAAAGCCATCTTTTTTTTATGTTCCGCTAAATCTGCCGGTGTGTGTAGTTGAACCGACAATCCATAAGTAGTTCAAATATTTTGGCACGGGACTCGTGTGCGCGCGCATGCCCGCAACGCTTTGCACCATTAATGCAGTTTTGCTATTGTTTTGTGGCTAAACTAAGGAATGTAAACTATACCTATAACTGTCCACGGCTGGGCAAAATAATGTTCCTATCTGAAATTGGCAATTTAACTGTCTTGATAGAATTTATGGTCATACTAAGCTTAGGCAACTGTGACTTATTATTTCTCTCAAGTGTATGTATTGTAATCTGTATCTAATAAGAAAATTTGAGTTGAGTTCTTCAAAAAGTGCTTGAAAAGATTCTTGAGAGATATTTTTATTTTGTGAATTTTTTACATGCTATTAGCACATGTTAGCTTATTAAATATAATAATTTAATAAGAAATTTGAAAAAACAACTGATACGGATAGGATTATCTCTCAAAAATCTTTTCAAGCACTTTTTGAAGAACTTTGTGATGTGGTCCACAATCAAAACATACGCGGGAGGAAACTTCTCTTAAAGCAAACCATGCTTATATCGAAGTTATTCTATAGTTGTTGAAGTTGTTCTTGTAACTTTTATAAGTAGTTGTTGTTCTTTAGTATCGAATCTAACAGTCCTAATCATACGAGACGCTCGTGTCTCAACTATTGAGGTTAAGCAGTACGTTCTTGCGGCCAGACTGTGGAATCTTTTTATTAATTTTGGTATTTCATTTCCAGTACGTTAAGCACTGGATCTCGCTTGCTTTTTATATGGTAGTCGTTAAGCCAAGTTGAAGGTCATAATGGTGGCAAGTATTTCAATAACACGCACGTGATGCATGGCGTGGTGGAGTAGGTATGAACTTTCATTCTCTCTCTGCAATTTGTAAGAGAAGGGCTGCTTTTGCTAACAGTCAAACATTATAGACCGTACGTACTTGTATGTGAGAGTGTGTTGAACAGTAAATATCAAGACTTACACATTGCTTGACACATTAATTATGGTGTATAAGTAAAACACCTTCAATATCAAACATAGCTAATAGTTTTCCCTTTACAGGATGTAGGGGGGCGGCAATCATCCTATATCAGCGAGGCAGCGTCTCAAATCCGCCCCTGATTTTATGGGTGATATTGACCTTGTGTTAACTTATAATATCGTACAAATTAGAATTAGAAAATACAAAACTACGTACCAAAAGTAATCGATACGGGTCATGTACCTCTAGCTATTAATAACTGAACTCAACCTTTTATTTATTATTCGACTATAATAATAAATTGCTGGAACTTAGAAGTATTTAATACAAAACTTAGCTTAACTTAATACATTAGCAAAATTGGAAAAAAGTGACACTCAATAATTTTTGCAAGAGTTTGAACCTAATATTATTTTGTAAGTATTTTTGTGGTTTTAGCTGAGGGTTAAAACCATTATTAGTGGGTAGGTGAAAATTTCACAGGAATGTTAGGTATTTAGTATGAAAATTTTTTTTTATTGTTTATGTAATCGATACTTAGCATAGGGCATAAGGGTATAATTTTTTTTTAGCTATGAACACTCGATCAAGTTACCTTTCAAAAAAAAAACAACTGAATCAAAATTGGTTAATCCGTTTGAAAGCTACGATGTCACGATACACACGTTAAAATACCCTTATTCGTCGGGCATTGAAGATAGAACGGTATATTTCCATGCCATTTTTTTAATCAGCAGTAGAGGCGAGTAGGTTTTAGCGATCATAGCTTATTTTCGTCCCGTTTACTATGGAGTAAAGGCACGTGGGAATATATTTCTATTTTTTTTGTGATTAATTTCGTAGCGGGACGCAAGACAAATATACTATCATTTCCCTAGAGTACGCCGAGTGTTATGCTCGGAGCTCATCTAACAAAAAAATATAACGTAGATCGAGTATATACTGGCTGCAGGAGCTGCATTGTAGAGCGGAGAGCGGCGGAATCAGTTCCCATAAAAAATCACTAGGTAGTAGGTACAGTCAGAGGCATATCAGTGGAAAATATCGTGATCTTTATTTCAATAGAAATAAGTATCATTATCTAATAAAACTGTTGGCTAACACTGACTTGCTGTGTATAGTCCATTTTTTCTTACTTATTCTAAGACATAGGATCTGACATATTTTGCTTGTATAAAATTTTTAAGCGCACAGAATTTTTTTTCGTAATTTTAACCAAATTAGATTGAAAATTAATAATTTTACAAAAAATCTAAATTACATAAGAAAACGCAGAATTTGACAAATGACAAGTAAGAAAAAATTGAGTATAGACACTCAACAATAGTCTGGACAACACAGGGTGATAAGCACAAGTAATTAAAAATAACGGCACTAAATTTAAAAAAAACGAGTGTCTTACCAAGGGCTTGTAGTTTGTCATTGGTCGGTGAAGGTGGTGCCGACTGCATGCAATGCGACACACAAACAGACGGAAATCAGACAGACATGCTTGGGCTAGGTACAGAGCGCCACAGATTAAATAATAACTCTTTTATTTAAAAAAAAGATAAGACATTTATGGTTTAAATGAAAAGACATTTTTTTTCTTTTCTAATAATGTCTTAGGTTTTGACGATTAGTGTAAATATTGAAATGACAAGACATTTTTTTTTCTTTTTCTCTTTTTCTAATAATGTCTTAGGTTTTGACGATTACTGTAAATATTGAAATAACTTTTTAACCGGATATTTTCGTAGATTCGTATAAAATTTTAAACCTGACGATTTAAAGACTCCAGTCTCTTTTATCGCAGGCTATGTGGCTAAAAAGATGTCCAATTAAATAATTTCGTGTCTTTTACAAAATTTATTTTGTGTTGACTTGTTTTTTTTGCATTATTGTTATAAAAAAAAATTAAGTTTTCAAAAGTTACATATTACTTGTGAGCTTTAGTTTTAATTTTGTAGGTACTCAATTGCATACCTTCATAAATTTAAAAATGATGCAAAAAATAGAGTTAATATTTAATGTAACAGTATATAGACTTGTGGCGCTGACTGTACACAAAGTAATGTCGGCACATAAATCTAAAAAATAAATCAATTAGTTCATGCTTCAATCTCTGCTGTTACTCTGCGTATTATGTTAGTGTCACATAATAATTTAGATAAAGTTTCCAAAAATTTTGAATTTTGGTTTTTATTTCAACAAATATATTTCCAATGATTTCAGCAAATTTAATGTAACAAAACAAAAAAAAAACAAATATAATCAGTTGAAAAACGAAAAGTCTATAAAAAAACCAATTATCTTTTAAGTATTTTGTATAATAAAATAAAATAAAAAATGTATCATGTAATGACATGTATGTATTTTAATCTAATACAAATGAAATGAAACTAGGTACCAAACTAGCTTAATAATTAAAACTAAAAGCATTCAAACTAAACACATACGCTGAATCTACACACAACGCTCACCTTAGCCAAAGCCTCCAAAATTAAAATAAAACAAAAATAACGTCTTTACACTTACAAACATTATCAATTAATACAAACTACAAGACGAAACGGAAGAAACTTTTAAAAATCTAATTAAAATTTAAATTTAGAACTGTCATAAATCCGCGATAACTTTTTCATTCACTAAGACTAAGGTATTAAACCCATTCAGCCTCGCTACTCGTCTTTATCTGGCCGCGATTGATCAAGACTTGAACAATACTGGCTCAGTTTCGGCGGCAGCCTGGCGGGTCGAAGCCGTGACGTCATTCCTTCCCCTTACCTCCCACCACTGGCTCGATAAACCCCACTGTGCATACTTTACGCCCCTGTTTTTGGGGCTGCGCCAGTAAATGGAGATTTTTTTATTTATCAACCACTGTTTTGGCTAGCGTTACTACGTTTTTGTGTGTATAACTAAGGTATTTTTTATAATGCGGATATTTTTGTGTTTGGCTTGGCTCACGGAATTCTCTGGATGTTAGGGGATGGGGTAGGGGTGAACTCGATACGAAATGTTCAAGGATTTGTAAGTCATTCTTATGGACATTGCGGCACGATATAATGACAGCACATAATTTATAATCCTGCTAATATTATAAATGTGTGTGAATCTGTGAGACGTTTGTATGTTTGTCTTTCAATCTCGATAACGACTAAACGGCTAAAGGATTTAGATTAAACTTGGCCCACAAGCTGTGAAATTTTAGTCTAAAATGAACACTGTCTTTCTAAAAAAAGAAAGCTGCTCTTTAAGTGCAAGTAAACTACTCATGACTGCTAACAACTTTTACTAGGAAATATTTTCCATTGAGTCCCACTCCCACTTGGATCCCGATTTTCAGATTTTGACCTTGAATATCATTTTGCTATATTGCCTTTGAATCCCTTTGAATGATGATAAGATTTAAAGAAACGGTAAGTATCAACTTAAAAAACCAAAATAAAAAATTTTGCCGCTATAATAATAAGTAATTTATGGAGTGGCAGATTTAAAAAAGTAAATTCTTAGTTTATTATGTCATATTAAAACAGATACTATAGATACCTAAGCTATTTTTTTTCACGAAATTCAAACCAAGTCGCGTGCAGAAGCTAGTAGTTAACATATTCTACAGACTAAGGTTAAGTTAATCTTAAAATCTAATTAAAAACTGATAATAATAAACTCATTCTTATTAAAAGCACATCAGCTGAGACCAATAAACTGGAATTATGAATAATGCATAAGGCCAAGCTAACATTAATACCAACCACTAATTAAAAGTCCATAATTTTAGTCGATTTTATGTAAATGCATAATGTACTAAGAGCCTGTAGTTTTAATTCAGTTAAACGTAATTTAGGTTATAATTAAATATTGTATTATCGGATGCGTATGTACCTACCTAAGCTTCACTTTTTATCTAAAAAGAAAATCTCAAAAAATTAAGCAATAAGAAGGTTCTTTTCTTATTTTTCTGTTACAACCGCAAAATTCGCATCAGATTTTAAATTATTTTCTTTCCAATTCAAATTTAAATTCAAAATCTTTATTGCATTCCACAATGTTGCTGTGGGAAGAAATGATGAAAGCACGGAAAAGCGGGTTATATGCGATAATCAGAAACAACCAATTGTTTTTAGTCAGTCCCGAAATATTAAAAAAAATCAACTAGTTATTATTTAGTAAAAAAGTGAAGTTTATTGTTATATTGCTTTCGAACATTCGATTGTCATTATCTCGAGAATTCATCGTAAGTAAAAACAAATACTTTTTTTGTCTATACGAAGGTGATAATATCCATTATTAAAACTAAATTCCTAAATACAATTTTAGTTTTAAATTTCAAAATTTATTTTTTTAAGAACACCTCGAAATAAACACTGACTGAGCTCAACAACCTTAAGCACGCCATTCATGTTTAGAATTTTCAAATTTAGAACTTGACGTCACTTTTTTATATCTTTACAACCAAAGAGGTTGCAATTTGCATAATAAATTCTCTTTCGATAAGCAATTTCACTGCAACTTTTCGTAAAGGAAAATTACTGAAATATTAAAGCTACCTAAACGCTAAATGGATAGAATGACGTACATTTGATAAATAGTAGCCTGTTTTTATTAGTCTATTTCTATTTGGAATAGACGGATGCGTGCCCAAGTGGACGCTTTAATAGGACGTAAAATAAACAGCAAATAGATATCTATATCGGATGGAGTAGAGAAGTAATAAAAGTTACATAAATTTATTTACGAGCGACTTTGTAAGTGGGAAAGCATTCCCGGTATCAGATTTAAATAAAATCCGGGGTTAAGTTTTAAAACTAGTACCTAGTTACCCTACAAATATTTAATATAAATTTATGAAGATATTTGTTACTCAATTACTCGTAAACTGTTGAATAGATTTAGATGAAAGGCACACAGATAGACCATGTTCTAGATTAACACTAAGGATACTTTTTGTTTTGGTCCGAACTCCACGCGAGTAAAGCCACGAGCAAAAGCTAGTAAAAAAACCAACAGTAGTTTAAAATATAAATCAATTCGAAACGTTGGTGAAGTGAGTTAACGAGCTTATTATTATATTATTAATTTCGTAATAATAATATTTTTTTCCTGACCGAATTTTTCATTCACAGCGGCCAAAATCAACGGACATTAGCCATCTGCTATGAAACGGATATTATGGTGCACAAGAGTGTGCGCAAACACAGATGAAATATCTATTCCTTTACTCCCATTGTCCAATGGGACGGCCGATACGACTGGAGAGAGATCAGGCGCAGGAACGACGGCTTTACTTGCTTTTTTCTCCCAGAGATTTAAAACACGAAAGTAGGTACTTTCGGAAAGTTTTTATACTAGCTCAACACCTGAAAACAGTGGTGTAGTTAATGTTTTAATAATAATAATAACAACAAGCAATAATTCTTATCTTAACTTCGAATGGAGGATAACGATACGCTTAATTTTTGAATAATTGATTGTAAGAATCACCCAGGTACAAGTTTATATTATTAATTGAATAGTAAGTCGCTGAAACTTACTGGGAACTTGTTACAAAATTTGTTGAAAATATAGGTTATTTATTATAAAAATATTGCTGGAGCCGTCTCTGACAAAAATGCATAAAACATCGCAGTCGCTAAAAACACGCATACCAAGAACGTTTTGTATTGTTTTAAAAAAATAGCGAACAAAATGATTTTATAAAAACGATTGTTCTTTTTTCTGTACCGTACCAGACAGCTAACAGAACAAACAAATATATCAAGCTAACATTTATCACTATCACAAGAAACTTCAAAGAGAACAATACTTCTTCATAAATCTTACACCTGACTTTGATCTGTATGATCAATAATGGATCGTTCTTATCAGCTTTCTACCACAGTATAATAATCATACAGTATGGTAACTATGTACAATCGCGATATACGCGTATGCGATGCGTAACGACGAGACTCCTAAGAGCCGATTTCACCATTGACACTAAACGCGATCAATCAAGTTAAACTCAGTTCAAGCGTTTAACTGAGTTCAGAACTGCAATATTTGTATGGCTGAACTTAGTTTTATTAAAGTGAATGGTGAAATTGGGCCTATGCGAACGTCGCGGTATTCGTAGTATCAACGACGCGTCGTTGCGCATGTTTGTGTGAGTGTGCCGTTTTCGAACGTTTGTACGTAGTTACCATAAGTGCTTATTATATTGTTTTTCTACATTTACAAACGTGATTTCTGGCAATTCATTTGCGATGAGAGGGCTGTACCAAAAATGAAATGGTGTTTATTGGTAAAAGCATCACTTGAGAACAGCTGAACCGATTTGGCTAAATATAAACTCTTTTATAAACCTTTAATGCATGCGATGCAAACATGAAAGTTCAACATTTTTGTGGAAAGACTGATATTTTTTTTGGCTAAGTTCTTAATATTAACAATAATATAAATAAACCAGCCTGTAGGTAACTGTTTTACTGCAGGGCAAAGGTTTCTTTTCAAACAGAGAAGGTTTGAGCATTAATCGCCACGCTAGTTCACTGCGTGTTGGTAATTTCAGACTTTCAAGTCCAGATTTCCTCAGGATGTTTTCCTTCACCGTTAGTCAGAGGACTTACACTAAATGAGTAAGGACTAAGACATTGAAAAAGACCCATTTAGGAGCCACTTTTCGTATCTTAATGAAATTAATATAAAATAAATCTTTTTGCTCTTTTTGTGTAGCGAAATATTGAGAATTAGACAGAATTTGACCATCACTTTGGCTTTTACACAGACAAGTAACTGAGTAACCAAATAAGGTTGCTCTACATAATACAGATCTATATACAATGCACTATTTTTACCTCCATTATGGGCTAATTTTATGAAAAAAAAAACAATAATATTTACTTGACATTCGGACATCTGGGCACAGCATGTGGTACTGCCACTGCGCACTGTTAAAATAACCAAAACAGCCACATTTTTCTCAATTTGACTCAGTAGTCAGTGTTTTTGACATAACGACGGTTTCAATTCTCGGAATATTGGAGAACTTGACTCTCATTAAAAAGAAAACCTATGGTTGACGTCACGGGTTCCTAAGCAGTGTCGTCAACTGCAGGAACATTCGAGGGTTGGTGTTTACGTCATAGCCTTTGCCTACCCACCCCTTGCTTGAGCCGGCCCTTAACAAGAAAATATAAAAAAAAGTCCTAATTAACCTAGAGACTAGTAGATGTTTAGGCGAGGAACACAGACCAAGGCTATCTCAATCTATCAACACAATTTCTGAAATTTCAATCAAATAAAATCTCTTTCTCTAATCATAACAGTTAGGGCTACCTCAAACATCAGCGGATGTAATGTATTTGTTTATTTGTTAAGTTTGGTTCCATTGTCACCAAGTCAGGATCTAATGATAGAATCCCAGGAAAATCAAATTTTATAGGCAAGGTTTTTGTTAAAATTGTATTTATGAGATAAAGTTTTTCACAGTCCTCAAGTCACTGCGACCAACGCCAAAAGATTGCAGCAAATCCCCAAATTCTAAATTCATACTTATTTGCTGCAATTAGATCGACTATAATATCCTAATACCTTATAGGGACACTTAGTGGCCTCCAAAGTGTGGGTAAAACGAAACACAACCATTGAAACTACTTAGGTAAATGTATTAAAAGCATATTATAAGGTTGGTCGAAATAACAATCTTCAGTCAACAGGACGTTAAAAAGTTATAAATTTCCAGATAGTTAGAAATTACCGGTAATAACCTAGTGGTATGACTGTTTTTTTTTCTAATTTAAATGCGTACTAGAAGTTAATTACTAAAACCAGCACATCTGAGAATTTTTTAGAACGACATACCAAATTATATTCCTATAGATAACATTCTAAATTCTTCATTGTTATCTGGGCATACGATAATTAAGATTCATTATTATTTGTTGGGGTTATAATTATAGCATAATTATCTAGTTGATGGCAGTGATGAGTATGCAGCAGTACGAGTGGAAACGAGTTTAGAAATTACACAAATATGTAAGGATTAAGCCGTATATTCATTATGCCCTAGTGAATATATTGGCTTTTTACTTTTATTTGTGACTAGGATACAAATGTCCAGCGACATCTACAGATTTTTTTCGCACATTTTTAGAGGTTTCTGGTTTTACTACGAAAAGGCATTTTGCCGTCGTGTGAAATTACTAACTGGAATAGAAACACAAAAAATATATACTACTGTTCGTATCAACCCTGACCAATATTACAAAATAAGCATGCTGATCAGTAAATAAATATGACTAATTACTACTACTTTTTTTCTATACATATAGTAATTAATAAACTCCATTTTTCGACGGTGTACTCGTATAAAGCCATGTCAGTGGCCTACGGGCAGTTACCGCGAGGTTGTCGACTTGTGAGATATAGACTCGATATAGATAGAGATTAATATCCAAGAGGGTCAAACAACACTTCAAGGGCCTAGGCCAGGCCTCGTTAGATGGCTGGATCAAGAGCTTCATGTAGTAGCAGTACTCCTGGACATGGTACGCATAATCTGGAGGTTCTTCTCTCCAAAAAGCGAACATGCTCCAAACAACATTGCCCTGATCACTGGTAGCTTGCGACTTGTTCCCGATACCGGTGGGCTACCACTACATTTCATATTTTTAAATCTTTATTTTTAATGTTTATAGGTAAATATTTTTTCCCAATATTATTTTTTTAATTAAATAAATGAGAAGAATATGTTGTATTAACTTATGAAGTGCATCTTATTGTAGGTCTTAACTCCAGAGACAACATCGATATAACTCGCCTCTCTCGCGCCTGACTTAGTTCCTAGATTCGCGTGAAAATGTGCAACATGTATTCTACGATAAAGTCATTGAACTGTGCGAGTATGAGTACTTGATAATATGGATCATATCTCTAGTAGTTTACCTAGTTTTTTATAGTTTTGTTATTCATTATTTACATCTACTCCTACATAAATAGTAGTAGTATGACTAATTGTTATGGCACGATGGCTTCGTTATTTTAACCAGACTAATCATTGCTAGTAATCTGACAAACAAATACAAACCACATTACAGTGGATGTCAAAAATAGAGTCGATTCATGGAAGCGTACGAACTACGATCGATACGCGTTTATGCACTCTTTGAATACTATATCACGTACCTGCACGGATGCTGGCAAGGATCAAACATTGATTGATGGTTGTTGTCAATATTTATTTACGTGCAAAGCGACAAAAATCTTACCAAAGACATTTCGGCCAGTCAAATTACACTAAAAATAAGCTAAAACGCGCTGAAACGTTTTTGAAACATTATTTTATTGGAATGCAATTATATTAATGTGATACAACGCCAATCGTTACGGCGCGGGGCCCAAACAACACTGACACGAATTGCATCGGTCCTGGCTCTAGCAACTTGTAGGTCACAGGCGATAGGGTGGCGGGAGGCGCCGCGAGTGCAACCTCTCCGGAACTAACGATCGGAGCCGATGCGATGGCGTGAGTAAACAAACAAACAATATTATCACCATTACGTAAACATTACGACATGGCGAGCTTATCATCAACAAGCCACAAATCACCACAGATCACAACACAACACTTGCGCGCGCACCTGTGTAAACAACTTGTTGTACCCGTGCCCTTGGTTGTTGTACCCCATCATGTTACGACATGGCGGCAGGTGGTGGCCACTGCGGACCACCAGCGGGATCGCGTCCTGGTCGGCCGTGGTGGCAGCACATCGAGACAGCAACACTACCGACCTGCGCGACGGTCGCGAGCGAATAAGCCCGAATATCTCCGAAGTTCGAATTCCGAATCTCAAGCCCCCCTCGGGGCCATCTCCTCCCCCTCCGTTAGGTGAATGAGTGCGCGCGCACGGTTCTACACCGGTTGTCGAACCGTGTTGGGAGCAAGATTAGGGATTACAGCAAGTGGGTCACCTCAGATAATGGAGGGCCAATTGTTTCCAGTGCTGACAGTTGAGGTGCGAGCTTGAATGGAGTTTATAAAGTTAGGTCGTTTTCAAAGGGTTGCCGTCAAATATAATTAGTATGGAATTGGGAAGATTGATGTTTCCACCATCGTACCAATCGCCTTTTATCAACAGAATCGATAAAAAGATGCTAAAACATGAAGTTGTTATTTTTGTACGGCCATTCATAGACGCAAATATCTTTTCTGGTTTGTTCGCGAGGATATCGGAAAACTACGCTAAAATTTTAACTACATTTTTAAATATTTATAACGTTTCGCGTGAAAAAATCTGACGTGGTAAGAAATTTAATTACCTATTAGAGATATTGAAAGTTTTTCAATTGTATTTCAACAGTAATATGAATTTATGAAGCTTTTACAGGTCAGGAAAAGTTTAGGTTGATTTTGAATGTGCAGCTGTGACTTAGTGAATCAAAATGTTTACTTCACACCAACTAGTTCGCAGTCTTATATGTGGGATTTGAAACTGGTGAACTGTGGCAGAGGAAGTACATGCTTTACTTTTG
This sequence comes from Protodeltote pygarga, assembly GCA_936450705.2. Lineage (NCBI taxonomy): Eukaryota > Metazoa > Arthropoda > Insecta > Lepidoptera > Noctuidae > Protodeltote > Protodeltote pygarga. Next base: position 16,133,065 of record OW388250.2, on the reverse strand, counting down.
GAAAATTACCCTTCAAAATTATTTAATTAGAAATCAATTATCACTTGTTATAGCGGCGAAGGTAAACATCTTAAGGAAACCAGCACACCTGAGAGTTTTTGGAAGGGTGTGTAAAGCCATGTCAGAGCCCTTCAGAAAAACATCTTTAAGAAAATCGTACTTAGGAAAATTTTCTTCAGAAAATTCACCCTTCAAAAAATAGGCCTTTTGAAAATCACTATTTGGAAAATATGGGCGTGTAGTAGTATCTTGTTTCTGTACACGAAAAGAGAGAAAAGATAAAGCTCTTCATTGCGCCAAGGAAAGTTTATTTTTTGTAATAAATTCTTGAATGATCCATAAGACCAATTTTTTAATAATAGAATACTGATATCTACTGCCCATATTACCCCACAGCATCCCCAAGACATCGACGCGGTCGACCACGAATGACATGATGAGACAAGTTACTCAGCACGGTTTGAATAACCGTCGTCAGTTATGTATGGGACACTATGGGGGTTTATTAACGACTAGTATGTTAAAATCGGTTTATTATGTAAAAACCGATTAATTAAGTTAAAACCGGATTATTATGTTAAAACCGGTTAATTATGTTAAAACCGCATAGTCCCGGCAAAAAACCGTCTCATTAACAAGAACCCTTAAACAATACCTATAGCGACTGGTCTACACTGGCTCTAGATCTAAAGACGTGGAACTCGTAAAATAGCTATCATGAAAAAAAAATTAACGTTTTATTACAAACTGTCCATATATCAAATTTATTACTCCGATATTCCGATTTCGATTCAAAATTCAAGGCGTTTGAAAATACCTATTGGGTTAATGCAATATCTGAAGCATTTAAATAATCTAAATTTTGGTTTCGCTTTTACAAAACCGTAAACAAATGCGTTCAGGTAGGTTTCAATAAAAATGAGAAATATTTTTATTGAATTTTCTCCTCTTACATAAATAATAAAAGAGGTAAAGTTCTAGTGCTTTTTTCTTTTTCTCAAACAAAAGGGCAGCTGGCTTGGAGGAAAAATTTTGCTTTCGGTAGTCTTCCAAAGCAGCTGATTTTACATAACTGGCAGTTAGGACGTGGTTAGACTAAGTTCATTATTTTCTTTTTACTCACGACGAATCAAAACCGGTTGACTGGTTTGGCTAAAATATTTGCAAATCTGTTACCCTTTATCTCCAAACCAGCTTAACGAATTCTGACGGGTTTTCTGCAAACACAGGGTCAGAACAGGTTTTTAGTAACGTCTGCTGCCCAAAGTCAGTAAAATATTTAAAGCAACAGCAGCTAAAGGCGCCCAGCTCTAATGGGACATGCTAGAGACTAGAAGATCTGATTTTGATTATTTATGGACATGTTTATGGCTACAGTCTCAGCCCGGGCTGGCATAAGCAAGGGACGGGGAGGGTAGAAGTTGGTTACCTACTACATAATATATGTCTAAACAAAACAAAATTAGATGTTACAAGAGGGTTGTTGTTTAAAAAAAAACCTACTTCATAACATAACACTAAAAGTTCAACTTCCATAATGATTGGAGCATCGTAATGTCTGATTTTTACCCGACTGCGGCGAAGCCAAAAAGGAGGGTTATGTGTTTGACCTGTATGTATGTATGTCCGTCCCTATGTTCCCTCGTAACTACTAAACGGCTAAAGCGATTTTGATGAATGATATGTCGTTGGATTCGTCTTTATTGCGCGAGTGTCACTGGGTATATACAAATTTAAAAAAAACGATATGGCAGATTTTTGGCGCCAAAAGGTGTGATTAATAAAAAAAAAGTCCCCCCAAACCAATCGTAAGGGGTATCAAAATGAAGAGTTTTAAAAGGTGATTACAAAAATATATACAACTTATATATTTAAACTTGATATAGCCCGCGATTTCGTCCGTGAGACCTACAGGAACCTTTTTTCGTGATAAATGATTGCCATTATATAATATATAGTACATACATAGTTTAACGACTATATTATAATATAGTTCTTAAACTATCTCTTGGGAAAAAAAAAATTATTAAAAAACAAAAAACCCGACTGCTAACTAAAAAGATAGAAACAAGTATTATTATAGATAGATCATACTTTACACAGTGTTCACAAACGCAGTCGGAGGCATTAACTATTCATTCTCTCTCTCTCTAAACCCAGAAGATAATAATATTACCTACAGAATGCCTCTGACTGCGTTTGTGAACACTGTGTAAAGTATGATCTATCTATAATAATACTTGTTTCTATCTTTTTAGTTAGCAGTCGGGTTTTTTGTTTTTTAATAATTTATTTTTTATTGCAGTGTCTGTCGATATAATTTGTTGAAGTTAAATTAAAATTAGTTAAAGTTAATAGCACTGATAGCCTAGAGGTATGACCGCAGACTGACAAGTCAGAGGTCTCGAGTTCGATCCCAAGGCGCACCTCTGAGTTTTCGTAAGTTATCAGTTGCTAAAACGATGAGGGAAAACATCGTGATGAAACCAGCACACCTGAAATATTTTTCAATGTTATGTAAAGCCATGTCACAGGCCTAGGGGCGGTTTAAACTCTGACACCAGGTTGTTCAACCAACCGATAAGAAGAAAATTCAGACAAAAAATTGCTTAACCGCTACGCCAATCGTGACGTCACTTAGCTTTCTTCTCTTTCTTAAGGCCAACGCACACTTGTCAGAGTGTAAGCGAGCAAGGTCGGAATTTACGAGTAAGAGTTCCGCATACAAGCGGTGAGTCATACCTCAGAGCTATGTCGTTAGAACTGTCGTAAACACGAACAGATCTAGATTAAGAGAAGTTTCTTCCAAGCGCTCTCCATACGAACGAAGTTTGATCTTAATTTGAATAATGTCCCCCTGACCGAATTTCACTCACAGCGGCCAATCTCAATGGAGATTAGCCTACTACGCAGGAGATATTAAAATGCACAAGTGTATGTAAACTCAGAAGTGCGCGCCTTGGATTCGAACCTGAGACCTACTTTAACCGACATAATTTGAACAGTACTTAATTAAAATCAATGAAATTTGGTAAACAAAATTTTAAGACTAATCTATGTCTGTGGTTTGTCCGATTTTCTAAATTCCTAATCATAAATATTTTCTTTTAAAAAAATTGTACTACGCTACGATTTTATCTCATGTACAATTTACAGACTCTTATTTTCAGTGCTTTATACGCACTCACATTCAGACCCAAAAAAATATCTGTAAATTACAAATTATAATTCTTAGACTTTTTTCCCATTTCTCAAATCGCGTGTCGAGAATTCCTTGAAGTATGTATCAGACAAGTTGCCTAGTTACAGTATAGAAAAAAAACGCATCGAATTGAAAACCTCTTCCTTTATGGAATTCGGTTAATTAAATAAAATGATACAAGTAAAATATCGGTACTACATCTAAGCTGAAAAAATATTCAGTGCAAAAATATTTAAACGCCCACAGCCTACGGATTTGCTACGATTTCGTAGCATTTGCGTAGGGGTCGTAGCACTGGCGCAGTGGCGTAGACCCACGCTACGCCTAGCTATCAAGCGATGACGCATTTATTACTGTTCATTGGGAAATACATTTTCATTTTTATTCAATTATTTTTTTTCTATTTTTATTTTTATTTGTTTTATTTCATATTAAATATCCTCGGGTCCATACTCCTACACGTGATGGACTTGCCCAGTGGTACGTACTAATAATTTTAAGTACAATAAATTGCTATGGCTAATAAATTGATCTCTGTATTAAGCCAAAACATATTATAATGTTTTTAACTTTTTCTTTTTCTATTTTAAACATAAAAATATGAAGTAAAATCTAATAAATATTATTTAAATCAAATCAAAATATTTTTATTCGTGTAGACCATTTTAGGCATTTAGAATAGTCATACTTCTAATATTATTATAAGAGTGACTCTAGTTATCTAGTCTATTTTAATAAGAATCAGTTTCAGTATGTAATTTTATTTGTAAATAAATCTCGCAAGGCGTTCAGATATCAGAACTAAAGTATAGCTGAAAATAAGACCAAAATATACTAAAAACAATATAAACAAAGTTCTGCAAAAGCTGCGCTTAAAAAGTTCAAAGAAGTATTTGTGGGAGAAAATACTCGATGAGAGATATCTTTAAAAAAGTTTTGTAATCCTACCAATTATAAACCCAACGTTTGTACTGACTGAAGGTTGTACTACAATGATTTTTTTTTGCTTAATTTGCGGAGTGGTGTGGATGGACAAATTGTTATTTAATTATTCATATAAGATTCTTATTTTTATTTATTTTCTCATTTATTCTATTAAATTACATCATCATCTGCCTAGCCTTTTCCCAACTATGTTAGGGTCGGCTTCCAGTCTTACCGGATGCAGCTGAATACCAGTGTTTTACATAGAGCGACTGCCTATGTAACTCCACAACCATTCTTTTAAATTACATATAAAATACATTTTTAAATATATATAAAAATATACATTTAAAACATAAAACATAGTAGCCCACTACCCACCGGTATTGGAAACAAGGTCCAACCTACCAGTGGTTAGGGCTCTAAAAAAATAATAATTATTTGTTTATTCCATTTATTTATTTGTTTTATTATTATGAAATAGTAAATTATGTTTGGCCACAAACCCACCATATATATTTTACCATATTTTATGGCGGAAGAGCTGTGCTGTATGCAATACAAACAGGCCCCCGAGGTAGTACTATGTCGGTCGAGTAGCCGGCCCGTTTGTGGTTCCGGCCAATTCGAGACAATTTATTTCACCCCAATACGCGGTAGTGTCGGTATAAAGCGCATAGCTTTGGTTTAGCTTGGACTTAAATTACGTAAAACTTATAAAAAAAATTATGAGTTAAATGGTTATTAGTCTAAGTCAAATCAGTGATAGCCTAGTGGTATGACCGTTAGACTGCCAACTCAAAGGTCATAGCTTCGAAATCCGGGCACGAAGCTCTGACTTTTCGGATTTATGTGCGTATTAGAAATTAATTATCACTAAATTAATTATCGCTAAAACTAATTATAAGTTGCTAAATAAAACGGTGAAGGAAAACATCGTGATGAAACGCAAACCTGAGAGATTATCAATGGTGTGTACAGCCATGTCAGAGGCCTACGGGCGGTTTAAACTCTGACACCAGAAGAAGAAGACTAGCTAAAACTGTGAAGGAAAACATCGTGAGAAAAACAGTATAAATAAGAAATTTCTACGGTGTGAAAAGTCATGTAAAAAGTCTAAACTCTGAAAAACGATAAAAAATTAGATTTGTCTATTCGATGACTGTTAAATCAATACCGATCTTGCAAGTATAGTCAAAGTACGCCTAGATCTCATCCTTAGATAATAGTACCAAGGTACTGATATACAAGTACATCTATTTCAGTACCGGCCTCGACAAAAGACGTTCACTCAACGCGACAGTACCTTTTTTACATAATTATCTGCACAAACTACATCGGCCGGTCATTTACTAATTCCAAAACTAAATTCCCTAAACACCATCCATTATCAATCTTAATGCCTTGTAATACGAACTAAAACGACCGCTCTTGTGCATTGCATTACGGAATTTGACTTTGATACCGTTAAAGGAAAATGAACTTTAAGTCTATGTAAGAAGGGGTTATGGTAATTTTGCGGTGTAAGTTTGGAGTTGGCATGCGGTAAAACATTTTATTCAGAGAATAGAAAAGTGATCCTTGTTATGTTTGTGTTACGGTTGGTATTTGTTGGTACTGTTTGACGCATGCGCGTGGTACGGATCGATGTATGCCGCCGCGCCGGCGACGTCTGTGACCTACTTGCGGCAGACGTTCGCACAGTCCAGTCCATACGCTAAACTACAGTGCCACTTTACAAGTCTGAACACACTTAAGTGGTATATATGAGTTTTATATACATAGAACATATAATGTAAGTATACACGACGACGTACATTATTAAGAATGTTATATATTTTTATTACAAGAGCTTTGTTGAAGATTGCCGACAGACAGACGGTCAATGCCACTTCTGACATATCTTTAGATCTATTATAATAAATCTAAGGAAAATGTCTAGCTAAATACAACTTTCTTAGCTATCTTCTAAGTAATTTATAACAAAATCTTTTATTCACAGTACCTATTATATACAGTTGGCAATGTAACCTTCAAGGCAAATAATTTAAATTTATACCTAATAAGCAAAAAGTTTTTAACAGTAGAAAACTCGCTACCCCCAACCCTACAAAAGCCCGCACCGTAACCGCGCGCACACATTACTTCCGTGCCAACAGTTGCGCGGTCCATTGCGCCCCCAGTCCGGGTCGACAACCCCGGCATTCATGTTCAACCAGCTATGTAACTGTTACAGGTGTTGTACTACGCTTGCGTCGCTGTGTTGGAACATTTTAACGCCAAAACACACACGACACTTAAGTTAAAAGCCATTTTGCGAAAACATCGATGCTGCATTGTTGCGGCTCTGAGTCCGACTGTTTTTAAATAATTAAATAAATAAATTTTGTTAAATAAATTTTCAAGAATCGCCGCGGAAAATAGTCTTCCTTTTTTATCTTAGGATGAACAAACTGGTGTCAGAGTTTAAACCGCCTGTAGGCCTCCGACATGGCTTTACACACCATTGAAAAATCTGTCAAGTGTGCTGGTTTCATCACGATGTTTTCTCTCACCGTTTTAGGAACTGATAATTAATTCATAATACGCACATAACTTACGGACCGGACAGTCAGAGGTGCGCGCTTTGGGATCGAACTCGAGACCTCTGACTTGTCAGTCGACGGTCATACCACTAGGCTATTAGTACTATAAATAAAATCTTGGAGGAAAAATTTTTGCTTTTGTCAATAATTCTTCCAAGAATATAATAGTAAAGTGACGCTACTGAATCGGTGCGTCAGATTTTCAAATGTTTGCGGAGATGAGTATTCGAATGCTGCATCGAGCTTTTAATGACCGAATGAACGATTGACCCTGTAGAGGTCAAATAGCCTCAAAAGGGTCGTTGACAATGTTTAAATCTTCTTTAAAAATTGAAAAATGTATTTAAATATTCCAAAAAATTATTAAGTCAAAAGATTTTTTATCGTTCTTTACTAGACAGAGACGGGACTGCGAACAGCTGACGTTGTAATGTCAAACACAAAATATTTCTTCATATTTTCCCTTTGTGGGAAGAAGTTAGCAACAACCCCCTTCATAAACTTCAAAAGCTTAACTCAGGAAATAAGCGACTGATTTTAATTATGTTTCTACACGTTGCTTTTTTTTAAACCTTTGAATGGATATCAAATATGTATAACTTTTTTACGATAGGCACCCTATTATTATATTACACGGTAGACCTATTTAAAATCTGTCAAGTCAGGTACGAGTCAGTCATTTCACCCAACGTTGGGCAAGTGCCCGCCAGGCTGAACACCCGCCTGGTCGGAGGATCCTCCCTTTTAAATGGAGGAACGTCTCACCCTGTTCCTCCATACGGTATTTGATTAGGTAAAATTTACTTTAAGTTTATGATCACTGATGTTAAAAGTAGGTACAATAACCGCATTTGGTCTAGTGAATAACACACAAGGAAGATGCGGTGCCGACTGCGGCAGCGGTGCGCGGTCGAGCTGTTCAATTATGATACAACATGAATAAGATTGTATGCTTGGAAATAGTAACACGCACCCGAGGTGTTTGAACGTATAATCAAATTGCCAATCGAATGAAATATAACCGTATCTATGTTCACATCTCTCGACGAGCAGCTATAGAATGTTCGAGTTTTTTTAATAAAAATTCAAGCTCAAACATTAATATTCATGCCGCACTTCAAAATGCCTTTTGTACACAACACATCAATGTATTGGATGCCTCTACAATCGTATTCCATGCAATGGGGACCCATTATTATATTAAGATCGTAGAAATTTCAGCTTTATTATTATGAAACAAAGGATTACTTTTGATGAGCAAAGACGAGGTTATGAAAGTTTATCGAGTTGTTGTCGATGTAGATATGGAAATGTTACGAGAGGGTCCAATTTTAGGCCAATGGGAGATAGAAAATAGGAACCAATATCTTCAGGCAGCAATTTTATCTATGAGAGAATTATCACAGCATATAAGAAGCTACCACCACGCTGCGCTGCGCTCGTTAACCAGAATTGGCGATGAGGGGACTAAAACAGCCAGGCTCAAATGCGGAAGGACGGGGCACCGCAGCTGGATGCATCCGGACAGATGGGCACGCACCACTACAACTTGGGTGCGTAAAGACAGCATCAAACCAACCCACTTCATAACAGAGGTAAAATACTTAAGTCTTTTTAAAAAAACGTTCGTAAGGGATCTCTGCCCAGCACATTCAAGTAAGGAGGAGTAAGGAGTTTTCGAATCTGCTAAATTACAACTGTCCATTTTAAGTTTATTTGCTAATATAACTGTTCCCTTTATCAACAAATATCTCAGAACAATATTAGCAAAAACAACGTCATTAAAAATATAGGTCAGCCAAGAAAATGAGATCGTGCTACCCCGCGATCGAGTAGCTATGGTTACCCAAGGGGTTTGAGCGGCTGCGGTAGCAATGTTAGCGGGCTTATAAGCGGAGCGATTATTACCAAGTTGCTATTTAAGATGAGATTAAAGACTTCATCAAACCAATGAACATTTTAGTTTTCTATTAGGTCTCTCTCAGATAACTCAACAACCAACTCTCACTCATCAACCCAGTAGGTCGCTACGCAATTACGTCATTATATCATTTATAGCAACTATAGATAAGAGCGCCCCCTACTGGACTCAAGACTTGCGCTTTAGCTTTAGAGCGTTGCTTGGGGACAGGTAGTAGGATTTAAATCTGATTATTTAAGAAGATATTTAAGAACTAGAGGCTTAGCACGAACTTGAAAAAGATTCGGGGAGAAACAAACAAGTATTTGCTTTTTTTTTTTCTTTATTGTACTTTCTGTTCATCAGGACTCCGTCCTCATAGATCAACGACTTTTTAATACTAATTAGTAGTCATTATACATTACGTATACATATATTGTAGTTTTCTATCGGCGAAAGATTGTTTAGAATCGAATATAAACCACCTGATGATAAGCGGTGTAGTGTTCTACGATAGTTCTCCATCCACCTGCCTTTAAAGCAGGAATCACTAACACTACCCCCAAGCAATAGAAGGATATTGTTAAAGTCTGAAATCCACACGAAAAAAATCGATCGAGCGGGTCAAAATCGCGGTCAATGCGGCCCATCACGCTAAAAATCACTGACGTCAAGGTTTTCCAAGAAGCTCATCTTGAGGGTCACTCCGACCTTAGCGGACGATACTAAATATCTGAGAGCTATTGAAAACATCGACAAGGTCCACTACTGTTAGCAGAAATGTGAAGAGGGTTATAATTACTAAGAAATTTACACTGAGACAAGAAATAGAGGATGGTCAACATTTTGAAGCTTATATTTTTCTTAACTGCCCTTGGAAATGGCAACTAGAGTCACTCTTATAATAATATTAGAATTATGACTATTCATAAGTGCCTAAAATGGTCTACATGAATAAAAAAAAATTGATTTAATTTTTTTAATATTTGGCTAAAATATTATATAAGTTCGTAATATAAGAATCATTGCCAGCCGGACCTCTTGCGAGTAAGGTTATTTATGTTAAATAGAACTGAGCTAGTCAAATTCATTGCATGTCATTAAAAATCACTATAAAATTGACCCTAGAAGGAAAAACCCAGAAAAAGATGGCTGGATAAACTGTTTTCTGGCCAGCATTTTATGCAAATTTTATGTATGAAAACATTTCCAATCAAGCTGATTTAAAAAAAAAACAAATTGCTTGGCTTTGCCCGATGGGTGACAACAGCCTCGGCCGAGGCCTTCAACTAGTTAGTCCTATCATCATTAGTCGACATCATCAGTCATTGTTAGTAGACTTTATGAGAGGTTATTGGTTCTATCCTTGCCAGACATGGCCATATAGAGCAACTACGAAGGAATATTAAAGATGTCTACTAAGATCCAAAGAAAATCGAGACAGTATCATTAGACGGAACCTCATTTATGAAATCTTCAATATTCTTACGCATACGAGAGAACCAATTAACCCAATTAGTTCGGATATTGTTAAAAATCTGCATTGCAGTGTTCTGTAATATCTAATGTATAAGAAAACTTTTATTTACATAAACATTTTGTTTTTATAAAGTATAGCACACTATGCGAATACTAAAATTAAAAATTTTGTAGAAAGAAAAAAACTATTTAACAATATATAGGAATCTCCAAAATGGATTTCCAAAAATATAGCTCACAAATAGAGCTCCTATGGACTACCATCACAAGATTTTAATTAAAAAAATGTTGAGTGTATAAATATTAATTCCCTATTTTTCTATCTTTTAGGGTGGAGGTTTCTCTTCACGTAAGACCTTCCTCGAGGTATATTCTCTTCAAAGAAAACAACAAAAACGATATATGCGTGGTAACTACATAAAAAAAAGTAAGTACTCAACGACTTGAGATTATTTCCTTTTTTTACGGTTAAAACACTTTGTCTCTTTCTTTCCTATGCTACAAGAGAAGGACAGAGTTACTTTATTGTACGGTGCTACAATCGCCACTGCTGAAAGTTGTTTATATCCGCGAGCGTGGAGTCCCTGGCGTGACTCACGCGTCATTCATGAAAATACGGAATTTTCCTCATCACTCACACGTTATGTTATCGGATCGTAAAAGTCAGTTGAATATGAGCTTTGCAATAACCACTGGCGTTCACGGCCATCTTACATAAATTATATTCCTACTAACATAATATTGTGGTGAGCTATATGCAAGAATGGGCTCCTCCGGGGAAACCGCACCCAGAATATTGCTCTCACAGAACATTGGCGTGAAATAACGGTAGGTGCCTATATTTTTTTAAATATCTAACTGGCTAACGTTGTCCTGTCAAAATTTTAATAAATATGTGAAAAAAGCCAATTCAACCTTAATTAAAATCTTATTCGTATTATTAAACTATCCTACCTTAGCTTATAATTTTTTTTTCTTCTATTCTACTATTCTAGGCGGAAACAAATCCAACAAATCAAAAGCCATGAAAATCTATAAATGGTGTAAATAAACGTGTAAATAAAAGTCAGATACTTTCTTTTATGTCTATAGATATCTCACACAATTACAAAAGTGATCAAGGAGCATGAAAACTGTATAAGTTACTCAATTACAAAACGACATTTTATCACCTAAAATATTTCATGAAATCATTGTTGTGTTGTGTGTTCTGTAGTATTTCGCACCGTCGCTGCCGTGTCAGTGAGGGATCCGAAAGGCCAATCCCCCTAAAGGGGTAATAAGGTATAAAAGGTTGGATGAACATAGGTACATTATATTTAGAGTTAAATCTATCTAACTGGTCTAATTTTTACAAAGGACAAGCAGTTTTACAGGAAAAGTCATGAAAAGAAATTTAGATGCAAAAGTAATTTTTTAACGAGACCCTTAAAACTATGTTTATCATAAGTCAAAAAGTGACAGCAGTAGCGCTTGCAACCACTTAATCAACGAGGCAATCGAAGAAGGAAAAAAGAGAGATATTAAGCGAGAAGACATGAAGGTAAAGGATTTGAGAAATGGACTAGGACAAAAGTAGTTGGATGCTATTGCTTTGGATGAGAAGAGGAGATTGATAAGGGGGAGATGACGGCAAATGGCAGCTCGGAGAGCTGGGGTCACGCAGTTTATTAACTATCAATGCCGGGGTCACGCAGGTAGTATTCACAAACAAGGACAGTTGATTGCCAAAGGACAACGGACAGTTGATAAACAACGATGTAATATATAAAAAAAGCTAAAGATGCAATCCATGTACAGTCGGCTGCATTTTATGCACGTTTTATAACATTGTCTTCATAATTATTGTTTTTAAACTTGGATGTATACTTAACAATGACCGACCACAGATACACCTGTAACCCCAGCTAGAAGTTACTATATCGTTTGCCAAAAATATATATTTACTAACTACCCATTCTGTTAAATGGGATATAATAAATTAACCTCAACTACAGTATAATTAACGTATACGAAATTGGCAACACACGGCTTTAAACTAGCAACACTTAATGTACACGTATACCGAAGATTTATACCAAAAATCTACAAAACGAAGAACTCTGAATACCATATAATGCATTATAATTTACATAAAATAACATAAAGACAATTATTAGTTATGTTAATGAATTCAAGATCGTTTTCGTAACATAACCTCAAAATTTACAAAAAAAAGATAATTTGACAGTACCCTTCGGAGCTTGTACCGCGGTCGTCGCCGAAAGTGGTCCATTGTAGTGAAGCCTTCGTCATAAAACACACATTTCACTGTATACGCTTATCACTACAACTACACTAAACGTACACAATATTGTGAACGCGGCTGCGCGACTGCCCGCTGTGGGCTAAAAATAATGACGCGTATTACAGGACGCGCGGGATGAGAACGATCATTTTGTGTGGATTGTGTACATTGAGAGTTTAACTACCGTCAAATTACATATACAACATCGGCGTGAAATTTATAGAATTCGCACTGTTGTGTTTTGTACGATCAGTATGAGCATCGGAGCTGAGGATGACCATTCCCTCCTTCCATAATCTTTCGTCCTCTTCCATAATCCTGCACAAGATCAGCAACTCGCAAGTGATTCTACAGGTGTAAGCGCTATAGTTTAGGGTGGTATACCATTAGTTACATGTGTGAGTCCGATCTCTAAGGCCAAACATAAAAAAAAATTATACATTGTCACAGAATAAATAAGACACTGTTTAATGTTATACAATTTATTTGAACATAGTTACAAGGGAGAAACATTTTTGACCAATGGAATACCACCCTAAACCTCTATCCACCAGATGCTTGTTTTCCATCTTAGTAGTAGAAGAAGTTAAGTGTCTCGGAGAGCACGTAAAGACTTCGATCAGTACAATTGCCTTGAAGCATGGCGTTTATAAAAACAATCTTCGATCGTAGGGCTAGACTTTTGTCTGAAAAGTTTTACAACACAGTCAAGTTTTTAAACTACGCCCCTATCTTACAAATCTAACATAGCGCACGATGTAAACAAAACACAACAATATTATCATAATTGAAAAACTATTTTCACATTACCAGAATACGTGTGTTTAATTTACATTTTTCGTGAACCGTAACATAACGACTCAAAGTCAATATTCCTATAAAATGTGACTGCTACAACTTGGTACATGTAAACATTTGTGAAGTCAGTGGTTCCGCTGTAATCGACATTGATCTGTCGAGATCTGGCAACTGATGCTATTGTCTGATTATTATTTAATTAAATGTAATTTTAATACATTAGTCACAGAAAAGTAGAAATTAGAAGAGAATTAGAATTAGAAATTTACTGATCTAACGAGTTGGTATTTAGAATTTAGAGTAGCAGCTGTTCGCCGCGGGCAGTTCAAGTTTAATCTCTTGTAGGAAATTGTATTTTGGTAACATCTGGGTTCGAACAAGCTGTAATGAATTCATGATAGAAAAAACATGAACCTCAAAAAACCTATTTAAATGTACTAAAAAAACATAACATTTAGAAAATGTACACCAACATGAAAATATCGTAAATGCTTTTTTTACAATTTTCACTACAGCGCCATCTATACGAAGTAGCTATAAACATGGAAGCTTCAGCTTTTCCGGAAGCTGATGAATAGTCAACTTAGCCTAAACTTGCTGCTATCGATACTAGATGGCGTTATAATCAGTTGGTGGAGTTTGTAGTTTCAGACAATTCGTGTAGATGGCGCTACTGGTAACATTTTTTTAAGAAGTTAACATTTTAAAAGATTTACCAAAATTTTGATTTATAATAAATTTATAGATTCTGCAATAAACTCAGAATAATTTATAAGAAGAATAAATAACACGAGACCTGTAGCAATAACAGGTACTTTAATAAGACAGGAATTAGGCGAAATATGTTTATAAACATCTTTCAGCCCATCAATAAAGTTCTGTAGATCGTTAATGAATGAACTGACAATAATAAGTAGCTGAATCTTTTGGGAGAATGCCAGAATATTATAAAGTGTTCACACAGAAAATAGTAGGCAATGTGTCGTAGTAACATTTGCGCAATAGTGACATGAAATTAAATAATATGCGTGAACTAAACAAAATAGTTTTTTACACATTTTAAGTTGGCTTTTGGCCCAGACTGCGTAAGATGGCGCCGAAATTGCAACGTTGATTGAATCTCCGGTGGTTATTTCAATGACCCATTTTTATTACGAATATTTCTTAATAATATTTTCCTGTAATATTTTATGTTGTTTACGCTATCGCTGTTCATTAAAATGAAACAGTTTTTTTTTTGTATTAATATCAGTGTTTATTGTTTTGATTGTGTGTTGTTAGTGAGGCCCAATGGCGCCTGTGGTTATAACTGAGTGTTACGACTACAATAAGATTGATGTTTATAACGTTCGGACAAAGGTAAAAATAATATCTAAGTAAATAGATATGAAAAAAATTATTAAGGGGAACTAAATGTTTCTAATACCTTGATTGCTTGAAAGTATTCTTATGAGAGGTAACAGTTGCGTTTTTTATGTTATTCTTATTTTTGTTAGCCCATACTATCCTAAACTGTGAGCAAAAGCCTCTCCATTTTCTCCAATCTTAAGATTTTTATAAACCAGTTTAGGAATACAATTTAGTTACTCAATCTATGATAGTATCTCTCTCTACTACTCAATTACTATCCACTAAGGGCAGCAGCTGATTGGAACAGCAACTACTTAAGTACTGAAACTATACTTGGATCTGAGCTATCGACCTGCAGACACATTTGGCTTTCGTTTTGTTGGGCGCCAAAAAAAATTGTTACTACCAGTTGGGCGCCAAAATTAGGAGACTTTTTTTTTATTATAAGGTACCTGGATGATACTATATTTACACAATCTAGCCTTCCATTTTATTTTAATCAAAATGCTGTCTGTATACGCCTGCGACACAGGTTTATCCTAGAGCAGGCACCTAAATATGTAATACCTTCATTAACTCTAAGATTAATATTGTAAATTTGGACAAACCAAATTATAAATGCAGGTAAATAAATAGAGGTAAGCAACTTCTTCCGTTTCATCGATTGTTTTTTACCAGGAGACACATTTGTCTATGGTTTTATGGGTTTAGTTAGTTTTTGAAGTCTAACATTAGTGGTGGTGATAGTAGTTATATTAAATCTTTAAATACCGAGAAACAAAACGCAAAAGGAATTGTATTGTTATTATCGTTGTGGTAATCAAAGGTTATGTTATTTTTTTGTTCTGATCCAATATGCTTCTTAAATCGTCTGCTGAAAAACGTGAGCGCTGAGTAAACTTTTGATTTTGTGGGCCCTGGTTGGGCGCCAATTAACAATGTTAGAATAAAGCCAGTTACAGGCTGACATCTTTTCATACTTTAAGCACCTAATTATAGACATCTTTTATGGGCGTTCCAACTCATATTAAGATATAAATATTTAATAAGATTTTAATAAATGGACCCCATGTTCAAACTATCTCTTCTTACACAATTTAGTCGTTATTTCATAATATTAGACTTATGAATTGTCATTCGAACAATGTCGCGTTCTAGTAACGATTTTGTTTGGCACTTGCTAACAGTCAGGGTTTATCGTCATGTGGTCAAGCAGTGATAGCCTAGAGGTATGTCAGTTGATCTCTCAAGTCAAAGGTCTTGAAACAGGCGCGCACCTCTGGCTTTTCAGATTCAGAATGTGTATTTTAGAAATTAATTATCACTTGCTAAAACGTAGAAAAAATACATCGTGAGGAAACCAGCACTCCCAAGAGATTTTTCAACTGTGTATGAAGCCATATCTGAGTCCTACGAACAGTTTAATCTCTGACACCAGGTTGTTCAACACCTATACGATAAAGAAGAAGATAGATAGGTGACCTGCATACTCTCCTTTACCCATTCAAACAAGCTTTCCACTCTCAAGTACTGCCATACATTTTCTCGTCGACATTATTACGATAACTACTTATATCAAATAGAGCCAGTTATATATATAACGTCGAGTTAACTAAATATGTCGGCGGGTGAACGACTCGCATCTATTTCAGACTTAATAATTATATACGGTAAAAGGAATGACTTGTCTTTGCCTGGCAGTTGTGAATGGGTAAGATTTTGAAGTGTGTATGGAAAGGGTTAGAAATCTTGAAAGATTTCCATGAGACTCCGTATGGTTTTGACTGAATAAGTTGAGGATAGAGGGCGCTGGAGTATATAAGGTCTAATGTAGTTTTTCGTGTATTTCGAGATTTTAGTGTCATGTTGACGCATTGGTTATGGACCTACTTTTAAGTACGTGGGTGTGGGTTCGAACCTGGCATGTACCAATGTGACTTTTTCTATGTTATATGTACTTTCTTAGATAATTTAAGACACCACTAACTAACGGTGAAGGAAAACATCGGAAACCTTTCATCTGCGTGAAATATATTTTCAATTATAATTCGAAAGACACGTGGAACCATAGAGTATTCAAAAAAATATTAGAGTGATAACGTCAACCACATTGCCTTGTGCGGAGCGAAAGCAGGTCTCGCCATACAAATGTTAAAATGTCATTTTTTCAAATTAAGTTTTCTAGACGTTTTTCAAAATTTTACTCATCAGTTAACCATGATGTAAGCTAAAATGTAACTTTTTCGCTCGTAGAGCCTAGTTGAACCGCAGTCGAACGAGGTATGATCGCAAACGGAGCTCGTGTTGCGGCCGCGTTGTTCATACCCGTGCTCACGGTTCATACTTCTATAGGGTTGCTCTATTTTTTTCTTATATACTCTAAGCGTGGAGCCATCTATTACCATAAGTACGTTATCGTTGTTTACTTTGGGAACAGTACTTTTTTCGGGACGAAAGATACCCTACACCTAACAACGTATGATTGCAAAATTTCAGGATAATCTGTTCAGTGAATTAGGCGTGAAAAGGTAACAAACATACTTTCGCATTTCTAATATTAGTTAGGATAATGAAAACTTAAGTTATATTTTAAATAGTTTATTAAAACCATAATAAACTATTCAAAAAATAACTTAAGTTTTTAAAACCACACTACTAGGATTTTCTCCTGTTTCGTAGGTACCTACAATAACAGACAATATAATTTCACAATACACAAACATCCAGACCAAAACCAAATATCTGTGTATTACCCAAATATTTGTACCGAGCGGGAATTCTCGCTATACCAAGCCCGTTACCACAGTATAATAATCATACAGTATGGTAACTACGTACAAACGCTCGAAACGGCACACTCACACAACGACGCGTATGCGATGCGTAACAACGCGACTCCTAAGCGAACGTCGCGGTACTCGCAGTATCAAAAACGCGTCGTTGCGCATGTTTGTTAAGTGTTTCGTTTTCGAGCCTTTGTACGTAGTTACCATACTGTTTGATTATTATACTGTGCCGCTACGCCAATCGTGTAAAGGTACGGTCTACATATTTTCGACAACCTAGTGAGGACTTATTAATGTCACTGACTGTACTCTTTTCTTCACAAACACCGCTTGTTGACAGTAAAAACTGTTTTAATATATGATTATGACAGTTCGATGGTGGTGGTACATATACTCGTATGAGACAAAACACGCTCAGGTTGAGTGAGGCGGCGTGGGCGCAAATAATTATGTACACTGTAAAAATTTATTGTACGATCAACTATTCAATTTTATTAATGTAGGCAATTGTTTGTAGTTGTACATGCGTGTGAGCATTTGTGGGCGAATGTTTGGGTATTGGATTTAAGATCATGAACATTCGATTCAATTTTTTAGTTAATTGCAAATGTTCTTTCAGCAATGACAAAAAGAAAATTTTGTAAATCATTTCTAGATTTTTCGAAATTTGAAGTCTTTTTTTTAGATTTTTATAGTTTTAAGAGGCGCAAGCGTATAAAAGCATGTGTAAAGTGTTATTCGAACTCCCAAATAGTGGCCAAGTCCTCAAGTTTGCTTTCATCATCAAATCATGAAAATCTTTTACTAGTGAATAATATCCTTAGTGATATTTAAAACATACACATCCTTAAAAGGGGTCATTGAACTCATCATTATGAACAACTCTTCCTATCTATGTAATCAGCTGTTTCATACTTTTTTCTGATTTTTTGTTTTGCTATTTTTTGAGATTTTATGGTTGGTCCCATAGTATGTAAATTGTTCATAATGATGAGTTCAATGACACCTTTTAGTATAGTACAACATGATTTAAATTTCACCCTGTATACTTAAATTCTTTTTTTAAAGAATATCCCAATTTGGCCTACCAATCACGGAGAAATCAATTCATTGAGAATCTTCTTTTTCAGTAAATTGTTTAAGTAAAATAAGTATGTAGTAGAATCTAGAGTGCTGATAAGGAATCAATGATAATTACCCCAGGTCAGTTGTCTATTTTGGGAAATAAAGAGGTCGTCTATTTACTTACAAATATGTTTTATAAATGTTCATAAAATCATTCTATTCAGAAAAAATACTCATGAATTATCTAAGTACACATTTATATTTTCACGCGTTTTAGGATTTCATTTCTTCATGGCAGTTTCCTATTTGTTATGAAACAGACAGTGACACGTATGATTGTGTCCTCATAAATAATACTTAAATTATGTTATCGATCAATAACTTACTATGATCAGCGTAATACAGTTCGATTCAGATTATGCTTACCATAAAAATGTATTATCATCGGAACTGAATCAACTTGTACAAATTCAACTCCGTAGGATAAAAGGCAGTGGTTCTAATTCATCTTGCAAGATTTGGCCCAAATATCCTACAAAGCAAGTTAAATGAAAACTTGTAATAAAAAAATCACCTACAACTAGCTACTCTATCATAGAGAATTTTCTAGCTCTAGGTGCTACAGTTCTCTTAAAAAATAGAATCTCAAAGATCAACTATAAACTCAAATAATAGAAAAACAAAACTCCATGTTATCCGTTGGTTACATCCTATCTGTTAACATTTCCTCACGACAAGTGCCATGAGGGGCCGCCATGACACCTCTCTATTTCGAGATCACTGCAATAACAGTACCAATGGTATTTTTATTACTCACTCCCGTTTATTTCAGTTACAATTTGACAAAATAAAAATAAGAAGGGCCAGCGTTGGCGGCGTAATGCGACACTCTGCTTGCTTTACATCGACGACTCTCTTCTCCGTACACGTCTAAGATTAGGAGGGAAAACGTTAATGGATATCAAAATGGTTTTAAAACCAGTGGCCCTTTAATGAGAGTGCGTTCACCTCAAGTGGGTAAATGCTGTGCGTTTTTGGAAACAGGAACGAGACGTTTCCGTGTTTCAGTTTTTCTTTCATATGTTAGTGGAAGATTTCAATTTTATTTTGTTTACTTTTCAGTACATGGCTGTGTTTTTGTTTTAGATATTTCATTTGGTATTATGGGTTGTATATTGTGTGATTCTTGCTTATATTTTACGATAATCTATTCTAAAATAGAAGGGTATTCAGTTTATTTTTATATTATATTACTACGTTAACTGGTTAATTTTAGAATTATTGTTAGATTTTTAAAATAAGAAGCAAAAATTCACATAATTCCTATTAGCAGATACCTACATATTTATACGTAGGTACAATGTGTATACCAGTCATGGCGGAGGGCGAAATTTTCCAAGAGGTAAGCCGGAGCCAATCCTGAGAAAAACCAATGGCACAGTCAGTAGGCATTATTGACTGCTATTTTTCAATGGGAAGCCGGACAGCCGGTAGGAATCAAGTTTTATGGAGCCTTCGCCACTGGTGTATAGTTGTATATACAATACACGTAGCGAACGATTTGTTTAAAAAAGTAAGAGTAGCGTTTTATATGCTGGACTAGGGACGTGTACTTGATAACAAGATACATTAACTTTTAAAATACGCAACCAGCTTCAATTTCGGCAATAATAAACACTCAGTAGCGTCATTCTCCAGTTATCCTTAATAAATGAGGCGTCAAACAGATACAAACTCCATACAAAACAGATACCGTACAATCGTTACACCCTGGTGTACAAACAAAAAGTGGAAGAATCCAGAGAATTTTACATAAAATTAACATTTATGTACGTAATAAAATGCCGAACCACCACTAAACAGCCGACGGAGGCGCTTCCACGATACTTAGCCGATACGATCAGACATAAACACGCCAACTCGGCGACTTATAAATTCAACACCTGTCTGACTGTCAGAACTATTGTTTATTGTCGTAGCTATCGCTACTGCAACATACATTACCACTTGGGTTAATAATACGGCAGTAAACTGTTACAGAAAGTAAGCAACGTTGTGGTTTTCGGGTGTCTTTTCGAATCGCGTGAAGGCAGTCTTTGCACGCAAATGGTACGGTGGAACCGCACCTCGCAGAACTTATTTCCTCTAAATAATTGCCAGTCATCAAGAGTTTTCCAACTGTTTTCGTTATGTGCGTAATGTTTCTATTTATGTTTGATTGTAGGGGTGATGGTGCCTACACTAATACGTTTGATGGTTATGTCTGTTCAGCAGTAAGTCGCAATGACAGGCGTTTTCATCAAACAACACTTTTATAAATTAAAATAAATATACAAAATATTTCGGGTACAGCAGGGTCCCACGAAATATTGGTTAGCCACTCTGCCAACTGAACTATTCGTAATCTTACATTAACTTCTACAAATCCTGATGGTAAACTTTTTATTAGTTTAAACGTAATTTTTTCATAGTCGAACACATATTGAACTTAATGAAGAGCATGTGGAAGCAATTCTTCTCAATGTATGCATCTCCAATAATCTTCATGGCATGTTTATGCAGAATTATTTGAAAATACAAATAAATAATATCATTTATAATTCTTATCTATCTAATCTTATCTCATAGTATTAATGATTGTTGGAGTAGACCAATCAAAAAGAAAACGTGAAGCGGTTGACGAAGAGAGCATCGTTGGCCAGCGAGATGGCATAGACTGCTGGTGGAGCGGTATAGATACTTTTGTATCTTTGGCTGAAAGCCGGGTTACATCTCGTTCTGTAAACTTTCTAAATATCAATAAATAATGAAATAAAACACACTAAACGTAAAAACCTCTAGTATCAAGTATATTATTATAACCTAGTCTAGTAAAGTGACCGTTGGAGTGCCAAATTTAAAGTCTTAATATCAAAACCCAGGCAAAACGCACCTCGGACTTTTCAGATTTATATGCCACGGGCATATTAGAAAATTATTACCACTTGCTAAATCGCTGAGAGAAAACGTCGTGAGAATCCCAGCACACCTGAGAGATTTTTCTACGGTGTGTAAAGCCTTGTCAGAGGCCTACAAGGCCTTTCAACTCTGACACCAGGTTCTTTGTCAATTATACGATAAAGAAGAAAGATAAGATGACGGTTGTCTATTTCACACAAACCATGTTTCGCTGCCAAATAAGTAGAGTAAGTTTCGTGCGCACGCACTTGCAGCTATGTGCTGACCCGTTTAGTATGTGATTTGTTACTGGAATGCTACCTACTACTGCAAACTACATTTTCAATGTTGAAAACAATTGTTTGGATATGTGTGTAGTGCTTGATAACTAGGACTATGGTTCCAAATACTAATTTAATTTCATATCTGAAAAAAATCTAGTGGAGTATTTTCGTTGTATAATAAATCGAGTAATTGGAGAACTTTTGTCGCTAAAACGAGAGGCGTTGGAAAAATATCAAATTAATATGAAGAATATAATAAACCACCGATCAAAATGGCGCCAACATTTAACTAATCAATCCTACGGCGCATTAAAATTTGAAACATTTAGAGAAAGCCCTATTAATCTTCTGTTGCAAACTTATGAAAAAGAATTCTCTATCGGCCTACATATTTAGAACATTTGAAATACTTCATTTGTTTACTAAAGAGCTGGGAGGAGTTGCCAACAGTTTGGAACAGAAGATTATATCGTCTACTTAATAATTCTATGGAAAAACATGTGGTATAATTAGAACAGTACCAGCGGAAATATCTTTTTGTTTCGTCTGTCGTTTATTAAAACGTGAGATTTTAATGTGTTCATTGATAGTTAAGACAATAGTCGAGGAATTGATTTTTTTTATTTATTGGACCATCAGAAGCATTGACCAGTGTTTTTAACCTCACATACTGGGTAGGTACTAAAGGAATAAAAGAGTCACTGATAGAAAGGACTAAGAGTTGACGTTTATTGTGATAATGCTCATAGATAATTTTATGTAAAGGGAAGACACAACAATAGAACATCTAGTGTTGTATACGCTACTTGTGCTGGTTACGTTTTTACATTAGCTATTCTAAAAGAAACATTAAACGATTTTCATTTTTTCTTCTACTCTATATCTACATAAATTATTTTTTGAATACTGAGAGTTCAGAGCGTCACAAGGTATGCAATCCTAGAGCTAAAAATATAATCATAAATTAAAATAAAACTTTTTCAATTGTTTTCTCATCTCCTCGCAAACGTTTTACGTAAACGGATTAAATTGTCGACCGCATTTATTTTGGGCTAACGGTGTTTTTGTCAACAATGTGGATTTCTGAGACACGCTTAAGTCGTGTAACGTATCTTTTTAACATTATTATTTTAAAACGAGTGAATGAAAAAAGATTGACTCCATAAGTGTATAAATGGAATAAATGGATTTTCTTTCTTTCTTTCTAATTCTAATCTTCGTTCAATTCATGATCTCTTCAGATTTAGATCGAGAAATTAGACCAAATAGATCTTTCATAGGTAGGCTTTCTACGTAAAATTCATTTTGAGTTTTTATTAACTCGACCGGCTTTCAGCCTAAGATACTTGACACACCTAAACCCAGCATTACTCTGAGCCTATCCAAACGCAGCACAAACAGTGCGTAAGTACATCTTCTATACGCTTCGGCGTGTGACTTTTATGACATTGACATAAGGTTGAAATTGTAAAGGTTCGCGCCCTGTGATACAAGTATACAAAGTTAGGCAATTAGGGAAACACGCAAGGCAACGACATCGCCACCACGCGTGCAAAGTGGACGGCTTCTGGGGGATTTTTCATTAATGTTTATGGTGGTTTCGACACTATTCACATGCAGTTTAAATAAGTGATTCTTTAAATGCTTTTTTAGTTTTTTTTTTGTCTTTAGATACTTGACGCCCCGGTATCTATTCTGTGGCGAAGCGGCGTGATTCTCTGGTCGAGCTGAAGTATTTTATTATTTTGCTGTAGCTAGACTCTACCATTACCTCTACATTGCCTATCTAGTTAGTTAATCTAGTTAAAGACCTTAAAACATTAAACTAGCTTTTGCGAACAGTTTCGGAAGGATGGGGTGCGGTGCGGGATAAAAAGTATTCTATGTGTTAATCAAGGTCGTGGTAGGTATAGCTGTGTGCTAAAGATCCGTTCAACGGTTTATGCATGCGTGATTGAGATACATATATCTTCATAAATTTTCTCATGTAGGTACCTACCTTAATTTTATATTGGTACGATAGGATACTTCCTATCGTACCAATATTAAGGTAGGTAGGGTTTCGAGAAAATTAAGATGATATTTGCTCAAGATTACTAATGTTTTGAAACTTTCGAATCACGAACTCAGATGCTGATGCCCATCTTTTTAATCCTTCTTCTTATCGTATAGTTGATAACCTGGTGTCAGAGTCTAGCCCGTAGTCCTCTGACATGGCTTTACAGACCATTGAAAAATCTCTCAGGTGTACTGGTTTCATCATGATGTTTTCCCTCGCCGTTTTTGCAACTGAAAATTAATTTATAATACGCACATAAATTACGAAAAGTCATTGGTTCGCGCCTTGGGGTCAAACTCAAGACCTCTGACTTGTCAGTCTACGATCATATCACTAGGCTATCAGTGCTATATCTTTTTAATAACATAAAGGGTTCTACAAAACAATAATAAATAATAACTATATACCTATCGGATATTAAATATTTAATAGCGATATAAAGGCAATCAACACAATGTTTTCGCAAGTTTTTATAAACAATTCATCAAGCTATTAACTAAACGTACTAAACAGAACTATAACTGACGTTTTACAAGTAAAAAATAATAGTTTCCTAACGGTTTTCAAAGCCACGTATTTTTATTGACGCTGGAGTACTGGCCATTAACGTTTTGCTGATTGATGTCATTATTTTGCGAATTGCGCGGGCATTTCGCGAAAATACCGAGACAAATTGTAAAATTTTGTTAAATGCGACTTTTGTGTGTATGGTAACAGTTGCTTCTTTTGTCTGTTTGTATGTATCGGAGGCATATACCATGTTGTGCTATTTTGAACTAGTAAGGTGAGACGTGATTTCGGTGCTCCCTTTACGTGTGTTCATCAGTTTAACGCTTACATAAAAAAGCGATATTACATTTTTTTTTAATAAGCAAGGAGCCACCATTGATTATAAAACAGTTTGAATTTATTTTATAGCTGCCCTTTAGAAGGGGAACAATTTTTTTTTATATGAAATTTTATCTAGTTTTTTAATCCTTTAAAATCTAAAAAGGAATTTACATATATGATTGAAAAACAAAATTGAAAAAAAAAACTTTCGGTACTAAAAATTAAAATTCTGAAATGCAGCACATAAGTACCTACCTATTTAAAAAAATAAGTAATTCCGATAGCTAAGTAGGTAGTAGATACCATCGATACCATAGATTAATATTTTTTTTCAAGCAAACCAATTCGCAAAAGCTATACAAAGATAATAATACAACAATGTTCATTTATCCTAACTTTTATATACTTTTAGTACCCACGAGTACCGTTAGCAAATTAATTGGTAATAAAACAAAAAATTGATTGATAGAACATAGCGATTTTAATAGGACTCCGATGATTGTACTCCTAACAGATATGGTGTAACTATTTGCCAGTTTATTGTAATGTAATAATCGTTATTTTATTGTAAGTAATTATTGCACCTAAGGGGCTATTGAAAGGAATATTCAATTTTAATTGATACTTTCTAATCTTAAGTTTTCTGAATTAAGTAAAATTATGCGCTCTTTGGAGGAATTTGCCCATAATCATAAAGGAGGTTGGCGATCGCAGTAGCAGAGGATTGCTGTTATACAGAAGGAAGCAGCTGCCCATTCTCTGAATCTTTCCCTTTGTCGCTTCTTACGACACCCGCGGGACGAGTAAGGGTGGTTCTATTCTTAGGCCGGAAACCACAATATTTCTATACGTATATCTAATCAATTCAAAGCCAAGATTAGTTCAAACCAGCACATTCGTCGTGAGTTTGTGTTCACAAAAGTTATACCCAGCTTTACAACTATTTTGTAACTTTTTCTATGGAAGCTAGAAAAATAATGTAGCACTTAGAAGTTAGTCCTCAAATAGAAACCATAACTTTCAATACTAATGTGACAAGTTTGTCTCTGGTGTCACTTTACCACGAAATAAAGTTTATTTTTAGAAGAAAATAAAGATGTTCGCAGTAAAATTACTAGTCACTGCACATAAATTACGGTAATTTTTATTGGACGACTTAAATACAACGTGTACCGATCTATAAATATGTGTTTGCGCACATTTCTTGTAATTCAAACATTTGTCACATTTTTATTCACTTACGCATTACGTTCTGTGGGATAGAAAGAGCCAGAAAGTCCATACGGGCTTTGGAACATGTCATAGGATTTACAGTACTGTAAAACAAGCGACATGTACTTACAGCTTGGCAAAAAAATGTCTGAGACGGTGACAGCTGGAACTAAAAACAAAAATCTTAATAAATAAGTTTGTGACTACTAGAATAACTTAAAAGAATAAAATAATAATAATAAGATTAATTTGTAAATAATTTTAATGTAGTTCTTAATTTTATTTTTAAATGTATAATTGTTAATTCCTTAATAAATAAAAATTTCCACTTTAAAGTAATTCTTTTGTTTATATTTGATGACAAAAAATGTCATAGAAATATGTAAGTACCAAATAACTTATAATTTTGAGTTAGCTAGGTAGTTGGGTTTGAACCTCAGACCTCTGACTTACCAGTTAACGGTCATAGGTACCGCTATCACGATTCTGAATTGGTGCTTAGATCATTAAGGTGTTGGTGATTTAAAGTGATCTCGACGTAAACCTTTTACATATTTTTATTCTGTGGCGTGTAAGGACGGACGATGTACGGAGTCGGATCGGACGTGCCGACCGCCATTTTTAAATTATGATTGAGTGCGAAAAATTATTATTGCTCTCGCAAGCGTTATTAGCATTATTTATATTAATTCTATTGAGATTTTGGTAATTTAATAATACGAAGCACTTTGATGATAAAAAAAGGACTTTTATCTAAAAAAAAACTTAACTTACGCATAAATATGACAAATAAAATTAATTAAATAAATAAAGGATATTTTCCTTTTTAGATAGAGAATGTAATGCTACTTTTGTTTGTTTCTGAGTAAGAGTGATTAAAAAAAGTATACTTGAATTTGTGATAAAATTCAAAGGACCAAACAGCTATTATCTTTGGTCCTTAGGCACCTACTAAAATGTTTTCTTATAATTTTAGATACCTATATACCTTTAAACAGTTTCATACATTAAGAAGCATAATAAAAATAAGAATCCCAAATCAGACCAGACCAGCATAAGGAAGCCATCTTGGTAACGGAGACAGCACTTTGCGTCGTCAAAACAAACAATTTATTTTTACAATTACGTGGGTACATTGACGGCTATTTCTGTAAGTACATCGTAATCTTCTTGCTCTCGCGCCGATCACGTAGTGCTGAGGCCGGATTATTTTCAGGTATTTTTTATAAGCTTGGAAATTGATTATACCAATACACCTGTCTTTATTAAACGAGTTTTTTTCTATTAGGTACTCCCCTTCTATAGATTTTTTTTTAAATTTAATGTCATCGTTTGTTTAGCCGGCTCGACCGGGGGAGTACCACTCTCCCGGCATTCGTAATGTTTCGCTAGGTCCTTGCATACAGACCGCGCAGTCGCTTTTCTCGCAAAAGCTTTTAGTTTTAATAGGAAGGACTTTATAAAAACCAATACAGGTACCTACAGTAGCACCAATAAGGAAACACCCGAAACGCCAAAAAAAACTACAATCCAACGCGGAAAATGAAAAAACCTAATAACCATATTACATCACTTCCATTAAAAATTCCTAATAAAAATCATTTTTATTCTAATACGCGGCGCCAACGCAGCTAAATCAAAGCGTAGTGTTGTCCAATAGAAGCGTATATCGCTCAGCGGTGTCTGAATAATGCTGGAGACCAGATTAAACTTACAGAGACATTATAAATATACTTTGATCGTGGTAGGCGTAGGGCCTGGTGGATGCGGTATTCCATATTCAAAAAGTAACTTTTTTTATTTTTATTGTATGGAATCTTCATGGCTGCCCTCATGGCTGGAATCATCAGAGGCTATGTGATATATATCAGAGGGGGTTATGTCCGACTCGCACGAACTTAACACACGGTGTTCCTCCACGAACTTTTGGGCGGAAGTACGGGTGCACTTGCGCATACTCCACTCCACATCACTTAAGAAATAGGTACGTCACTTTAGGGACTGGTTAAAAACCAGTAGCAGGCATCTGGCACATGCTGAACTAGTTTCCATTTTGGCACAACCGTATGGTAGGTACTAACATCATTATTCTTTTGTTCCCGCGGTACCACGGCACTACAAGTGCCATGCGTGATATTATGTTTGTTTGAACGGATAAAATGGTAGTTGAAATATTTTTAATTTGTCAACAAATACAAAAATGTCCGCTCCACATCGCCCCGTACTATTCTTCCCACGTCTGCGTGGTCGAGTGCATCCCACCCACGCCATTCTGTATTATTTCGGTTGACGACGCCGCGTTGCCACACCGCTGTGAAATATGTACCACCGGTCTAGTTGCGGGATTCTGTGATAGTACCCGAGATCGTAGAATGAGCAAGGAAGGCAGTTAAATAATATTTTTCAATCGAAATATGAACATGTAAAATAAAGCCCTCATTTAGTTGTACTATTTAATGACTACAAGTCTAACGCAACAATAGATATACACATAAATAGACATTAAACTCATTTGAGTAAATATTTCCCAGTAAATTACATACAAACATTTTTATAAAGTGTTTGTGCATGCGATTGTCGTGGTGGCGCATTGGTTACGGACCCGCTTTTCAAGCGCGTAGGTGAGGGTTCGAACCTGGCATGTACCAATGTGACTTTTTCAATGTCATATGTACTTTCTTAGTTAATCTAAGACACCACTGACTAACGGTGAAGGCAAACATCGTAAGGAAACCTGGACTTTAATAGTCTGAAATCGCCAACCCGCAGTGAGCTAGCGTGGTGATTAATGCTCAATCCTTCTCTGTATGAGAAGAGGCCTTTGCCCTACATTGGGACAGTTACAGGCTGATTTATTTGTGCATGCGATGCAAGTAGGTACTTAAAAAAATTGTGGAAATAAAAATCGATTAGCTGTTCGTAACCCTCTTCGTGCTATCGAAATTCTCTTCTACATTCAATCATCTTAGGTGGTAGTTACATCCACCCCTTGTATGAAATACTCAGAAAGTACTCAGTATTTTTTTTGACATAACCGACCCGTCTCTGATTCAAACTTCAAACTTCGAACATTTATTTTCAAACTAATAAACAATAGGTCTAATTTACAAAGAATTATCGGGACGTCTGGTCGAGGCATCTCGTGACCAAAATGCTGGTCTGTATCTGGCCCAAAGGCTTAGTATTGCCATCCAGCGAGGCAACGCAGCCAGCATTTTGGGAACGTTGCCTACAGGTAGCGGTCTTTTGGATTAAGTTTATCTTTTTAATTAGTTTATATAGATAGTTTATTTCTAGGTGTATATATAGTTAGTTATTATTCTTGTGCTCGACCTTTTATCTATTTCAAATAAATGAAATCTTTGAATTTTATTTACCAATAGTCTAATCTAAAACATTGTGTGCTTATTACTTAGCGGCCCTTTACAGCAGTAGCAAATTTCAATTGATTATCATAAATGGATCCAATCAATATGCTTTTACATTTCTAAAATACTTTCTCAGTGTCAAATAACTATTACAATAACGAAATCACTGTTAATTAAAAGTAGACAAATTGTCATCAAAGAATCTTGAAGTTGTGCCAATATTACAAACAAAAGAAAACTGGATCCTTATTCAGATCCTTTTAAGCCGTCACTCCGTACTGAAGGACCACGTATTGAAACTGCTGACACAAGGACCAATTAGCCAGACTAATTATACATTTTAACGACTAGAAGTAGACTACTTTAAGTAGGGTTCTCTGCACAGTTAGTCAGATTTCACCTATATACTAAACGCGATCAATTCAAGTTAAACTCGGTTCAAGCGTTAACGGAGTTCAGAACTGCAATTTGCGTAAGGCTGAACTTAGTTTTATTAAACTCGGTTTTTGAAGTGAATGGTGAAATTGGGCAGACTCCAAGCCATGGGCGTATATAAGGGGGGGTTTAGGGGGACCGGTCCCCCTTAGCATACAGCTAAAATAAAAATCAATGAATATTAGATGCAAACGCAACTACAAGCGATAGTAAGTACGCGCATACAGTACATCCCCCGCCCTTTACCCGCGCACCGCATATTGTGAAATTATATCTGTGTGAATCTCGGGCAAAAACTACATAGTTTATCTTGGTACATTTTTGGATCCTCGAAAATTTGACAGCTATAGCTACGCCCA
Source organism: Protodeltote pygarga (assembly GCA_936450705.2). Taxonomy (NCBI): domain Eukaryota; kingdom Metazoa; phylum Arthropoda; class Insecta; order Lepidoptera; family Noctuidae; genus Protodeltote; species Protodeltote pygarga. The sequence goes on along the minus strand of OW388250.2, from coordinate 16,103,204 downwards.
TGCTCCAAGTTAATGGTTATCTTCAATAAACACCTCTTCTTCTTCTACGCTCTAAGACTAACCTCAACAGTGAGAATTTATAAAGATTATACACCATCATTATTGGTGTACTTGTGTACTGGATTTACGGGTTTCCGTTACCTTAGTAATGCTAGCGATAAATCGATGGGATTTCGTATGCAAAGCACCATACTCTGTACAAGTACCTAATGCGTGGTTTATGAGACAATATTAATCTTAAAGATTAAATCTTTTTGAGTTTGGCAGTCGTATTTATTTATGTGTATTAGAGAAATTTATGTTTAGTCTAGTAAATACGTAAAGTATATATATAGACCACAGTTTTGAATTAAAAGGGTAAATGACTATAATGTTCTCCGGACCGAATTTCGGTCACAGCGGCCAATCTCAGCGGACATTAGCCAACTACGCAGGAGTTATTATAGTACACAAATGTGTGCACAGACACAGGTGCACTCTCTATTCCCTCACTCTCTTAGTCCGATAGGACGGCAAATCGACACGACCGGAGAGAGAACAGGCGCAGGGCTAGCCAACGGCTTTAGGTACGTGATTTCCGAGGCACGGAGCAAATGATAATTAATTTATAATACGCACATAAATTATGAAAAGTCAGAAGTGCTGGCCTTGGGTTCGAACCTGAGACCTATGACTTGCCAGTCAACGGTCATACCATACCACTAGGTTATTACGACGACAAAAATGACTATAGGTACTGTATAAAATTAGTACAAATTTGATATCACCTTAAAGAAGGCTTGAAATTAATAAAACCTCCGAAAATAATACTGAAGTTTGATTAAGTGCGGGTAGAAGTTAACTTAATTTTGGGGGAGGGGGGGATCGCTAACCTCTCCCCGCGACATTTCGCCTCTATCACTCATCCTCAATACCCCTTACACAACCAAAATCTAGGTACTTAAACGCCAGTCGTAGCGTGATTTTAAATTTAAAAAACTAGAAAAAGCTTTTAACCAACGAAACAACTTCCATAATGTTACTTTTAAAACATAATCCATTTAAAGTTTTAATTAACTTTTGTATAAAAAGGACGTAAATAAAACGTAAGTATCTTTATTTTGTACTACAAACAATGAATAAAAAGGCAATATAGAGTCATTCATGGTCTTTCCTTAGAAGAATCATCATACAAAAATTTTTCTTCCAACGTCTTTTATTCCTGATTTCTTTCAAAATTCGAACAGAACACGTCATCAAAAAAGGAACTCTTTCAAACCGAACCATAGACTAGTAAAAACGGACATACCAGGACCGGCATACCAAAAATTACTCATATCAACCATACTCATTTGAAATCAGAAATATAAGTAAAAAAAAAACAACGCAATCGCCACGTGCCCCGCGACGGAAACATATATGTCTCCTACTCTTAGCCCGCAAGTACATCGTCTTCCCCTCCCCCCATAGTAGCAGCTATTTCTAGTAACAGAGACACTACACTTGTAGGTACTTTACTGAATATCTCGATGTGACTTTCTGGGATAATAGAGCTCTGATTATTTTAGAAAGGACGACAAACCATTTTTATATTTTAGTTAGTAAATAATACCTATAAAACAAATAGCATTAGTATCCCCAAACTTTTTTAAAGTCGGCTTTATTATTCAACCAGATTCAGCTGAATATCAGTTTTCCATAGAGTAGATATCTGTTCCACGGAGTATCGTATCTGATCCCTGCAATGACACGAATGTGTGAGTTCAGATATAAGACATAGTCAACTATAAGACTTCCAAATTAGTTCAACGGCTACCACATTAAGTAGTAACCTGGGTCTACTGATTAAAGTGCTCTTCGAAGCATTAGCCATAAATGAAATACCACAAATGACCGCTGATCTATGCTTAACCTAAGCAATCGCCATCAATCGACCTCGGGTATCAATTTAACGAGTATCTCGTAATAAAAATATTAGCGACGTCTAGCAGTTTCTTGAGACACGATGTCGGCATGCGGGTTGCGCGCGCATCCGGAGCGGCGCGCGCGTCTCGTAAGAAAACAACGTTGCACGCGCATCCAACTGAGTCATGTTTGCGATCACTTTTAGTTAGATTTGGCATGTTTAATCAGTTATATGGACTAGGAATGCATCAGTGACTTCTTTATAAACCAGGTGCAGTCAGGTGACTACACATCCAATATTTATGCCATGGTATTCCAGAACGATAGATTATTTAAAAAAGAATCTAGATTCAAAACTAGATATTTTGAATTTGGAATTTAGTTTCGATAAAAAAGCCTCAATTTAAAATCTCTACATTGAGATTTCGTTTTGGAAAATGTGACTCCACCAACACTAGATCACTGTGAAGTATGTTATGTATACATAATATGTACCAATTTTCTCTTATACCTAATCTCAATTTATTAGAAAGGACCTTTGCCCAGCAATGGGACAGAACAGGCGTTATTTATTTATTATTAACGTAGTGGCAAATCGTATTAATAAAAATATTTGTTAGACTTTTTGGCTATTCGCGACATCATCTGATGCGTGCTTACATCCGGAGCATGTTAAAAAACAACGTCGCACGCGCAGTACTTTATCTGACTCATGTACGATCAATTTTAGCTTCATGTTAATACAAAATGCGTTTCATATGCTTTGTTTAATTACTTTAATAATTAACGGTGCATGTGAACTTCGTCGGCATCGAAGCGTACTGAGCATGGTGTCGACATTTACGAATTAGTTTAAGAATCAATACACTTATATTAATGTTTGTTGGTTTGTTCTTCTTTCATGCTGCAGCACATAATTTTTATGCATAGCATCCTAAATTTTTTATAAGAGAGAACAGAGCCCAGCGCGGGAGAAACTAGTAAACCATAATCATTAATCAGGTAAGGTAAAATGGTCATCCTCATCTTAGGGTGGTCACCCCATGGTGGATCGAAATAAATAAACTCTGACTCAGCAACTTTTTAAATATTTTGACATTATTTATACGTATTTGATATCTGTCATAGAGATCTTGGATTCATAGAGTTAGTATATAATATAGTAGCTCGCACATATAACTATAAAAGAAAGACAATGTTTCTCCTTAGCAGATGCCAATGCAACGATACCAATTCTTAATTCCTCCCCCATGACGGCCCTAGGGCTACACAAGCTAAAGTTACCAACCGGTAAAATCCTGATTACCGACTTTCCTCTTTACCAAGTACCTCCTACAAATTAACAGCGAGCTCTTAGTACATTATTGCAAGGTAATTTCACTTTCACACCTCTATTAACAATTACCAGTGACGTAGAAGTTAGTCACATCTTAAGCACGTGAATTGCGATGAGTAATCATCCGAGTGTGTCTATTGCTTAAGTGAAATCTAGATAGATGACTAATTGTTTAAGTAAGAGAGATTAGACGGATCTAGAGTCTTAAGTACTTTTTGGTAGCTAGATTTTCCATGGTTTAAGATATGTTTTGTATATTTTTAAGCAAGTAATTTGAGTATCTTTACGATAAATTGCTTCCATTACAGTAAAGAACTCATAACGAATCAAATGGTCAAATGTACAGGAATTTAATGTGTATGGTGTTTTCTACATATACTTAATATTATAAAGAGGTAAAGTTTGTGAGGTTTAGGGGGTAATCTCTAGATCTACTGAATCAGTATTTAAATCTACCAACGTTTAAATTTGCTTTAAGCTTCCTTAGTTTAAAAAATGTACTAAAAATTTTTGATATGTATACGATTTTAATTATAAGGCCTTTGTGTCTATATTACATTCGATTACTGACAATTTATGAGAGCGGCACTAGCTACCACAGGATTGACAAGACACATTAGTAGTGCTTGGTGCCTTTTAATATCTTTTCTGTCTTCCTCGCAGCAAATTTGCTACCCTCCTACAACACGTTTTCACCATTCTGTTCAATTTCCGCAAACTTCTCCTAGTCTCGATGGTCAATATTAAAATCTTCCATGTCCCGCTTGGCGCAGTCCTTAAAATTTTGCCCTTTTTGACATGATAGTGAGACAGTAGACATCTTGTTGTACGAAGAGCCTAACAATGCGAAGTCAGTTCATACTGGTTTTGCATAGCTTGATGTGTAGTCGTGTCTACATTTGGTAAAAGACACTAAAATGGTTTCAAATTACACTTCTTCATTCGTAAATAAATTTCAAAAAATGTTATTCACAGCCGTTCATTTCGCACATAAGTACCTAAACTGGATGAGTGTACAAAGTGTTAGAAGTCGAATTATTCACAGTTACTTTTAAATACAGGAAATTACTGTACAATGAGTGGTTGGACAGCTTTTTATAAGTTAGGTATTTGATTTTACTGGAAGTTTGGAAGTGGTGACTTTCAAGATAGTTTGTTTTAATTACGGCGACGTGTCTCGTCACGTGACACATTAAAAAAAAATCTGAGTGAATTCGTTTTTTAATTAAATTATGAATCACAAAAGGATTTACATTTGGTTCACTGCTAAACAAATTTATAAATTAGTAAATATTTAAATTATTGTGGATTGTGAAGCGATATCTCGTTTTGGAAAAAAACAATGATGTTTATTAAATTAATCTTTGGTCTCTGTGTTATTATCTGTGCACTGCACTTTATGGCTATATATTATACCTATTAATAGATTTTATTAACCTGTCCAAGGCCGATCATTATGAAATTCGAAGGGGGAGGTCTATGTCTAATAGTAGACGTCTACCGGCTGTTGATGATGATGACAACAATTTTTTGTTATTATATTTTTTCTTAAATCTGTAAAATTTGAAAATTTTTGTCGCTTATCTACGCTAAGTCGGCAGTAATGGCTCAATATTTTAGTAGGTACATAAAAAAATAAATAAAAATATCCTAAATACTCGTTTTTATCTTGATTTATTAAAAAATGGACTTGGTCCAATAAAGACAATTTTTTAAAACAATATTTTAAAATTTTTGAGTATCATGTTTTACAAACAGTAAAAGCTTTAAAAAATTATAATCAATTTAAGTGATTGACAATAATTTATTTTTATTGCATTAACTTTAATTTATTTTTATTATGATTCTTGTCCAGGAATAAGAAAAACATGAGGTTTACGAGCTGTTTATGTATATCTTGCGCAAGAAAGTAGTAAAATTCTACGAAAAAATGGGTCATTAATGTGTTGGGAGACTCGGAAAAAATACTAACGAGTTACGAGTAGTGTTGCCATTTAAAAAATAGAGGTAGTAATTAGTAGTACCTAGTAATACAGTAGCAGATCAATAGATAGGTAGAGTTGCAAGCGTTGTCGTTGCTAGGTCAATTTTTCAATTAAGCCAGCTCATATTTTTATTTACACGTAGTTTATTTAGTAAAAAAGTCAATTCTTCTGTCAATTCTTTGATATTCTTTTAAATAAAAATAACTACAAAACTAGCCAACAATTGATATTTAGTTCTTTAAAATGTAACTAGATGGCGCTGTGCTGTTTAGATCAGTTTCTGAATCTCGCTATGGTTTTGTTACCGCGGATTGGTGTAGTCTGGATACGGACTTTGTCTCGTCGACCGATTTTGATGAAACTTGTATTTTTGAATACGTTCTAAGGCTGCAAAGTCTTTAGAATGTTAGAATTTAGAAAACAGTGTATGTATGACTATTTATGAGTGTAAAATTTATTTTTCACTTGAGTTTGAGTATAATTATGTACAATATTGTATGTATTTTATTTAGATGCGAATGCGATACAACCAATAATTTTCTCTCTGACCCTTGTTTATGCTAGCCCGGGCTGAGCCTGTAACCCTCAATAATCAAATCAGATCCAGCTAGTCCCTAACATATCCCCAAGCAACGATCTAAGCCAAGGCCCAAGTCCTATTAAGGGGCTTTAGCTGCTATTGCTCTAGGTTTAATTAACTGCTCTAGCTGGAGGCCTTTTAGTCCAGCTCCCTAGAGCTATACCGGAAAGACCACGTATTATTTACTACCACGACCACGATATTACTTACTTAAGCTTTCTATCAGTGAAATATTTTTTGTAATCGGTTAATTCATTTCAGAGTTTAGCATACAAACAAATTTTTCTTCTTCACATTATGAATGTGTATAACTTTGACTTACTTAGCTATAAATAAATTTGATAATTTAATATTTATTCAATATTTTCCACCGTACTTTCTAGGTCATTATAATATTTACAAAAACAGTCAAACGAATTTTTCCGATGACATGTTCATTTTATTGGCTTGTTCCAAAGAAATTATTCAACATTCGTGGGACAACTGTGGCCTGGTTTTAACAATTTCACTGCCTAATTAATATTAAATTACAGATTAGCGAAATAATCACCTCGGTTAGTAGCCGCCCGCCGTGCTTAGAGCTCTACACTCGAGTTGATTTAATTAAAATATATTAAAACGACAGAGCATGTGGAGATCTGTCACACCATGTTAATGAAGCAGTAAGTTAATAATAAAATAATCACAAAAAAATCTGTCTTCCAAAGACACTCCATCAAGAACTCATACACTTATTAAAAACTATATGTATAGTTTTTAGCCAATATATCATAGAATAGATACCCAAGAAAAGGTAAAAGAAATCGAGGAAGGCAAGTGGTACTAATGGAAGATGCACTAGAAAATAGTAGCTGGTCGTATGAGACACCGTATGTAGTGAGTGTATTTAGAGAAAGAAATAACTGGATAGATCTCAGTGAATAATCTGGAGGAGGAAACCTATTTAGAGGACCGATCTGGAGCAACTTCTGTTCTGCTTAAAGGCAGTTAAGCACCAAAGAAGACCACAGCACAGCTGTGTTCATATGGTTTACCATCAGGCAGGTTGTCAAACGCGTCTTTTTTATAATAAAAATGTAAATTCTTGCTAAAGAACCCTCTTTTTGGAAGTCGGTAAATAAATGTTTACTTTCAGACACAGCACAGAGTTATCTTTCCGTGTCTCAACTGCCACAGATAAACAAACCGGCTTCAAATAACAGTACAACAACAGTACAGCACACACTGATTCAATCATTAAGTCCAAATTCTTCTAATGGTGGACATTTTTATATCCATTTATAGTTTTATTAAACTCGTATGCACTAATGTTACTAATCATCATAATAATCTAAAACTTGATTGTTGTTGTGGCAACACCTGACTTTGATTAAAGATTTAAAATGATTTTCTGTGCAAACGAATTTTAAGTAAACCATAAAATTATGTTTTTTTTTTGTATAATTATAATTATGTTATGTAAAAGTGTAATGCCTGTAATGTAATTTTTACTGTAGAAAAATGAGAGGAAATTTAAAATGAGATTTTTTATTAGAAACCATAAATATTTTGGAAGAAGCTTTTAACCAACTTCAAATTATTTTTCCAAGAGGGGCCAATTCTAAATAAACAAAAAAATAACAGCTTTTTAATACATGCTGAAAAAAATACTATTTTAAAATCTGTCAGAAATTATTAAAAACTTTGATTTATGGATGGCTTGATGCGGAAAGTGCATTTCTGGACACGGTACGCATTGTTTGGAGGTTCCTATCTCTGGGAGTCCTGACCAGTACCTTGGACCCTGTTCCCGATACCGGTGGGCTACTATAAATATTTTTAAATGTATATTTCTATATAAATTAAAAAATATATTTTATGTGTTATATTTGAATAGAGATAAAATAAATTCATTCACAAACGCTCGTGTATATTTAGAACATCATTTGTAACACTTACATTCTAAACAAAAATATTATATTTTTAATGAATTCCAAAGCAGTTAAAATCTGATAATATTGACACTAACAAGTCATTAAAAGAGAAAAATATTCATAAATATTATTTTTATGTTCATAACTAAATTGATAACTCATAACTAAAGTAACTGATTCAGTTTAATATTCGAATATATATAAAAATTATATGTCTATAACTGGACTGGAAAGATTTTAAATTTATTTTAACATACATACATAATCTTTTTCCCGAAATAAATTCTAAAAGATTAACTGGAAGTTAAACCAAAGTAAAACACTTTTTTAGCATGCATTTTGCATATATAAATAACAAAGTCTATAAAATAAAACTGAAGTATTTATGTACATAAAGATTGATTTTTAACTAAGTTCAATGGCTTGCTGAACCCCGGAACTTGATTTTTTTCAAGGCGGAGCAAAAATTTAAATGCTGCCCCCGCCCGCATACATTACAAGCTTTTATTTAGTTTCAAGCCTGTCCCGTTGTCTGTCGCTCTGTAATCAAATCTTGCAAGTTTTTTTTTTTTGCTTTCGTCATCATAAGCAATTCCACAAGCATACCACAACGATTGGTCTAGCGCTATACCTAATACTGTACTATATATAATACCTAATCTGAGAGTGTATTCGTTCTTTGAACGTGCCACCCGGGGCATGGGTCCTGGATTGCCCCCTTAGATTTGGGGCCGCTTGCTCATACTTTAGAAGATAAGCGAAAGAAAGAAGATGTTATTTTAAATAATCGCTTAGTTACTATTTGCCAAGATTCAGGTTTAGTTTTGTGACGTAGCAAGTCTAAATGGTACAATTTTGACGTAAAAATCAGTTTGTCTACCCTAAAAATCCAACCGAATCGTGCGCCGCTCCTAGATCAACAAGTCTTTTTAAATTATGTAGCTTTTTAAACTAAAGCTGGCGCCAGAAAACAGATGAAACGTCATGTTTTTATCTAAATTCATTAAGTTAACGTTCGCAAGTTCGCGCGTAGAAACACCTTTGTGTTTTGTAAGTTCATAAAGGTTAAGTAACATTTCACACGTAACGTGTTTTGATGGGTGGCAGTTTGTGATATTTCTATTTTTATTTTAACAGTCCTTAGGCATATTAAACGACAACTCCGACCGGCCAGAGAAACAGTATATTTTAGTTATTTTGTATTTTTTTCACTGTGTTGAATCGAATCGAAATTAATCGAATAAATGTTTTTTTATTCTATTCTAATCGTAACTGCAAACTGACAGCTCATTTACACTTTACTGTGTATGTGTGTGTTTATGTGTAAATTGTGGTTTAGTAGGTAGGCTACTAGGCACTAGGCCTACTCATCAAAAATATCTCATAAAATTTCTAATACCGTAAGTCGTAACACTATATTTCGCACAACTTATACTTTAATATTAATGTTAATAGTTTCTATACATATATTTGTGTTTGTAATTTAGCAGTTTGTGTTTATAATATTGTATATTTAAAATTGTTATTTATATATACTTTATGCACACAAAATGTACACAGGCGTACTTAATGCCGTAGGCATTTTCTACCAGTCAACCTTTGGGTGATGCAAAGACGAGAACATGGTAGATGCACTAAGGATAGAATTTTAATACAGTAAATTATCTTATGGAGTGAAATAGTCTCTATTGACTACGCTCCTTAAATACACAATAAAAAAATATTATGACGAGACGTAGATATATGTGTATTTATACAAAATTGGCTACTGTAATTATTATAAACTAAATTAATTCAAAAAATAATTCTAAAGTAGGTACCTGTACCTATAACTATTCTAAACTAAAATATTGACTCTTTTTAGTACAAACCGACATAGTTGTAAGTCTATCTTTAATATCAAACTGTGACATTCAACTAACGCATTGTGGCCCATAAATTACTTGTTTACAACGTTTTTATTTGGTCCAAAGTGCGTGAAAACGCTACAGCATCTTACTAATTAATTTATTGAAACAATAAAAAATGTGATTTACGCGATTATGTTAAAAGCGTTATTTTAGAATATAAGTGAGTTTAGTATTTTTAACCGAATTTCAAAAAGGAGAGAATCTACATGGCTATCGTAAGTATCATAACCTACACATAATATGTAGTATGACTAGCTATCGCTTGTTTAATTTTAAACCCTATACACCTTTCTCAATTAACGGACAGTTTTATAAAATTGGTAGATAGGAATAGATTTCAGTAAAAAAAAATCCAACTATATCTATCTACAATTCTAAATAATTATAATACACACACCACCTACCTAAGCTTGTTTTCTTCCAAATCATCTTTTTCAGTCCTGATAATGTCTTATTTACTAGATATTTTACTACCTATACACATACATTTCTAGCTAACACAAAAATATACCAAATATACTATCTAATATTTACTTAAATACTTCTAACACTCATACATCAAATTAGCATACACAGCAATGATGATGATGAAATCGCGTCTAGAACCATGCAACACAACACAACCCACCCCAAAAATAATACACAACAAAAAAATACACAGAAAATACATAAAAAAAACACAAAAAGAAAATAAAACGCAGGATATTATTTGTTTCTGGTCAAGCAATGACAATGGATGATGCCAATGTTCGATTTTTGAAATACTTACCTTTGACGAAAAAAGCGTCAATGTTGGCGATGATTCCTGTGAAAGAAACAATAAATATCCTGCTTTAATTGCCCAATTTTCAGAAAAAATAAACGTAAATAATAAAATAAATCCATTTTCAGTAAATGTGCATTTGTAAATGTCATATAGGTATGCCTAAATTTCATGATATTTCAACTTATTATAGCTTACACATTAAGATTTCTATCTTAAAACACTAAGCTTACAACTATTAAGACTTTCATAGTCTAGTCTAAAGTTAGTAGTTCGCGAATTATACTAGTCACTGTCGGCAAGATAGGGACGGGAACTCGTTTTAGCCAAAACTCGTGATAAGTAATATTTATTTATCTAGGTCAGATAAATACAAATGTAAACGTTTTTTCACCCTATGTACAAATGGAAAAAGACAATGCGCGCGCGCATACAGCAGGACTGATAAGAAGTCTCTCACACTTATCCTGGCCTCCATAATTCACTAATGCGACATGAATCTTGAGGTTGAGGTTGATTTCAACAACTACGTATGAAAGTAACAGTGATATCCTAATAACCGTTTGCACTGCCAAGGTCGTAAGTTCGAAACCCAGGCACCTCTGACTTTTTGAATTAGAAATGCGCATTAGAAATTAATTATCATTTGCAGTAAAACGGTGGTAAGGGAAAACATCGTGAGGAAACTAGCACACCTGAGATATTTTTTTACGGTGTGTAAAATGTCAGAGGTTTTCCGGCCTAGTGCGTGTAATTAAGCTTTTTATGTGACGTCATATAATAGGTAGACTCTGAAAGTACGTTTACATGACTCACAGATTCGTTCACATTATTTCTAAGAAGAAAGCTTCAAGAAATTATCAACACTCAGGAGGAAAAATCTGTACAAACACGTCATCATTCCGTTCCCAGTAACGAAAGCCTTTTTTATTCTGTATTCCTTGCCATATAATAAAAAAAAAGCCAATTCGTGAGAAACATTCAGAAAGGACATTCAAACAATGCATAGGTCTCTAAAAAAAATTTAACAAGAATGATTTCGTTTGAATTTCGAAATTGGAATAAAATCTTTATTTATATTAATAATACTTATTAGATTTATAATCTATAACAAAATGGCGGTTGATTCCCGCGAAAATTTGTGTCAAATGTACGTTTAGTTTTTTCATTAAAAAAATAAAGTTGAATGCTTGATTAATTCATGTAATAAAATGTAATTGCAATGTTTATTACCGAACGTTGAATTTTTTACTTGGAACACGTGTACAAATTACAAGTATAACACAATATGATTACAAGGTTTTATCCTTACGTCAAAAAAAATATACACAGGCTATGTTATAAACAAATCTTTGCACGTCGATCTAAGATTTCTAGCTCGAATAAAAAACGACGTAATTATACCAGAAACGAATGGTAAACGATAATATTTATTACTCCAATACGTATTAAACTTATCGTAGTACAATGGCCCGCAAAAAATATGCAAAAACATTGCCAGACACTTTAGAATCGCATGCGCAAGCCAGCAATGAACAAAAAAGCTTAGCCCACTCTTTTCTAAATTATCCTGTCACGCTCGCCTATAAAATGCAATTGGCTTAAACCGAAATCGAAACTCGTTAGAATAAGGCACGTTTACACATTCTCGGACGAAAATTACAGAATATTTACAGACTACAGAATTTTAATATTTTCCTGTAAAATGTATCTAAGAACAAATAATACACAATCTCTTAAATTATAATCAACAAAACAAGCTTAATTTGTCGTTTGTTGACAAAATTCACGATAGGTTAGGTCAAATTGTTCCGTCTGGGTCAATAGGCGCATAAACACAACTTTCATTTACCAAGAGAAACAAATTTAAATCTATAAATCAAATCAAAATCGATACCCAAGTAGAAATCTGATACCTAGAACTTAATCTCCGAAATCAATAACCTACCATGCCGGAACTGTGTATGCAGCCTTAAGACTTCCTTTTCATTCTACAATCAATCATCAAGGTAAGGAAATTAGGTGTAAATTCGATTGTATTGTCAGTATGTCGAAGTGAGTTTGCGCGCAATAGGCGCACGCGTGTACCTGCGCAAGGTGACCTGCGCAAGGGCACGGGTTGTGCAAGGGCGCCCGCGGCCCCCTCCCGGCGGTCCCACGGGCACCGGCGGACACACCATTACTGAAATGACCATTATGAGAGAATAGGGTTGGCGGAGTTATCGATAGTTTTTGATTGACAATCCATAAAAGTCTTTACATCTTATTTTAACATTGCATGTTCACCGTTAGATAATTTATTATCCGATCACCATAAATATCATATCAAATCTAAAATATATGCTTGATTTATAAATCAGTTGTAAAATATAAAGTGCTCGCCATAAAATTAGACTAAGCTGTTTTATTTCTATCAATAAAAACAATGGGTGGCCAATTAACTTTCTCCAATCCACAAGACATTTGAGACACAAATCCTAAAATTCTGCTATATCAAGTTACCATTGAAGCGTCCTTTAGTTAAATACTTACTAGCCAACTCCAAGGAGCCTACTTCGATAATAACATCCAAAAATATAGGTAAAGTTGAAGTCACCCGTTTTACCGTCATTATCATGGACATTGTCAAAAATATTTAAAATAACATACGATCGTATCATTTAAACAATAATACAGCTTTTCTGTAGTTTTCTAGACTAGTTTATTAAAGCAAAACATTTTGGCTTCTTAATATGAAACAACCTACAGGGATTTAAAAAAAAAAAAATAGCTACTAACTTAAATCTTACTTTATAGGTATAATGTTGCTTTACTTTATACCATATAATGTCTTCATCATTATCGTTTCAGTAGTTTTCATTAAACTTTAGTCCCGAGTTGATTAATTTGCTATAGTTAGATAGATAAGTTGGCCACCAAATTTATGTCAGGGACCTTAGACATTGCGCTCATTTTGACAGATGACGATAATGGCGCCAGATTTAAGTTTTAATTTGTCTCAATTGAATCAATAAGTGGATCACTAGCTTTATGACTATTTGCACGCAAACAGTGATTACATAGACCTTCTAGATCATTGTTAATTGAGATAAACATCTTTACAAAAAATATCTGCCTAGAGCTCAAATCAATTTTTACCCGACTACAAAAAAAAGGAGGGTTATGATTTTAGCAGTCTATGTATGTATGTATGTATGTATGTATGTATGTATGTAAGTTTGTTCATCTGTTCCCTCCTAGCTCCTAAACTATTTGTTGTAATTCAATAAATAAGGTGTCTATCGATGCGTCTTAATGGTCTGCGGGTTATAGGATTTATGAAATTTCGTAAAATCAAATAAAGTGGATTTTAAAAATAAATTAGTCAGCTCGAAAAAAATAAAGTTAAGGTAAATTTATCGTGTTTGATATCAAATGGAAGGTCTTGATGAGCACATTCAGAATATGTATATATTATCTACATATTCTGGACCACTTCTTAGAATATCAGGCTTCTAACTACCCGTTACGACTATCATAAATATATGTGATTATAACACTGCATACAATGTGAAAACGTGATAACAATAAATATTTACTAATTAAATTAAAGTTTCTACACATCACTGCCTATTAAATTATGATTATATTTTAAAATAATGTTAATTAAATTGAGATTTCTTTTTCGTAACTAGATGGCGTTGGTTTGCGGTTTTGTGGAAGTAAGTAACATAGAGTTAAAAATACCTCCTCAAAAATCCCGGAATCGTAAACATAACAATTAAATCCCGGGATTTTATTAATATGTACTGGATTTTGACCTATAGTTTTTATTAGAATTAATTTTGTATGTAAAATAAAACTCATTAATTTAACAGTTTTAGTACCGAACTACTTAAGTATTACATTATCTGTTACCGATGTCTAAAAACATAATAAAGACTTTTTATTATAATAATTTAGTTCATATGTATTTAAAACGTTAAATTAATATTTTGGAGAATTTATTACATGTTTTAACACATGTTTGCTTATTAAATATAATAAATTATTTAATAAGAAATTTGAAAAACAACTGATACGGAAGGGATTCGAACCCACGATCTCCGACGTACCGTGCCGACGCTCTAACCGCTGAGCCACCGTATCCCATCAAAATCAGTCGAAATTTCAAATCTCTTTCTACGCCTAGGGCGTGTGGTAATATCTATCGGTGCCTTCTAAAAACTGCAAAGTTTAGAACACTGAGTCGGATAATTAATGTATTCCGTTCGATATTACCACACGCCTAAGGCGTAGAAAGAGATTTAAAATTTCGACTGATTCTGATGGGATACGGTAGCTTAGCGATTAGAGCGTCGGCACGGTACACCGGAGATCGTGGATTCGAATCCCATCCGTATCAGTTGTTTTTTCAAATTTCTTATTAAATAATTATACGTAAAATTAATTTCTTATTTCCCGGGAATTAATTGTAATGTTTATGATTTCGGGATTTTAGAGCAGGTATTATCAACTCCATGTTACTTACTTCCTCGAACTTTAGGTAAATGTACTCTTTTTATGATGATATCCCACAAAAAAGGTTTTATACAGCTTGGCAAAAAAGAGTCTGAGGCGGTGACAGCTGGAACTAAAAATAAAAATCTTAAATAACTACGTTTGTGAGTACTAAAATAACATAAAAATGATTCATTTGATTATAATTAATGACAAAAAACTCGTCATAGAAATATGTAAGCACTTAATAACTTGTAATTTGAATTGTAGTGTGAAAAGTGCGACAGCGGCGCCCCCAATTTTTCCAGACTCTTTTTTGCCAAGCTGTACTTCTTACTACTTTTCATGTATACTTCTAAGAAATATATGAGGCCATGTTTTAATAGCTCGAAGTCGCGGACGACACCTTTGAAATAAATTTAATTTAAAAAATACATGACATTGACTAAAGGTTTGAACCGAAGTTGAAAGTTAAAGAAATCTACCTATTTAAGAACTACCACATTCTAAAAAATTGTGATTAAAATGAATTTTATTGGTTTCTTTACCACTAAAAATCATTGAAAAAAAATATAGTATAAAAACTAAAACCCGACTACTTAAAATCTAAAAACAAGCTTCTTAGATTTGAAATAAAATTCTGTAGTCGGAGGCCTTAATGTATTATAGGTAAATAGGTAAGTACTAGATAATCTTCCAAGGGTAAATACTTTGTAATTTGGTGGCCTCCGACTACAGAATTTTATTTCAAATCTAAGAAGCTTGTTTTTAGATTTTAAGTAGTCGGGTTTTAGTTTTTATACTATATTTTTTATATCTAGATTTCTCGCCACTTAAACTTATTTTAAGAACCATTCATATTATCATGTTCATTATACTTTCAGCCGGAAGACGCCCACAGCTAGTTTTTCATACATGTCGATTCTGCGCTGTTCTCACTCAGCGACTCTCTAAAGGTCATCGGCCATTCATATATCAATATAAAATTTATCGATCTCTTAAAGGTACTTTTATATCAACAACTAACCCCATCACTAAATAATCGTTTCAAGTCAAAGTCAGACAAACGGAGCTCGCAGCGACAGGTGTTGCGCTCGACGCGAGCCAATCGTACGCGAATTTAGCCAAAATAATGCTGCCCTAAAAACGAATATATGGCATTTTTAAAGTATGGCAAGGTACGGCAAAACATGCAGTGAATGGTAGAGAGTAGACTGACTCGAAAGGAAAGAAAATAATAGATTTTAATCGTGTTTGAAGATAGCTTAAGAGGTCAGGAAAAACCTAAGCTCACAGGGTAGGTAAGCAGAAGTACTGGCTTGTCATTTCTGTTGAGCGACAAAAGGCCGTAGAAGCAGAAAAGTGCTATGCTACGTCAAAACGCTATTGGAACGGCAAAACTAAGTTAGATCCAATTTGGTACATCCTAACTAATGTAACGATCATTCTGAAATATTGCATATATGTTGACAGAGACGGACATAGGGTAGATTTTATCCCTAAAAAAGGACTTTTCCCAAGAAAAACAACGTTCTTATGATAATAGATGACGCCACCCGAATTGATTGTCAAATTCTAAATTAACGCGAGCGAAGTTACGAGCAAAAACTAGTTAGCAATACTTCTAAGTCCAAGTAAAGGACTAATCGTACTTTAACGTTTTCTCAGAAGTATTGTGAAATATTATTTTTTTTGTATTGTAGTTTTGGCAATATAAGAGACACAATTATAACTCCAAAGAGAAAGCCCATAACTGTCAATAAAACCTATTCATTATAAAAAAGGACAAGCGTGGGTGTTTCCATCTCATACACTTGGAAATAAAACTATTTCACACGCGTTGCCATAATGGCGGATAATGAGCAATGTATGCAAATCAATTGACCGGCAATACCGATGATTCACGAACAAAACGGCCATTACGTTTTGCAATTTTTTGCGTATTAATCGATGTTTAGAACATTCTAGAAACAGAAATATACTGCTCACAAGATTATAAAATTGTTTATATGAAAATATGAAAGAATAATTAATAAACCAGACGTAATTATAGAAACATTGCCGCAGCGAATGAGTGGTCCTAGGTTACAGAAATATAAAAATATTAATAATAGCCCAAAATTCGAATTTAAGTTACATAATATGCAAAAGTGGGTTTATGAGAATAATAATAATATCAATTTTATCAATAAACATACCCAATAAAAAAAACAAGAAACAGACAAAAAACAAGAAAAATCCGCTACGCCATTTCCCACAACCAAAAACAACAAAATTTTCCTCCTTTTAATAATAACCTAGCCAAAATAATCGAATTAATAAAACCGGAAGCTATCACAACCCTGTGTCTGATGCACTTAATTTTTCCACTATTAACCTACATAATGGGGTAAAGTGACAAGTGTGGGGTGGGTGAGTGGGGGAGGTAGTACTGACAGCTCTGCTGACCCAGTTCTGGGAGCTTCCGCCCTTTCACTCAACACTGAAACTAGTGAAAACCAACGACAGTGTAATTTAAATTCCTATTTGTTGCAGTAATTAGTTTTAAAAAGATTTTCGGGTTTTAATGGAGCGTGTTAAATTGTTTTGATTTTAGTAGGAAACTTAAATGTGTACTAATATTAAAAAGAGGTAAAGTTTGTATGTATATCTCTCCGAAACTACCAATCTGATCCTAAAAATTCTTTCATTAATAGAAAGCTACATTATCCCTGAATAAAGATTCGTTTAGTGAATCAAGTCAGAAAAAAAACAGGCAATCTGGCTGTTTATCAAGATGCATTTACAGGAAAATCAGTTTTAAAAAAGTAAAATCAGCACGAAAAGTGTTTTGTAGATTTAATTGCCCAACGCAAACAGCAGACTTACAAACATGTCATAATATCATAATAGATTAATTTTATATACAAACCCTTGATTGGGGCTTGATTGACTATACCGTTTGAAATCATATTTTGAAGATCTACCGCTAGTTCATGCCACAAGACCTAGATGGCGCTACGTTGTTCATTCCTAATTCAAATCGACATCTTATTAGCAAAAGTTACATAAAATGTGCAACCCAAATACACATTTGGATTCAAATATGTAATTCTACAATCAAGTCTGAAAAAGCTGACAATTATAACGGTAAGCAAAAAAAAATATGTGTCCTTTTGCTTAGATATTATCGACCATACTTGATTAGAGCAATTTATAGGTACGTTTATAAAACATAATGGCTTTAATTAAGTCAGCACATGCCAAAGTACAGACAACACGGCAGGTGTCGGCGCTTCATTGTATAAATCATTTTTTGCACACTGTATGTATGCTAAGTTATTTTGGAGCTGATTTTAAAAAACATAGATTTTTAATGTCACAGCTGCGCGTGCGATGTGCGGATGTCGCTAAAGGAATCAATTTTAAAATAATAAATATACTTACTGGTCTTTTGGTACATTATATTGTTTTTATTTTATTTTAACTTAAGGCGCGTGGACACTCGCTAATCTGCTATCTCTCTCGCACATTAAAAATATAAAATCAATGAACATAGTTACGAAAAATCGCAACAAACCAAGTTATGGAGAATGACATTACAAAGGTTCAGCAAAAATTTCAGTTTGATCAAAAAAGGTTTCTTACCTATATAAAAATAGCTTCAAATTCAAAATTTTCATCTATGCCATTTTTTATGAATGAAAACTTAGTTGAAATTTTTTGATGATACTTTGTAATGTTTATTTATTTATTTTATAATTATGTTGTTCTTCTAAACTTATCTGCGAGGACCAAACTCGAACCCTAGCGCGAAAAGCCATTCACTTAGCCACTGTGCCAAACGTATCGTCATTAATAATAGGTAGAAGTAATATAAACAATTATTACTATGTTAGTTTACAATTTTATACTAATTGGCGGGTACAGCAAACCTTTTTTATACCAAAAGTGTTATATTTATGCACGTTCATATAATTAATACTTGTAGTAGACGCGAATTATTATATTATCAATGGTTTAAAACTTGTATTAAACCGGTAACCGTTTGTTTATCAATTTGTTTAATTATATGGTTTAATTTTGGTTGTTTTAACTTTGTGTTTTTTATGGATTTGAATTTATGTGTAGGTTATTTAATTCATCGACTATGCATATCATATTATTCATAGCTTGTTACTATTTATAAGTATGCGCTTCCTACAGTGCTAATCGTCGGCTATCATACTTAAAACTAAGTGATTTTTAAATCTTGATACCTGGTTTTTTTTTCTTTATTTATTTCCGGGTTTTACGAACGCATTTGCGACTATGTCTATCCCATCGTACTTATTATGCATCATAAAGAAATTGCCATAAATGTCACGCACTCCTCATGCAAATATATCGGACTCTACCTACCCATACCGTACCTAACTAAATCTTTTATTATTTTTCTAGCTTTTGTTATAGTTGTAGGGTTGAAAATCGAAGGGGTTAGTTCGTTTTTCTTTCACGCAGCAATGAAGAGACAGATAGAGAGTAACTTAGGGTACTTTTTACCCCAGAAAAATACACATAACAGGAGCAAAACCGCGCTGAATAAGCGAGATTATAATACGTATAAGTATGATTACAGATAGCCCTCACACTAGTATTTTCTCAAGTACCTATTGTAAATACGACTTACAAACATTATTTCACACATACATACATTCAGACCAAAACCAATATCTTAAAATCATATATATTCTTATCTATCACGTACGGTTATCGAACTCGCGTCACAGAGTGGCAGGATAGCTACCTAACCACGCGCCTATCCGTGAGTGATTTTCTCTCAATAATCATTTCATCGTTCTAAGAAACAAAAACTATATTTAAAACCACTACAAGGCCACAAAACACGAAATAAATCGTCTACCTAAAACAATTTGTGCTCCCCCCTCTCCCCCTGCATCGTAAACCTACCCTATTAAATGTTTACAGCCTACCAGAGAGGTGCAAGGGCGATAAAAACTGTTTTATACGAATAAAGATTTGATATTAAAAAATATGTTACGTCCGACTCCGTGGTGTTGATAGTTTTATGGGGGATAGGGGAGTGGATATTGTATCATTGTATGTACGTTAAGTAACACCTGTATTATCACGAACGACTGCAATTCGAGGGTGAGAGAGCATTGCCATTTGTTGGGAAGTTTTTTGTTGAAAAAAAAATACACACATTTTCTCACATATTTTTTTCATATATACCTAGTGGTTTTCTCCCATTTTTTTCATATAATTATTGTGGGTGCAATTATAGATATTTAATTTTACTATGCACGAACACTCAGACCGCAAGAGATATTTGTCCATGATAAGTGTAAACAGATATCAAACCCGTGATACCAAACGCAGAAGGCATTCGCTTAATCGCTACGTCAAATAGGTATGTCATCGCTACACTAAACATCTAGGTTTCATAAAATCCCTGATAACAATTTTTTTTCATTCTACTGTAGTACGAGTATACATGTGATCATAAGAATGACGCATTATGATTGTTTTATGTCGCCAAATGTTACGAGATGACTTTCTATCATTTTCTCTATAACATATTAGCGATTTACTTATTACTAGCTATTAACTTTCTTGGTAAGTAAACTTATAAAATAAAAATACCATAATAAAAGAAAAAAAAATAAACTCTAATTTCAAATGGCCAAAAATTTGCAACACCGAGTTCGCGGCGGCCTCGGATCATAAGTTATACAGGTCGGGTATATTCGGGCACAGTCGATGGCTCGAAGGACGACCGGTACCCAATGTGACCCAATGTGCTATATCGAGTACGTTCGTTTCATCGTACATTGAGTTACTTGATCTTAATGGCAGTCAAATATTCGAATTTAGAACTACCTACATTGTTTTTTGTTTTCGGGAAGTCAATTCAGTACCGACTATGAACCATAGAGTCGAATGCACGTAGTACGTCTCTATGAACCATATGAACCATAGAGACGTATGGACAATGACGCCACCAAAAAATTCCAAAATATGAGGGTCTTCGTATTAGATTTTACAATCACTGACAATGAAGATTTTTAAAAGTCGAATTGACTTAAGGCACGGCATTTAAAAACAATTAAAACATTCTAAACGAACAAAGCGAGATTGTTATAATTAAACACTTCCAATTCAAGTCCGTTACAATTGGAAATTCTTGCACAAATAAATGATCACAAATTGACCTACAATCAATTTTGCAAATTTTGTAAATTGCGTCGTAAAATTAATTGTTAACTTTCACACAATGCCTTAATTTACTATAGTTACTATACCACCACAAGGTCCGTCCGAGATAAATATGTATAGCCGAAGTAAAAAATAAAAGCGTCGAATCTAATGTAGCGTAAGAAATGACGTGATGGTGCAAGCAATCCCATATAATCCCCATTAGTGCACTTCGCGAAAGACCCACATACATCCGTCCCTTTCACACACCGACAAAAAATAAGTACCTAATGCTGAACGCAATCCGGTGCATTCCATACCCTTCGCCATTATTGACCCGTGATCCCGAAAATACCCAAAAATCACCTTTATTTCTGACCGAATAAGTATCAAAACAAACGCACCTGTATAATTGTTATAATTTTTTCAAACACCAAGTGCGAAGGGCCCAGCAATTCTTAACTTAATATAAATAACAATAACAAGTCGGCTCGGGACTCGGATCGATCTTAAAACCTTTTAAAAACATTGAACAGATTTGACAGATGAGGCTGTATGCCTTATTGTCTTGGGTCGGAGTTTTAAATTTAGAATAACGCCTACGTCTCATGGCGATTTTTTATATTGCACTTAAATCAGCACTTGGATTAGTGCATATCTTATGGTAGTTGTAGGTATTATTATTTTAAAAATGACTCACGAACTCGGAAGATGATACAATCAAGAAAACTTTAGTTTGTTAGCATAATTCCATGTAAGTAATTTTAAATGTCAAAGGTGAATGACAACCTCAATCTGCATAGAAAACAGAAATAATTCACACTCTTACTAATAGATGGCGCTAAAAGTTAGAAATAAAATTCCATGGCTATTAAAATATTTAAATTCTAGCATGTAACAAGATATCAAATAGAGCACATTGAACATAAACCAAGATATATCGCGCGGCTATTAAAGATAAACATTTTTTGGAGAAAAATAGTAAATCTGTGGCCGAGCCGTACAAGTATAATTTATAATGAACTCAACGTTTGAAATGTTGAAATTAGCATAAAATAAATATAATATTCGTACAATTGCTGTGACATCGCAATCAAAGTGGCCCCGTATGGAAATTTGGCCAATACACGTTATTTGTTGAGAGAACTTTATACGGTTTTGATTATAAATAATTGTGTAACGGATATGAAATCTAGTGATGTCATCTCTTTATGATTGGCTTAATTACTTATTTATGTTTTTGATGAAAAAAAAAAACATATTGTGTCGCTGCTGGAGATGATTATAATTTAGTCTATTATGGTAATTTAAGGATTTTCGCTTTATTAAGCATGGAGCTATTTTATTCTGTGTGTTCACCAACGCATTGATACCCATCTCTCTAAGAAAAACCTGATTTCTTTATTGAATGAACATCGTTTTTGTCAGAAATTATTAATTAATATTTTAACATGTAAAAAAGCCTGCGCATATTTCCTCCGACATACTTATGTATTCATTGATGATGTAAAACGCGTCTAACTGTCTGTGGGCGACGTCTATCTGGACGAATTAATTAATTTCTACCATTCATTTGCTGAAGAAGACGATGACGAGTGAATGATGATGGTGACGGGCGGAGTTGCTTGATTTACTAAAGAAACAACAAACTTAGGTAGATAGGTAGTAGTACATTAGTAGGTAGATAGGTACTCAAAAGAGTGCTATAATAAAAAAATATGCAAATACACAATATTCAAATACTTTCAAATTCTATTAAAGAGGGTTTTTTTAAATAATAAAACGAGGATTCTTAAAACTTGATTAGTCAAAGAATACTTTATTAGTCATTACTTTTTGAGTATGATTTTATTGCTTCTGCAGTAATATGTAAATTATAATATAAATTAAATTATACACACTAGTATGTACCGTTAATATTATACGAATCGTATAGAATATAGTCAGTCCAATAAATATTGTCAATGTTTGGTGGCGCCACTGTCTTCACAAATCTATTGGTTCACAAAGCAATTTAATCCATTCTTCTTTAGTTCATCTTTTTGCCGCACGCCTATGTCTTGTCAGACTATAAAAACTAATCTATTTAAGCAACATAATGTTTTTTTTATATAATTTATGAAACTGAAGATCAATATGTAATCTCTGTCAAACATTTAAAGACGAGACGGCAAACAATTTACATATTATTATAAAAATTATAATTAAATCACCAATAATCACGCTATCCCCTTCATAACCGTAAACATTTCATATATGTGGTGTTAATGGGCGAAATAACCTCTATTACACATTTTAACTTAACATGACGTCTATACAACATTTTTGTTAAGGTATGTGACAATATTAACAATTAAATAGCTGTCTCGCTATTTCGGAACAGACCGTATCATATACCTAAAGTGTTTTCGTTGTATGAAGGAATTAAAGAACTATCAGACTCTATTTAGCTTTAGGTTAAGATTATTGATCGACAACGTTACACAATTTCTAAGTCGCATTTTTTTTGTTATTTTTTAATCAATTTAACCAGTTTAAGGAGTTTAACTAAAAGTAGCTGAATGTACCTACATTTAAATATGTACGCAAAGGAACCAAAATGACAAGTCAAATCAACTTGTGATATGGAATCGATAGCAAAGCTAAGATTACGAACAGATCAATTAGCGAGTGGCTGGTGGCTTTAACCAGTAAGTAGCAGATTCAAAGCCTGCTCGTAATAATTATTTTCTGTCTACAAAAATTTGAAACTTTACTCAAATCACTTTAGCGTCGCGTGCGCTCCAACATTCGCCCACTCATTCCTTATCAAACTTATCTACAATCATAACGCGAGTTTCACCTAAAAGCGAGACTTTTATGTCATTTCATAAATCTATGCTGCTTCGTTTCCGGTGGATCATTTTAATTAAATGTATCGGCTTCAACCGGACTTATTAACATACCGGCCGACGTACAATATTGACTGCATTTTACGTAAGACGCGAACGAGTTTCGTACGATTTTACCCTAATTTCGTACGACTAAGAGCACTATTGGATTGTTAATGGCATTTTGTTTGATTACATGACTCTGATTGCGGTTAATGACTCGTTTGAGACAAAGATATTGATTAGCGGATACCAGTTTGTTTATTTTGATTAACGTTTTCTCTTTTGGTGAGAAGTTTTAGCCATAAAATAAAGTACAAAGGCGTGTGAAGGTTCGGAACTGGGTTACGTGTGTATTCAGGTTGTAAACAAAAGTTTTTGGTAATAACAAGTGAAATTTGTCACCTAACTTCTTTGCGTGATGTGTCAATTGATGGGTTCTTAAAGAATTGTAGCCGTTTTAGGCAAATCTTTTTTTGTTTTTTTTTTTTATATGAACATTGAGCATAGATCATGCTTTGAAATAAGTAGATACTTTCAATTGATATAACATAAAAAAGTTTTATAAGTAGTAAAATAGTGCTTCGTATGTAGGAATTTCGAATTTATCATCTCCTATTTTATCCGTCTAGGAGCAGAATTTTCAAAATCTTTCCTTCCTGCACCTCTAAGGTATTTAATAAAATACATCCTATAGTATTATTATTTATTCTATTTTTCCTAAAATTTTAAATCTCTAGGTGGTAAATCGGTTTAGGTTGTGCGTTGTTTGCCAGTTAGCACATAGACAAAATGGAAGACAAAACGGTGGGGTCTAGAAGTTTACAGATAACAAAAACAATCAAAACATTTTTTTTTTCAACACTAGCTAAAGATAATAAAACATAATTATATTTCATTTCCTTTACATAACACATAAACGAAATCCAACTTTATGTGATGATTACAAATCCATGGCCAAACTTTAATGTCGCCCATTCATCATTAATTTATAACGTTTACGATGCGCATGCGTCAATAATGTTACATATAATTTTAATTTTATGTTAATTAATCCGTTATTAGATGATACGGTGATTATCTGAGCACAAGGTTTGGCCAATCGATTGGTTTATTAATCAAGATTAAGTATTAAACATCCTCACTATTGCTTCATAAGCCTTTTGGATCCTGTTCATTTTGTTGCGAATTTCACGATGTTATTATTGTTAATGAAGCTTAAACAAATGAACATAATTATTATTATAAAAACTTCTTTCTAAAAAAAAAACAATGTTCCCACAACCTCAATAAATTACTTATCTGTACGTAATGACAACTACCCAAAGACCATCACTGACACCCTTCATCAAAAATCGAACGCTCACTGGCGCCAAATTGCAATAAAAAACCATTATCGCACAGAGAACAAAAAACGTAAGTCGATTTTTTTTCAGAAGCTTACGCCCGCCGCATAGACAATGGGCGCCATTATTCGTGACAGTGCGCTCATTACCGTTTTTGCTGACGGTACAGCAGCATTGTTCGCGCGCGTCTACCTGTGATATCGGTACATCGCTCGTAATGATTTTCGTATGCATTGTTTGGTATTGAGTTTGGCAAGAGAAATGCACTGCATTGATTTATGTTGTAGTTTTTTTTTGTGGGAATATGTTACTTCCGAGGAGTTTTGTTTTAAATAGGTACTTATGGATCTGGCATTAGGGATTTTAAAAGAAAAAGGCTACAGATTTTTTATTTTTTTTAAAGAAATTTTGAACTATTTCAGTAGGTACCTATAACTGCTTTAGTGAGTCGTATATTAGAAATATTTCTTTCAGCTTAAATCAGGGGTTGCTTTCGGAGTGCAAAATAAATAATAAATAAAATATTTTTCTTTTCACAAAAGAAATTAAACTAAAATCTATGGGTTTTGAACTCAAACAGTGTACGATCTAAAGAGCGTCCATTTTTTATTTGATTCTATACAATAATTTTTGATTACAGGAAGATATCCAACAAAAAAAAATATCCATAACCAACTAGAATTCAATGGACAGAAAACACTTGAAGAGCGACACAAAACTGTATCTGTACAGTATGGTATCAAGGCAACCAAAGAAAATTACAATTCCCCTTACCCCCCCCCCTACCCTTCCTAGACTCAACACACAAGAAACTATAAGAATAATAACACAACACCCACACACGTCCGTGCGCGACGTAATAAAATAAATTCCACATATAAATTCGGTCGGGTCGGTTTTTTTGTCAATTAAAAATTACAGTAGGGTTCTCAGGTACTCGGTAATGCCGGTACCTCAGAACGAGTATGCCACCATTTACATTTTACTGTCTCTATCTTAACTTATATTGTTGTGAGATATCGGACCACTTTGATGTAAAATTTAAGATACTTATTTGGTACAGGTTTTGTGTTGTTAAGGTTTTTTTTGACTTAATACGAAGATTTTTGGTAATTGTTTAAATATTTTTAAATTTTTGGTGCGGGTTTGAATTAATGGCTAAGATCTATACTTAGATCTTTTCTAAGACTTGTCTTAGAAAAGTCAAAGTACACTAAAGATCTTAGCCATAGATTAAAAAATGCACCACAAATTTTAAAATATTTTAACAATAAACTTGCAAGATAATAGCAAACTTAAGTTCACAAAATCGACATCTTACTTATACACAATAAATAAAAGCCTTTTTTTATTTCACAAGTTTTATATAAGTTAAGTTTCAGCGAAGGCAAAGTATGCTCTAGGTATTTTCACTCTATGACTCAAAAGACCAAATCTTTCGGTCTTTTTACACAAATGTAAGTTGCTAGAGATCATAATCATGATACAAGATTAATGATCACTGACACTTATATTAATTGGTGTTACTCATCATATCTTACGACGAGTCAATTAAAACACAAAATAAACAACTCATTTGAATCACCACTTCATAAAATACAGTTAATTTGTCCAATGTCTTCATTTTTAAATACATTCCTCATTCATGTGTAGGATCTGAAGCAGAGATAGCCTAGTTTGTGGTAGGACCGTTGAAATTAATTATTACCTGCTTCGTACCTCGGAAAGCATAATATAGATCTTTGACAGTCGATATAGGGAGTTAGTACTCTCAAAAAATCCTGACAACTGATCTAACATCATAATATCGTACCCCCCTAGGTTGCGGGGGTCAGATAGGCAGTTGCTCCGAAGAAAACTAATAAGCTGGATCTGGTGAGATTATAAACCGACCCCAACTTTAGGGAAACACCTTCTAATGAGCGCACAAAAGAAGTGATGAAAAGAGGCCTAAATAATACCTAAGGCTAGGAGGATGATGAAGCGTAAGATCAGTAAATTTTAGGGGTAAGTAAGTGCTTAAGCTTGAGATAATTATCAATATAAATATAGACCGGGATAGGGAAGCCTTTGCACTACAATAACCGAATTTCACAATGGCCAATCTCAAAGGAGACTAGCCAGACGCAGGAAATATTAATAATGCTGTGTGCGCACAAATACTATGGGCACTCTCTATTCCTTCACTCTTGTAGTCTGAAGGACGTCAATCCAACTGCGAGCAGGCACAGTACAGACGACTTTACGTGCTTTCTGAGAATATGTATAATAAACAAATCAGTTATAATTATTTCCATCGCCTTTATATTTAACCGACTGACTCATTTAGAATAGCAAATAAAAACAAAAGTGAAGCAACAATGCGCAAAGTATCAAAAAATATTTTTTGTAAGTAATCCCGACCTAACTCTGAACTCAGATCAGGTAGAAAAATGAACATTGAACATACGAAGGCAATTAACTTTCGGTACCTGCGCGCACGCACACATATGGTACCAGGATTAGATAAGTCAGACTCGTACCGAAGGACCACTGATACGGAAGTTACAATAATAAGACAATAATATAAGTAAAATAGCAAATGATATGAAATGTCCTGATAATATTTTCTCCAACTATTAGCTCCGCCTTAAGAAAAACTTGGCACCTACACTTTTTTTATTTTATTGATTTATTAAACAACAACTAAACAACTAATTTCTAGGCCTCAGATGAGTGGTCCTTCTGCAAATTCTATCCGAATGATGCGTGCGTACACGCAAGGCATTTGCGTGTGCGCGTGTGCGCACAACACTTGCGCAAACACGGGGGTGTAACGCCTTTACGGGGTTCTAAAGATAAATCGGTGTGGTTTAATGGCATTCTGAATTTATGTTTGGGTAGAATTCGTTTTTAAGTTATATTAAGTGCCAGTACCAATTGTAGTGGAGACAAAAGAAGGAAGGTATCTTGTAGGATTTTAATAAGCTTTTAAATGTTATCTGGGTTTAAAATTAATTAGTTGTTATTCTTGCGAAGTAATGTAGCTTCCATTAACGTAACTTTTTATAACGATTGTAGACACATTTATGTTGGTTACAAAGCGGCTACGTACATAAACGTAAAATATCTACCTACAATAACGTTATGAAACGTCAAACCTAATTAAGTCATATTATCTGAGTATCTGACTGATCACTTTTAGTGGTTAGTATAATAATAATCGCGGGTTACCAAGCGGCAAGATGCCGTTGTGGCGTTGAAGCCTTTGTTCAACAGTGGACACCTTCCGGCTGATGATGATGATGATAATAATAACGTGAACTTACCTAAATTTATTAGGGTTTTTTTTTTAACTTACAATTGTAACAATAAAATGTTCGAAATTAGCTAATTACGCATAAGATTTTATAGTGCAAAAATGTGTGCGCAAACACTGCAGCACTCTTTATTCCTTCATTCTCATAGTCCTTCATAGAAAAAGTTGGTATGTGATAACCAAATTAATTATTTGTACTTAACAATTATTAAAAAATACATTGTTCTATTGTTATCAGAGGTCAACTAAAAAAATTATGCAGCTGAAACTATGGCTTCCGATAATGCTAAAGACTGACAGGTGCAAGAAATATAAGCAGGCGCAAATTCTTCGTATTTACCCAAATATCTATAAGCTCTAACACCCATTTATAAACCAAAAATCACTAAACTACAAAATACAAAAAGAAATAAGTTTTAAGGAGCAGTCAAATTGACCGGACGAAAGTGTTCTCACTCACAAACAATACATGTGGTTGCAAAAAAATGGTCTCTTGGTGAGACTCGTAGAAAAAAAATACAATATGTCTGATGGTCAATCTGTTTCAACCTGAATATGGAGAAGTGATGAAACTATTTTGATAGGATGAAGAAAATAGTATCGATTGCCACAATACTCAACATAAACAAAAAATGATGAACATACAACCATCGTTGATTGTAAGATTACATTGTCATGGTGTATATGATGAAGGAATAGTTACTTTTAGTTTATGAAAAAACGACTTTAATTCTGCGATTAGGTCCGAAAATTTTAGACGCGTTAAAATGCGATGCATTCAGCGGTCAATCGCTGTTGCTTACGATGTTTTCCCTTGCTGTTTTAGCAAGTACCTAATAATTAATTTGTAATGCGCACATTAATTTGAAAAGGTGCCAAACATGTAAAAGAGGTGCGCGCTTGGGTTTTGAACCTACGAACTTTGATTTAGCAGTCCAACTGTCATACCATTAGGCTATCACTGCTATACTGAGCTGATGAAACCGACATTTACTATTAAAAATGAAAATAATATTATGATGAATTGATGAAGTAAAAAAATTCATTAATTTATAATAGCATCAATATCTGAAACGTATTTTGAGTAATTTATCATTGTTAACCCTCCGACGCCGACGCCATGCAAGCCAAAAAGGAGAGCTCTTCTAATGTATTGTTTTGCGACATGTGGCCGGAATATTACAAGTTATCTACTTGCAGACGAGACGGTTATTATTGGGCGGAAGTCGCATGTTATTGAAAATAGCCATTTAAGTTCGTCAGCCAATAGTATCGGGGTTAGCTAATGATTTACAAGCAATCACACGCTACAAATCAAACTAATTATAGGCTTGTTAGCAGAAAGCTTTTTCAATTCAATTTTTTAATTTAGTTTCAAATCTATATGTACTTTTAGTATACCTAATAAAAGAAAAGTTAATACAATAAATAAAGATTTAAAGTATGTTAGTTTAATTGTACCCAATTTAAAATTAGATCATAATATTATACATTAACTTTTGATTGTAGAGATTGTTTTTAATAATTAACTACAGATTTTTTTTGTTATCAATATACCTAATTAGAAAACTAGAGAAAGGATTCAATTAATAGTTTAGCAATAAATAGAGATGAGGTGTACGATTTCACACATAAATCAACACCTAACGTGCGAAATTAATACTAGTAGTTAAATATTAAATGTGTTTTGAACTGTAATCATATAGGCCCACTAACTAACTACTTCAATCATATTACACAACTAATTGAATTTGCAAAAACTCATCAACTAATTAAAAAGTCGTAGCTATTAAAATCAAAGAATTTGAAATTGGTAACACCGCCCCCATTCAATCCGAAATTGCACATCGCATTCTTGTTTCACATAATCTCCATACCTAATGACAGTTTGCTATGAGTAAAGTAAGAATTGATACAGATAAGTGTTATTGGTCCTTAACCACCCGCGGCGCAAGAGCACCCGACGATACATCCAATTACCAATCCTCCGAATTTATGCGAACTACAAATAATAGGGCGCCATAACTGATTTATGAGCGAAGCCGTTCTTAGAAGAACACAAAGGATGCCGGGTAAATAAATCCTAAAAAAATCTACTTGTTTTAACATTATCGCGTGTGTGCACATGACTCATTTATAGTGTAATCGACATGATTCAAGCGCTAGACGCGAAAAAAATTCAAAAACTTAAATTGTAGAAGGCCGTACGCGTCGTGTCAGTGCTTGCGGCAATTAAAAATAATTAGGGAACGAAGATGGCGTGTTCTCGGAAGGACTCGGCGGTATATTTACATATGGCGTTGGACGATCTATTGGGCGAGGTCCTAGAGGACGCGGGGAGCGGAATGCACTGATGCATAATTATTGGTCGTTTATCTAACTTTTTTGTTAACTAGCTATGCAATGTCTAGGTTTGGTTTGTGTTGGTTAGTTGATAATGGTGATAATTCTTTTGCACATCTTCTAAGCACTATCTCTCTATCTAACACAGATCATTAGAAAAGGATAGAAGATTTTTAGTAGAGAATTTATTCGGCATGTCACAGAGTCGTTATGTCGTCTAATTTCACGTCAATTAGTCAGAGGGAGAGGCCTTTGCCCAGCAGTGGGAAGGACAGCAGTGGTAACAGTAAGCAAGGACGTAGATTAATTTGAAAGCTCTAATTTGATAGTTCAATTTGCTGTCCTTTTTCGATGGTGTTTATTAGAAAGAGATATAGTAAGACTAAAATTAGTTAAGCGGGATAGTACAAGAGAATCAGCACCATTGGTGTTGTCGGTATTGCTCCTTTGCGATTGATTGCCTCAGTATATTGTGATATGCTGGGGTATTTTTGTTATATTAAATTAAACTGGTTCCGTTATCAAATAACGTTTTAAAATTAACGAGATAAAAAAGGTGAACAATTTACTACCACTAAGATAATTAAGCTGGTTTATAGAAAACTAGAGCTTATTTTTTTGTATAGAATATAATAGGTTTGCTTTTAGTAAGAATCATTTCTGATATTGGTTTTGTTTCTAAAAATATCTACTCTTTTAAGAGCCATATTTTTTATTGCGTTTTAACGAGCATTTTTTTTTGTCCAGCAATTTTCGATTGATGTTTTGAAAAAAAGCCGTCATCACGACGACTATGACATTAGGTATGGCTGGTATAAAGAAAAGACCAGTCTGGGTCCACTTTTTATTATTGTCCAACTGAGATGCTGCAGCCACGATTGTTTTATTACGAGATCACTCCTCAATCATTTACTAGTAACACGGACAAGAAACTTTACATATAATCATCATCTTCCTACCCTTGTCCTAAATTTATTTAGGGTTGGCGCAATAGGTTTTCTTCTTCCATTCATACACAGAAACTTTACATTTAATTTTATTCATTTTGTTATTCAATTTATAGCACCTTTTTTTTTTTTTTTTTTTGTCGTGTGGAATTTATAGCACCTGGAGTTATAATTACTCCGCTTCCCTCTAGCAGTCGAACCACAAGGCACTTGTAAACTAAATCGAGCACGATTAGGGGCAATAGTGATTGAAAAGGGTACAGAAACCGACCTGCATTAATGTCCATCTTTTATTTGTTGTGTTACGTCCGAATAACGCCCAGCTAAAGGGTTAATTTAGAATACATACCTACCTATATAATAATACTTGTGCACTA
Source organism: Protodeltote pygarga (assembly GCA_936450705.2). Classification (NCBI taxonomy): domain Eukaryota; kingdom Metazoa; phylum Arthropoda; class Insecta; order Lepidoptera; family Noctuidae; genus Protodeltote; species Protodeltote pygarga. The sequence goes on along the minus strand of OW388250.2, from coordinate 16,070,996 downwards.
CTTATTACGAATTATATACGACGGAGTTTATAAAACGTTTCGGTGGAATTTTGTAATTTTAGTTGTTAGTATTGAGATTTTTGATAAACTGTTATTTACTAGAGATATTACCAAGATTTTAAGAATTAATATTGATTTGATCCAGGAATTTGATTCCGTTAGATGATCTAACTTCTGTTTTCCGTGGACACAATGAAAAGATACTTAATTTAAACGTTACTTCACACATAGTATCACATTACACAGAACTCTTTGGAGTATCTTTGTGTATCTTGGGTACTTACTATTATGAGACAAATAATTTCATATGGCATTCTTGACTAGTCTAATATCTCTGCGTAGTCTGGCTAGTCTCGTGGCTGTCTAGTTTTCGCGTAGTTGGCTAGTTTCCGCGTAGTTAGCTAATCTGCGTTGAGTCTGCCGCTATGACCAAAATTCGGTCAGGAGTACAATACCAATGTTCCAATCACTGACCTTCCACACGGTTTGCAACAGTTAACAGTTTTTCGGCAGCATTAATAACGATAAAAATAACGATCTATATAGACTTGTGACCCTATCTAAACGATATGATTTATGTGTGATCATTTTGATTGATTTTAAAATTAAATGTGAACTCATGTGAACGACTGCCAAATGAATAAAATTGAGTTAATTCAATCAAATGCCACAATTTTAATGAGTTATTATATATATGTATATATATATATGAGTTATTATAATACTCAAAGATCAGTTTATCTATACTCCAACGGTTTCAGTAATTTACTGAAGGTTAACAATATTGATTTGTCTTTTATATAAAATCTAGCTGTCGCCCGTGACTTTGTTTGCTTGTAATTTAATAATGCCGTTTATCGATCGGTCCAGCCGTTTAGAAGATAACCGGAACAAACAGAAAGACAAACAGACAGATAACATTTTAAAAACTACTTTTGGTTATAGGTTCCATGCAGAATAGTTGTTATTTTGACATTACAAACACGAGCTAGCTATCTAGCAGACTAGGTCCATTGTGAGTTTAAACCATCCCGCCACTCAAAACACACCAAAAATTCCATCGAAATCGGTCCAGCCGTTAAGTGAGATTTAAGTGACATACACGTACAAAAGAACGATAGTATATCTAAAGATTTACAGCTATTGAGCTTATCATTCTCAAAAATGCAATACCGTAGGTATCTGTCCTAAAATTAAGTATACCTAATTATTATGTACTGTTTTTTATACGGGGCCACCCATTTCAAACTGGATCACCCATCCGCATATTTTGCACCATATGACTCATTCGGGCAGTGGGTCGTCTGAACGCTGCATTCTTACAAGAACTGGTTGCTCCTGCGCCGCATTATCGGTGCGATCCATTCATCGAGCCTGAGTTTTCCTCTTTCGAAATAAACTTACATACCAAACGACGTAAACGCCATAATGAAACAAATGAATCTCGGTTTTCAAGTTATACTAATAAGGTTGATTTCAGCTTATTGTAAGTAAGAATTTATGACAGATTGGTATGAAAAAGTGATAGTAAGTTTCTGAGTAAACTTACAGGTTTTAATTTTTATTTTGCTCCCAATTATACGATTGTGGGAAAGTAAGCCCTTATGAAGTTATGATTCAGACGATAGCAATTGATTCGGGAAAGATTTCTTGCAAGCTGCGCGTGAGTGTAATCACACGTTTCGTGTGCGCATGCGTCAATGCACGTACTTGTATGTCCGTGTTAAATGTGTAATTCTAGGATATCCTGTTATGAATCAAAGCCTTAGAAGGCAATTTAAGGCAAAGTTTGGTCACATTTCGTGTCCGTAGATTTAAATTATCGAAATACAGATACTTAAAGGTTTTATACCTTAGCGCTACCTAAGTCCACCAGATTGTCTCTTCGGGTTTGTATCCAAAGTTCTAGCTTTAATAAAGCCTGATATCAACACTGCGCAATCATTATAATCTTTTTCTTTCATTATTGTTTACTATAACCACACCGATTATAAATAAAATTCAGTTCAAACGAAGAAATCTATTCCTTATACCTTCAACACAATTGTACAGTCGAGAACACACGTAACAAGTCGCTAGACGCTAGATAATTTTCCGCCTAGTACACACTGTCTGTTCCTCAGCCCGACATCAAAGCATGCATTGCTTTTATGTGCAATTTGTGCTCTCAATCCAGTGGAGACTAAGCTTTGATCGTGCTTTGTAGGATTATCTGTGGCTATATTATTACGAATGCACTGGGCTTGTCTGTCTGAGGATTTAGTATTGGAAATGTTCGACATATTATGTATGATTTATTGTAACTAAGTGTTTTTTTTTTTTTTTTTTTTGCCTCACATGCCTTAGGCGTGTAAAAGAGATTTGAAATTTCGATTGATGCCGATGGGATACGGTGGCTCAGCGGTTAGAGCGTCGACACGGTATGTCGAAGATCGTGGGTTCGAATCCCATCCGTATCAGTTGTTTTTTCAAATTTTCTTATTAAATAATTATATGTAACTAAGTGTGTTTACAATTTGTAAATAAGAAGGTATGAACCTACTTAATCCTATCCAACTAAATATTATAAATGTGAAAGTTTGTGAAGATGTACAGATGAACGGATGTTTGTTATTCTTTCAGTCAAAAAGTACTGAACGGATTTAAATGAAACTTTACTGTAACATAGCTTATACATCAAAAGAATCTATATGAATATGTACAATCTATATGTTACAATCTATACGTTACAATCTTTATGTTCCAATCTGTATGTTGATATACATTGCGGTAGAAGCCGTGGGCGGAAGCTTATAAATTACAAGTATTGGTTTTGTTTCTTCCCGGCTTCTGTACTACACATATTTGCAAAGTAATAAAAGATTTACAAAAAGTCCTTTTAAGCTATGGTACCGTAATTAGTATACCATGGCTTAAAAGGATTCGTACCTGTAATCCTGCAAAAACTGTTACAAAAGCTGCAAAGTACAACAGTAGCAGTACATTGCACAATCAATCCTAATCCTGCCACATAGATGTTGTACCATTCATTGGTTACAATAAGGATTATACCGGTAATTTGTTATGGGATTACGAAGTTTGAGCAGCGATAGCATAAGTAGTATTGGTATGACCGTCGACGGTCGTGTCAGAGGTCTCCGTTTGATACCACCTGTGACTTAGTCAGTCAATTGTTCAATACAAGCTGCTCAATACGCGCAGTTTTTACCTGTAGCTTAGTAACGCGACGTGTATTTTTCGGGGATAAAAAGAAGCCTATAAAGTCTCCCCTAAACTACACCTATGCAAAAAATCATGTCGATTTATACTTAATAAAATATACAATACAAATATTATTAGATAAGTATTTAGTATACCTATACACATAGTTGCAAGGTTTTTACATTCTAAAAAAGCTTGTTCATAAATTAGATTTGAAAAAATTGTACATGTTAACATATTTTTGTTCGTGATTGTACCACATTTTTATTTATTAAATAAAGCCTTTGTACATGTATGTTACCTTTAAAACTAAAATGCAAAAAATGCATACTTAGATCAATATACATAGTTCGGTTGCCAAAGTATAACCAGACACAAAAAGAGGAGTTGTAAGCTACGTTTAGCTGTTTAACCGAGTGTGAAGCTTGCGGTGTAATGTGTTATCGATTGTACCTTTTTATAGTGCTCAATCAAGTGAGACGGTTGCATTCATTGTGAATCCTTAAATTATTTTTATTTAATACTTTTGTGGGTGAATGTACTAAATGTGCATCATTTTGACATAATGCATTTTTAACCGACAAAAAATAAGGAGCTCCTATTTTCTCAAATTGCAAGACTTACATTTTTATAGGTATAAAAAATAAAATAATTTATTAATTTAAAGCAATCAAAAAAGAATTTTTTTAAATAGTAAAGCTAGGATGAACGGGAAGGCACGACTGGGGGAGTACCACTATATATCAGGGGTGATATTCTGAATACCATTATATTTCTTACGGTCAGTGAAAATAACAGAAGGTCCTTCAATAACTACCTTGCTAAATTTCTCCTTATTTTCCGTAATCCCGCACAAAGGACTCAACGTGGTTACGGTAACCACTCATGATAGTAAGTATAATTATTATGCTTGTTTATCCGATTTTTTTCTTCAAATGTGCAATATTCTATCTAAAAAAAAAAACAAAAAAAATCTACAACACTAAAATTAGAATCGGAAACGCTTAAAAAATTCGGTGACTGTTTAAAATTCGAGATTATCAGATGTTCGAAGATTTGAAAATTAGAACGTTTTTAAATTATAATGTACTTACTGAGTACGTTCACCGCGAATATGTTAGCCGATACTCAATGATATTCGCAATAGATTTTTGTAGAGATGCGTGATTTTATAGTTAGTACCTATCGATGTTTCGACAGATAATAATGGTAATTTTCGTGGGTTTCGTTGCTGGCTAATCACAAGGTTCTTTGGTTCCAAATTAAGCGATATTTTTTGCGGATATTCAGTCTAGAAGTTTCAGTAGCAGCAAATTTTTAGCTGCTTCTAGTGGAAGGCTATGGCCGTGGCTAGTAACTACGCTCCGGACAAAGCCATGCGGTCTGATTTTGTCGTTTCCCGACATGATGTTCGTAGAAACCTATCTGGGTTTCGTCGGACGATACCGTCCAACTTCCGTTTGTACATATAAGGCAGGTTTATTCCACGATAGGTGACTTTATGATCAAATACATGCATTTTTTACAATAGAAAAAAGTATCGACACCTACACAACACTAGCTAAAACATCACTCCCAGCCTAGTCAGTGCGAAGGGTCATTGAACATACAAAAAAGTCTATAGAAAGTTCTGGATATTGTCCCCGAGTGTGGCCATATGTTAATATCTTTTGGAATTGTAAAGACTGCTGAAAAAATAAGACTTAAAGAGTTTCAATTTACATGATTTATTTCTGTTAGGGCTGAGAAAAAAGAAAATGATTTAGAAGGAAAGGATAGAATATAAGAAAAAAAGGATATAAATACCTAACAACTATTTAACATTATTTAATAAACAAACATGTGCATAAACATGTTGAAAACATACCTAAAAATTGTTTTTTTATACACTCACGCCTGTATCCCCCAGAGGAGGTAGGCAGAGGTGTATGCAGTACACCCACATTTCACCGGCTATGTTATAAGTCCCATGTAATAGGGGGCGAGCCTATTGTTATTAACCGGGCCCAATTCCAGACTCCGTGCTGCTATTGAGAATTTCCTAATGGAAAAACCCAATAACACTTTGCCCGACCCGAGGATCGAACTCAGGACCTACTCAGCAGTCGCGCTTGCTACCACTAGACAAACGAGGCAGTCCTAACCTAAAAATATGTACATATTATATTAAAAAATTGGTGCTATCGTTTCTATACCTTCTAAGCTGAAAAGTTTGGAACATGGGACCGGCATGGCGGCAGTGCGTAAGTACTCCGGAAGATGTCACCACATCCCTATACATGGAAAAGAGATTATTAATTTTAACTGTAACGGGTAAGACTTGATAGCATAGTAATTGGTAAAGCATTTGCACGGCACGCCAAACATCGCGGGTTCTATTCAAGTTTCGCTCGAGTCAGTTGTTTTTGCGAGTTTCTTATTGAATATTTTCATTTAATAAGCTAAACTATAACTGTATTCAGTGGTTACACATAGGTATGTCTTCAATGTGCGAGCGAGATAGCAGATTAACGCAAAATTGGTCCTGTAGGTAGGTATTATAGGCAAGGACCACACGAGAAGTTATCACCAGATGAAATACGATATCTAAGAAACGAGTTTACAAAAAAGAATTGCATCTATTAATTTATTCGACTATTAATTTTATTAAGAACTGTTTTTTTCGATTTCTTTTTTGGTTAAATGATATTAATCAAATTGTGAGGATTAAAATTACATAATAATTATGGCTATGGTAATATTAGAAGTATATTTATTTAAGATTATATTTTGTAAGTAAGTAAAAAGTTTTGATAAATAATCATAAACAATTAATCTAAGCAAATTGTAATTATATATTTCGGTATGTATTCAAAGTCTTGGTTTTCTAATTATAAAAATGATAATTTTATTTTTTAAATAATAATAATTTACTTATTTAAAAACTTGGTAGGTATAAAACAGTAACTACAATATAAAACTTAGAGTAAATAAAGGTATTATTTATTCCTACTCAATAATAAATTATCTAGCAAAAATATTAAAAAAAAAAGGTTTAAATTGTGTCAACATTTTAACGTTTTTTTTTTTAATTTATAATCTTAAAGATATTAAACTGAATGAAGTATTCCCATTAGATGGCGCACAGATTTGAATCGCACCAATTTTAAAATTTTTGTTTCCGTTATCGCACCAGCCAGTGCTGTTCAAACACCAATGCATTTTCAGTATCTATATAAATACGTAAAATATTATTCTATTAGGAACAGGCTCAGTAAAGTTTTTTTTTATTACAGGATTGTATCCGTCTTCTTCGTCCTAGGGACTGTGTGACATATTCGTTTCAGTACGAATAGATCAGGTTGAGCGAGATAGAACATTACCACTCTTCCTAATCCCGAACAAAGTAGGCAATGCGTAAGTAATTTGTTGCAATCAGGCATGCGTCTTAATGTGCCTTCCGAAACACGCTCGTAAATTCAAAGCGTGCATGCGCTTTAAGTGATTGTTAAAGAGCCATTAAAGCGCCACTACCACCTCTTTATAACTAAAAGTTCTATTAAAACATAGTAAACAGCAAACGTCAACTGCCTTCATCTCGGTCTCAATTCGCGGCATCAATACGAGCTACTTGTACGCTGACATGCACAGTGGGCGCTTTTGTCCGTAACTAGGTCGGTGCACAGTGGCACACTTCAGCCTGCGCTTACGTCACAGCTCAAAGCTATGTACTTGTGAAGACGCTTTCAATGAAGGGGATGTAAGTGGAATTTAATGAAGAATTAACAGCTTACATGTAGTGATTTTTACAAGGGTCATTTTTTATATGAATGTGATTTTATTCCAAAGATTGTTCTATCTATCAACGTTCTATCTATACCTAATTATAGTCAATAATTGAAAAAGTGAATAGTTTACTAATTATTTCGTAAAATCTATGATTAAATACCTAATCAAGACGAAGGATTTTATGTTAAACTACTTCAATTAAGTATATTATTTTAACTACATTTAGTATCTAATATTATGTTAAATATAGCAAATCGTGGCGGGTTTTAAAATAACATTTAGTTTCATTTGATTGCTTGATAATTACTAATTTTACATGAACTTGAAAATAATTGAATCTTTATGAGGTAACGATAAAGATTCAATTATTTTTACCTAAAATAACTCGTTCAATACCTACTTTTAGGATTTAATTTTATATACTTATTTATATTTTTTGGAACAAATTTCAATAAATTTATAAAACTTTTATAGAAAAAAGCTTTCTTTATCTATAACTCTTATTCGGACTATTATGAACATAATATATAACATAATATTATAACATAATACTATAGAACATAATATTCTTATTAAATAATTATATTATGAACATTATTTGTTATTGGCTGCAATCAACGCTGCGATTGGTACAAAAATTAGCTATAACACGGTAAAAACATTAGTTATAAAGGCTCCATTCTTTAAAACTTCATAATTTAAAATTCAATTATTTACCTACATGGACAATTTAAACATCAACCTAGATCGCACACTGCCAACAAATGTGACACTCACCCTCTACTTTGGAACAAATACACTGATCTTCCCTTTTCCATACATTATCGTATAATAGTGTAACAAGGCCATATAATTGGGGTAAATACGCCAAATATCAGCGTTCGTCCTAAGCAAACAACGGTGCTACCTACTCTGACATGTACGCGCGTGTAGAACTCTGAATTTGAAGCAGATTTTTGGTGATTTGTTTATTTTTAGGCATTTGAGTGAATAATGTGAATATTCAATCATGTGTTTCAAATCTGTTACATGTAGATCTATGCACTTTACTTTCTAAAATTGCATTTGCTGGTCTGGCCGCTTTACCCCGGAACTTCATAATTAGGTACAATCAAAACTGCCACGGACCAAATAACCTCCGACAAAAAGTCATGACTTTTGCTAAAAAAAATCACAGCAAAAAGTCGCAATGTCCACATGTATGTGCGACACACGTGCAGTTCATGCGATCGCCAAGTGCGTCGTATTCTCACGTCTGAAGCGAATCTAACAAAAAGCCGAACGTGATTTATCGAGGAAAGATTTTGACACCCTCGCTCACTTGTCTATGCCACCCCTTATGACCGCTCAGAAGTCAGAGCAGGATGATTTGATGCAATGGTTACATCCATTTCCAATATCTTTGGTTACATCCAAGTGCAAGAAGAACTTGCAAGATTTAATTAGAGTAGAAGGATGGTGGGAGACCTTCGCCCTGCAGTGGGACGATCATGACTTAAAAAAAAATGAAATAAAATAATTTGTACGTAATACTCGTACTTACATAACTTCCGAAAAGTGCGTGAATTTGTCAACGGCCATACCACTAGGCTGTCACTGCTCTACGCTTGAACATAAAATACAAAAAAATGGTTTCTAGTTGGTTTGGTAGGTTTCTTCATGTGGCAAACACCCATAGACCGATACGGTGGCCAGTGGCAAACGACCATAGATATTTCGCACTGATACCCATGCGTATGAGTGCGGAATTACCGAAGGGGAGGGGAGAGAAAAAATGGAATTGGACCTCCAGTTCTATCACTGACCGAACGACACAAAATTAATAATATGAATAGGTACTGTTTTATTACATTTTTTAGTACACAGGGCTTTATCAAGCTATACATTCCAGTCTAAACTGGCATCTTGTATACGAAGAGCCTATACCATGCGAGGTCAATTCTTATTGGAAATGTATAGCTTAGTATGTTGCTGTGTGTTTAGTGCTATCGTGAAGTCTATGAACGTTTAACAAAAGCTACTGTTATCGACAGATATAGCAGAAATAATTTACATAAAATAATTTCAACTAAAATTAAATTCAACCGTTTCTGGTTATCGTGATTAGCGACGCTAAAATATTAGGTAAAGGCATAGATCATGATCGCGCTATAAAAACTTCACACGCATTTGATTTCACGGCTACATTTATCAGCAGCATCAAACGCAACAACATTAACGCAACTACCTGACCCACCCTCGCGTTTTGTCGCGCAAAAAAATAAACGCATAATCGTAATCGCATTGTCGCGACTGACTCCGCAGGTCACCTTCCTTGTTCTAATAACTAAACAATTTCAACTGCATCACAGTTGAATTAAAGTCCCAAATTGTTTGGCAAAATTTTGTTGTTTTTCAAACGAGAAAATTATGTAGCGTAAGAATCGGAATCGTTTGTTTGATAAAAGTATTATTATTTGTAATAAATTCTGCGGGTATTTGTAAGGATTTTTGACAGTGTAATTCTTAATGTTTTCTTTCCTTTTTATCTGGTAATGTCACGAAATTCTATGACTTATATTCGTGGGAGAAACCTGTCGATTGAAGAATGTCATGATGCATGGTGTCAAATTTTTCGCGATAAAAGCAGAGAAAATGACATGGAAATTAGTAAAAAGTGGGAAATGACAGTTAATCGCAGCATTTTTTAATTAATAGGACCAAAACTTAACTTTCCCTTATTTACTGAAAAAAAAAAAATTATTTTGTATTTTGTTCAAGAAATAATTCTTGTAAGTAGGTATAAATAACAAGAATAAGATAAAAGAATTGATCATAAGTAGGTACTTATCCTATTTATACAAGTTTTCATACATAAAAATTGCATAAATCGAAATTTAAATTAGGATTTTTTTATGTACTAAGTAGGTACTTATGAAAAGTTAGGAGACCGAAACTTATGAAAGTTTACTGAAAGTTTGTAATGTGATTCTGCGATTTTTCTCATCTATATTCAGTGATTTTTTTTCTTTAATGTGCAAGAGAGATAGTTCAGCGCAAGTTTTTTGCTTGTTTTTAAACATCGAATACGGTAAATTGTGCAAAAATTATGCGCTTACGCAGGTATACTTTCAAACGGTGTCCAGTTTTGTAACAAATATCAATAGTATAATGAACTTTTGAACTCGTAATCCGTGATACATAAAAAGACCAATGAACTGCCTTTGAATTATTTAAAATTATATACCTATGTTACGCAAATATAGAAAGCTATGTTAATGCGCAAGCGACTGCCTAAGATCGTAGGTACGAAATCAATCGTTTGATTAATTCAATTATTTTTACGATTCTTATCAGACTCAACGGATTATAAGATATATTAGGTATTTATTCCAAATTATATTTATTATGACTGTTCCTTGAATAATTAAAAAATGATTAACTAACTATTTATATATTTTTAAATAAGTGTAAAAAACTGGTCCTTTGGTACTTATTAAGTCCAAATAATTAGTAAAGGATAAAATCGAGTTTTAAACGCACCGTTGCACAATGCGAAAAGCTACACATAACAATATTGTATAATGTTCTTCTTAGCGTGTCGATGGCAATCTAAATAGTGTCAGCCCAGAACTGGGCTACGAGATTAAGCCTTTAGTACCGTCCATCAGTTCCTGTAATAACAAAAAGGGCACGATATTAAGTGCCCCATCGTTTGTGGGACAGCATCACTTCCGTCTATTGTATAATTATTCAAGCAGAAGACGTTATTTATTTCGTAAAAATAATAATAAATATTACAGTACAAAATAATTCCTTTTTTAAAGTGTTTTACATCATTTGTTCGATGTAATCCTCTTTAACTTATTGGTAATGTCAAATACATTGCGGTGTTTGACGTACACATTAATTTGGTCCTTTCATTACAAGAAAAATAATGACTGCATAAAAAGTATTGCTAAATTTGTTTTTTACCCTCAAATAAAGCCTGTATGTGAACATATGTAATGATATGGTATGTAATGATAATGTATTTTTTATTTTCGAAGCACTGAGATCCGATTATTCCGAACCTGACCCAAAATCCTAACCCGGTCGCAGGTTAGGTTAGCAACTTGAAAAAATTAGTATTATTTGTTCCAAAAGTAACCCTCTTCCTGACCTAATAATTCATAATTGGTCAGTAATTAATAATTAATTTATCTATTGATTCGGATGTTATTATTGTTTGCATGGATTATTTCATTTTACCTATTATATTAGTTACCTATTATATTTTTTCAGCATGTTTAAATTCAAATACAATGTACATATAGGTATTAAATTTTATTGAACCTGAACTGACGCATCGCTCCTATCATAACCCGAATTGCGATTTAGGTTAGGTTTTCCCTCTCCTCATAGAATAAAAGCTATGTGTCAGATCAGAGTTTAATATTTACAATACACCATCTCTCTTCCCTCCTGACTCCTGGCATTGTCAGTCAGATAATCTGGAAAGATGATTCTAACTGGCGAGATGCAAGAAACGCGAGTTACAGACAACACTTGCCTACTGGCCAGGGGTGCCATTGGGTGAGGCATAGGCCTCAATTCAGCAGTAAACTAATACAGGCAGGATGATGATGACTAATTAATTCACGTCATACAACGTTTGGAGTTGGAGCAGTGTTTATAATTTATTTAATTCCAGATACAATTTAATTCTAATATTTTTGAGACTGACCTATCTTATTAAGTTAGTTAACCATTAAAATAAAAAATACGTCATGACACGTTAAATTATAACTTCTTAACAAATGCATCCTACACAAACTTATCTACCATACAGCTATAACGTGATAGTAGTAAAAAACTTCCAAAATGTTAATATCTACCTGCTTTGTTCAAATAGTGTTATGAATTTGAAATTATACCGGCATGTCGCAACGACCCGTGCTACATCGTTAAATATTTAAAAAAAAACACTACCTGTAACTTAGATACAACATACAAGTATTGAATTATCGCAAAAAATACTTTTAATCGAATTGAAACTCTATTATCCAACCTATAAAGTTGCACTTTCGATGTTAGACCACACAACTGCATTTTGAGCGTGTGATGTGCGATGCAATTGTTAAGTTTGATATATTTATGATAATGGAAATGGTATTTATGTCGAAGATCGTAAGGTTTATTTTTGCCTGACAGCAAAATAATTTATCGACTAGACAGCGTCTTGATATAAACCGTTTGAGACTGTAACCCAATATTGTGCGCACGACCTGCTCAAAAAGCTTTATAAAAACGTAAAGGATTTTGATATATGTATACAGTATCCTTTGTGTTTCTTACTATTTAGATGTATAGGTAAGAAATATAAGAGTTATGAAATTTAGATCGGAACTCCATAGATGTCTTGAGAAATGTTATATAAAAATAATCTATACATATACAGGTTGTTGCTTTAAAGATCTGCCAAATTTTAGAAGGTCCATGAAACTGAATTACTTTCCCCAAGGAACATAGGTCGAAATCTAAAAATCGAAAATTGACTTTGCATACAAAGTGACTGGTCACGTGACTCACTTTTGTAATATGAAAACTTAAATTCTCGTTTTCAGATTTCGACCTAAGTTCCTTGGGGAAAGTTGTTTAGTTTTATGAACCTTATTACCTTCTAAGATTTGGCTGGTCTTTAAAGCAACACCATGTATAATGTATATATGTGTACAGGAAGTAATAAAAGTTCTAAAGAAATAGGACTAGGTGCTTATTTTCTAGTACCTAAACTTATCTGTTTGACCTGGGTTCAGTACAAATAATCCAGAAAACATTAGCAGTTTTAACTGATAGGTACACTAACTTGTTGAAGAAAAATAGAAATAACTGAGCCAAAAGTAAAACACCACAAACCCGGAATTCTCAGCATTTATTTTTTCAATTTCAAAATACCTCCAATAAAAGGTTTTAGAAAAAATGTTAAAAGCATTGCCTAACTCCCCTTACCGGACTCCAATGAAAAAAGGATGATTAATGATGTTGGAAATTAAATAATTCGAGCCCAGGTACAACAGGGTAGTGGTGATTTTTTAGCTATTGTCCTTTATGTCTTAGAACAGAGTACAATTTGAGATGTTATTCAAGTTATTTTTTGTGAATTTTATACATGTATAGCATATGTCAGCTTCACTACATAGTATAAAACAAAGTCGCTATCCGCCGTCTTCCTGTCTCTATGTATGCTTAGATCTTTAAAACTACGCAACGGATTTTGATGCAGTTTTTTTTAATAGATAGAGTGATACTTAAGGAAGGTGTATATGTATAATACATGCATAATATAGTAGTACATAAGCATTGCACCCGTGCGACGCCGGAGCGGGTCGCTAGTATTAAATATGATTATTTAATAAGTAATTTGAAAAACAAATCCCGTATCAGTTGTTCTTCAAATTTCTTATTAAACAATTAGGTTATTTTAGGTTTGTATAGATAGACCGACTTGAAAAGTAAGTATGAAATGGTATTTAAAAACCAATCAATCGATTTGTAAGGTCGTGTATGTAAATACAATTTCCTATAGAGAAATTTAGCAGTCTAGAAAAACAAATTTGAAAGACCAGAAAAAATTCGAAAGTTAAAGTCTAAATCTGAAAATTGAGCTCCCATCTGCCAATGAGGCGCAACAAATTGAGCAAATACCCGTCTTTCTCCTCAATCATTTCTTAACCAATTTATAGTTTTCTACTGCTAAATGTTTCGCAAACTAGATAAAACTGATTAATCTATAATTGCATTTTTAATTAACAATCCGTAAATAAACGAAGTAAATAATATCATTACGGTACCGCAATGCAAAAGGATCACTCATCTTCAACTAACATTTTGCAATCAAAAATATGATTTTTGTTAAAAAAACAACCAGGTTGCAATATGTGTTGATGATAGCCAATCAACTTTAATTATAATAATTGACTATTGAAAATAACATTGCGGTATTACGAACAACTACGGGTGAAAAAACTAGTATAACGTTCAAATCTCACGACAATAAATAAAAAATGATGAATGCGGCTAGTTTGATTGGTACGCGAGTGATTCCGTATAGAATGCCTATATCATTCTGGGTACAAAAAGGAATAAGTACCTAGGCATTGCAAAAATTATTACGTTATTTAGGTATAATATTGAGCAAAAAGTAGTTACGGGTTTTATAATTTAGACATAATCAGTGTACTTCAAAAATCTAAAATCCTAAACCGCGTTATAATTCGGAGTCCAGAAAAATTAACAGTATCGAAAATGTTTCCCGAAGGACCAGAATTTGCGGACTTCTAAAACTCCGAAAAAATAAGTAGATATAACGAACTTGTAAATAAAAAGTGGTTCCAATAAGCTTTGGGGTATAAAGCTGAACAATTACTGAGAGACGAGGATTGTAAAATTTTACAATCTGTACGAATGATGGCAGACTGTTGTTATTGTGATTACTAACGCCGAATGCTAATGCGGCAGATAGACAATATGGAGTTGTTATATGTAAATTCTGTACGGCAGCTATTTGAAGTTTTTTTGGCTTAGGTGTTAATTTTATTTCATTACATTTGGATGACATTTTCAAATATAATAAGACTTTCCGCGTGGAATTTTCATCAACTATTTTACCCGCTTAGGAGTAAAATTTCCGATAACCCTTTTTAATGTATATCTATGGTACTCTCATCAATTTTTTAATACCAACGGTTTAGGCTGTGCGTTGTCTGTCAGTCACGTTACTGCTTTATAAGTACCCACCTATAGATTTATTATTAAGTACTGTCGGCAAAGGAATTAGATTGAAAGAACTTTTAGTTAAGGATGAAAATATTTTATGAAATTGGTTGTTGAAAGCGGTTGTGTAAAATTGTTTAGTTAACAAAAAGTAATAGTAAATTGTATTATTTTAATCCATTTTACTTTATTATTTTACTTAATTTATTTATAGTAAAATGAAGTTGTGTAAATGAAAAAAATACAACCTTAACTAGCGCCCCTGCCAACCAACCAACTGCCGACTGTACTAAGCCAATAGAAAACAAAAATCTATTTATGGAACAGAAAATTATAATAAAAATAACTTCGCTTTGAAACCATTTAACAGCCACACCTACTTGCTCATACTCAGTTGTTTGCATCATCAGAGGAGGTAGAAACAAAAACCATGTTTACGACATATCAAGTTAAAGTTCAAGACTGTTCGGGCTACAATTATATCTAGATTTTTTGCCACAATTATCGCCAGTTATTACATTCGGCAAAGGTTACATTATTTTAGTTTCGAGGAAACATTGTAAGCATGCGTCATTAGTTTTATTATCTGTTTAGATCTGATAGATACATGCAAAATGGAAAAATACATAATTGTTGCATACTTTACATATTTAATGACCTACTTTGGTACTTTATTTCAAATTTAACAGTTACACACAAACATCTACACCCGAATAAAAGGACCAAAGACAAGGATCAAAAATCTAACTAGGTAGGTATAGGAAAACCAATAATTATATTATAGGTATTTGTCAATTTTACTCAATTTTTATTATGATATTTTCTAAGTTTCAATAACAATAATTACATATTGGCACTTAATACTGCACCCTATAGGGTCACAGAGAGAGCACGTAACTCGACCCGACATATGGCACGCTCCGCACTTCCGACAATTTCACAAAAAAGGGATGCTTAAGACCTTAAGCAAAAAAAAAAACTGAGTATCGCACGCTTTTAACCGGAAAAGGATCCGTAGGTATATATTTAGTTCTGTGAATATAAAATGCTTCTGACTAAACTATTACATGTCGGGAAGGAGGGAAAGGAGGCCCTTGCCCTGCAGTGGGACGATATAGGCTAAATAAATAAATAAAGTATTTCCAATGCCAATTATGATATTCTTAAAAAAGGAGAATGTAGAAAACTTGACAGTTCTGATCAGATCAGACTGCAAATTCAAAGATCGTTACATTCGAACCTAAGGCACGCATAACTGACTTTTGAAATCATGTGAATGACCACTTGCTTTAAAATCATGAAGGAATTAAGAAAGTCAATACTAGAGGCCTATGGGTGGTTTAAACGGTATTATAATTTATTATTATTTAAACAATAAGAAGAAAATTTAATTTTATAAGTATAGATATATAGTGGCTAAAAGTTTACGAGTTGGCTTTGACAGGAGGCTTTGAGGCTTTGGCGTTTATTTGCACGGAAATATTCAATTCACGGTAGAAGAAGAAAAAGAGGGGGTTTTGCCATTCTTAGATGTCCTTGTGAGACGACGACCAGACGGAAAACTGTCACATACGGTGTATCGAAAACCGACTCACACGGACCGTTACCTACGAGCAGACTCACACCACCACCCCTCTCATCTAGCCTCCGTGCCCCGAACTTTGATCAACCGTGCATTGAGCCTATGTGATCCGGAGGACATTGACGCCGAGCTTCATCACTTAAAACAAGTACTGGAACGCAATGGCTATCACTGGCGTCAATGTAATCGTCTAGCGAGCACTACTTATAAAAACCGACCGGCAGTTGCGGAACGTACTCCAGCGTTTTTACCGTACGTGAAAGGAGTTACAGACAAAATCGGATACCTGTTACGCCGAAGATACAGCATCAGAACGATTTACCGCCCACCCGGTCAACTACGGCAGTTGCTACGCTCGCCAAAAGACAAGGATCCATTAGCTGTTCCCGGGGTATACACTATACCGTGCGATTGTGGCCTGAGTTATATCGGGGAAACTCGCCGCAACATCACAACCAGGCTTAAGGAACACATACGTAGCGTTAAGAAGATGGATATTAACACGTCGGCAGTGGCTGAACACGTCTGCAATGAGGACACGGCCCACTTTATTCGGTTCGACAAAGCCTCCGTACTAGCGAGGGAGAAGTATTTCGTGCCGCGAAAGGTACGAGAGGCTATTGAGATAAGCCGTCGTCCGAATTTCAACCGAGATAGTGGTTGGACATTGCCACCCGCGTGGAAACCCGCTTTGAAGACTACGTCGACCTATAGTGCAGCGAGCCTGGAGTGTGACACAGTTAGCGCGGTATGCAACACCCGAGCATCGAACCCAGTACCAGAGGTTCCCTCGCCGACGACGGTGACGACGCGCGCGCCGCACGCTCCGCCTACATTGCGTGCGAGAGGGACAGCGCGAGAGCAGAGGCAGACCGAACGCTGGGCGCGAGCGGCGCAGCAGTGAGGTCCGCGACGCCGCCGCGTACACCCGCTCTTGAAAATGGACTCCGTTTGAGTTCGAAACTAGTCGGGCATACCCCGAATACAATACGTGAGTAAAGCCGTATCAATATTTATATATTAGTATGACTCACGAAAGTTATTATTCTAAAAAAGAAGTATAACTTTACTAGTTGTCGATCGCGACTTCTTCCGCACCATTTTTTTTTTTTTAGTATAACACTTTTATGATTTTAGGAATTATAGTATTGTAAAATTTAAACTACATTACAACTAGCAGAAATTATCTTACTATTTTTAATATTAATGTAGGTATAATTAACAACTTGAATATAGACCTATATTGCTTTTTTTTACTACTTATAATATACGTATACTAGAAATAAGTTGCTGAATATGATTTTGTAGTCCTATATATTACGAAATCGAGGATGCTGGCTAATGAGGTCGATTATAATAAAATATATTTAGAATTTATTATGTTAAAGATGGAACAAATTACGTATCAGTGAAATATAATGGCGATTTTAGGTGCAATTAAACAAAATATCTACCAATAGATAATCACCAATCAAACTATCAATGGAATTAGTTAAGTATTCGTTAACTTAGGTATACGTCATTGGAAGGTAATTTTACTCTTACGGACCCCCAAACCTTTGGCTTGTAAAGTCGGCGTACAACATGCATGTGCGAAACATTTGTGCGCAAACTCACTGCAATGTGTCCATCTGTCTGTCACAAAAAAATAATGCTACCTACTCAATTGTTTTACGAATATTAATTAATAGATAGGTACCTTAATTTCATATTTGTCACTAGAGAATCTATATTAAGACATTTTTTTTGACCACCTATAGTAATTAGGACTTACAGGAGTGCCTATTTTTAATCTAATTGATTCTAATTGGTCAAGTGTGTTAAACCAGTAGATCTTTCTTGGGCAAAAAAGTTTACTAACACAAAAAGTATGTCAACTCTTAAAAACAAATAATCACAAGGCACAAAATAGCGGAAAAAAATAAAAGTATTAGTCAAGAAAAACAATATTGGGGCTAATTGCCTTACACATAGTCGCACAGATCTTAAGGATAGAAGGTTTTAAGATTTGTCAAATTAATCGATTTGCACAAAAACAAAAAGAATTGGAATCGCCAAGATCAAGGGCATAAACTTTACCATGGTAATTTAAAAAAAAAAGAAAAGTCGATTACGAGCAAGATTGAAGACGCACCAGTCGCTCTACAGCCTGCAGGTTCTAATCCTGCTCATATTCGTTTTTTTTTTCTACAAAAAATGATACTGTAATATAGTTTGCTTCGCATAATGCGTTAATAAATTAAAAACATTAAACTTTATATACCGTTTTCTATTAAAAATCTACCTCAACTTAGAGAAATCCCTCGCCCACCATTGCCATAATTATAACACCATTATTTATAGAAAATTGCCCTAATGAAACAGCTACTACTATAAAATCATTAATCATATTTATTAAACAACTATTTAAGTTAAAAATTAGCAAGATTAACATAAATTCATAGCTACTTTAACTATGTCGGTCAAAGATAATGGTTAAAATCAAATCTTTAAAAATACATAAATAATTTCAAAATGCGTAAAAAGGAGGCCTGTTATTTAGAAATTAGCAAACACATTATTTTAATGACCATATATAGCTCCATGACCGATTCAACTGAATTATAGGGAAAAAATACAGTTAGAAAGCATTTAGAAAAAAATATAAATGATATAAATCTAGCTGTGTTGCTTAATTAAAATCATTTAATCTGCAATCAGAATATATTATGGCAAGACGGAGCCAATAAACCACAATAATGTGTGAAAACATATGGGCATATAATAGGGTCAGTCCCGGTGCGTTCCAACTTCTTCATAAAAACACAAAGAAATACAGACAAAATAGATTTTTTATAAACTCCCGCATGCAAGCTTCTGACAAAAATTACACATTGGATTTGAGACAGCAGAAAAAGGCAATGCGGCAAGCCCTGAAGTAGGTTGAGCTGAACTACCATTTCATTGATGGAATGCGTAGGTAATTAATTGGCTGATTTAATAATATACAAATTAACCAAATTTGATTTAGGTAAAATAATTTCGATTTTTACGAGATCGTCAAATCACGCAAACGAAAATGAAATAATTTTATTCTAATCTTCCAGTTCAAATTACCTTTGTCCACCTTTTATGGTGTCCGCAGTAACAGTGAGCATCAGACCTCTAAAAAGGACGATCGAAACACGTTCCAAATTCAATTTGCCCTAAACTTTTTTATTTACTTTTTATAGCGTCAAGAAATCCCTGCAATCTATTCAGCCAGTCTTATTACAAGAATACGGTGGCTGATTACATGTTCTTTGAGTTTTGTTTGAATTTTAACGTTGGTTGTAGCTTGAAGGTAGTGTAATGTGTAAAAAAATTTCGCTAAACGTTCTAAAAGCACAACTTTTTGCCGTGGAGAAATATATGTGTCACCATCAACGATCTATTTATTTCTTTATCATCGATATTATCCACCCAAATATCCCACCACTATCCTATATCTTTACAAGGGGTGCGGAAATTACGGATGACTCGGAATATCTTGAACAATATTTTACTTAAGTTCTTCGAAACGTTATTTTTTACACCCAGTTCATTTATACTTACTAAAGGTTAAAAAAAGTCAAACTACTTCTTAATTATTTTATCATGTTTTATGATAAGAAGCCTTTTAATACCTTATATGGTGAAAAAATTAATATTTATTTTTAAAAATATCAGACACGTAATGTTACGTGCACGCTCACAACAGAGCCCCGTGTTGTTCTCCCGCGACATGTTGTTATACCGGTAATGCGGTCGTCGTAATAGCCAAATGTTTCCGCCATACGACTGGTATTCAACGAATCACCATATAAATGAAGTGTACATACCTAATTTTATCAAATTCGAAAGTACCATATCGGACCGGAATCATGCTACCAACTGATTTACGCAATTAGTAAGATTTTTTCGTTTTAATTTATTAATGGACGACATGGTTTTATGGATTTTGCTCGAGGCGTTCTGTTGGTGAAATGGATGGTCCCCTTTATGCCATAACGCCATGATATTAATTACCTTATTAATAGAGTTTAATCTAGTGGTAAGATTTTGAAACTGGCAAGTACAAAATCATAGGTTCGATAAGGAATAAAGATGAAAATTGCATTCACCCCGTCTTCACCTACGGAGGGCAAACATTGTTAATTATTCGTTACTGGTCAACCCTCAAAAACCACGGGGTCTCTCAGCAAACAATGGAACGCAATAACCTAGGAGTCAAATAAAACAGATCGTGAAACTCAATCACACAAAAAAGCATTATCCGAACTGCACAAATTCATGATTCTTTTTCATGGATCTTGTACTACATAGGTAACTCTATAACAAACTCTTTGTCATTTTATCCAACAAATTAATCATTCATTTTAATCGAATTCCTTCGACAACAAAGATGGATACTTATTTTTTGGTTTGCGGAACTGAAATCTAAGTATTTTGAGTAGACAAACTCACAATAAGTAATCTTTCTGAAACGCATTAGGACGGATCGGCTAGAATCAATAAACTTTATTTGATTTACAGCTCAAAGGGTTAAATCCGGTATTACAATTCCGATACCAGTCCAAACAGTTTTATTCAATGATATGGCTTTATTGATTAAAATTAGCACGGGCTACGAAAACATGTTCTAAGCGACGATTAAAAAGCGGATTGTAAACTTGTTTGTGGTAATTAGGCGTTAATTAGATAGATAGGCGTATTTTCCTTAATTACAGTGATGTATTGCACCGATTTTTATAGCATAAAACACCGCACGATCGAATTTAGAGTGAGGCTGTTGAATATTCAAGAAGAAGCAAGTGACAGTTAGGTAACATCACTACTTACTTGATGCCAACTTAAATTTATCGCCTGCAAAACATTTATCAATCAAAACTCAACTTTATTACAAAGACTATAAGTTACGTTGTATTAAAATAGAGATGCAGATGAAAATTTGTATGCAGATCATCGTTGACAGATCAGTGTTCTGAAAAATGCCTCCAAATGGACACCGGCAACTATTGAAGTGTTAAAAAACAATAAATCACGAACAACCGGGTGATTAATTTATAGATCAACCAGTCTAACTGGATCATTTATTAAGTAGCACTTATTTTACATGATATAAGGTATAAAATTGCTTGGCAAATTGTGTTCTGAAGGTCAATTTACACTGGTCTCGATATTTTACGATTTGGTTTATGGGTATGTTATAGAGGTTGTACAAGACGGTAAAATAGGAAAGTTTAGTGAAAGGTCGCCGAGATATATTGTGTCGTGTTTTGGACACAATTTATTTGTATTTAATCAACGACGTGGGATACTAAACCTGTAAATGAATTTGAAGACTAAAAATATGTGATATTAGGGTACAGACATATTTTTGTTACGTGCTTTCCTAAAGGCTAATACTTTTATTTAGGCTCAGGTCAGACTACGAAAAAAAAACGTAATTCTGTAACATGGGATTAATACTAATAGGTACTATACAAAAGTTGTCTATGGAACTACTGAACTGATGCTTACATTTTTTTTTCGTATCTCAAAGTAAACGGGATAAGTAAATTTCGAATTTTAGATAAGATACGCTTCGGAAAACCGTCATCAGCCGACATATCGTTCGACTCGGCTGAAAGTGTGTACGGCAGTGTTCTAGTACCGTATATGTCTTTCTGACTGATTTTCGATCACTGCAGCCTATTTCAATGGAGATTAGCCAACTACGCACAAAATTTTATATTGCGCAAGTGCGTATGCAAACACGGGTGCACTCTCGACTCCCTCACTCTCATAGTCCGATGGGACGGCAATCCGACACGACTGGAGTTAACTTGGCGCAGGTCCAAAGGCTTTACGTGCTTTCTGAGGTACGAAACAAGTTATAATTAATTTATAATACGCACATAACTTACAAAAAGTCAGAGGTCCGATCCTGCCAGTCTGACTTGCCAGTCAACGGTCATACTGTTTGGCTATCACCATAATGTAAGGTTTTTGTGGACTATTGATTGTTCGTCTTATCTATTTCGTCACGCCATCTTCTACGTGGTCTACCTCGAGCCAATTAATGCCTTAGAACTCCAAGACTCTACACTATCTTTCTACACCTCAAACTTGACAGTCAAAAAATGGGTCTCGAAAATCTCATTACAACCCGATAAATTAGAGGTCGCCGTAAGCAATGCAACTAATGTAAAGTCAGCGATGATATTAATGTAATTGAGACCGGTTTGCTCCGGTTCGGTGCAGTTCGAGCCGGCTGTGTCCGGATAAAGGTCGTAAATAAGAGATGTCCACAAATTTTTGTATGATGCAAGACTGGTAAGACACAGAACTATGGAGTAAGAAGACTTTGTAAGATACATTATTTTGGAGAACTGTGAACAAAATTGGTACCTATGTAAATCACTGGTAGTATTAATACATATAGGTACCTAAGGAAATTTGAAAAGCGATTTTCTGACAAGGTACCTACAGCACGCGCCGCGGTTCTCTAGTCTGTGACGTTAGTTACTGGTGGCATTTGCACATAAAATACTCGCATTTATGTGATACATCATCCATAAAAGTACTCTCTACTCTTTAAAATACTTTGTACTCGACTATTCCTTGAGAAATATTACTACATCATAACCGTATTATGGTGTCTGATATTGTATTATTACCCTTGTAAGTTAAACAAAGTCCTGATAAGCAAAGATAGACAGCCTTTCCCCAATAAATAGGCTCAAATAATAAATTAATAGTACAGGTAAGTGTCTGTTATTATATTATCACCCTTATGAGAC
The DNA here is from genome assembly GCA_936450705.2 of Protodeltote pygarga. Taxonomy (NCBI): domain Eukaryota; kingdom Metazoa; phylum Arthropoda; class Insecta; order Lepidoptera; family Noctuidae; genus Protodeltote; species Protodeltote pygarga. The sequence goes on along the minus strand of OW388250.2, from coordinate 16,047,929 downwards.
AAGTAAAGTCGTGATAAGCGAAAATGTACGCCTACAGTTCACAAGTGACGTTTTCGTAATGAAAGTGCACATGGTACTTTTTCGTTTAACTTCTAAAAAAAAAATACCATAAAATATTCCGCTCATATTGTACGTCCATGTTAGTAATATAATTCTCAATATAAAAACATTAGCATTCACATAAACGCTCTGCCCACGATCACCGCTCCAATTGTCAAATAATCTAGTTTCGTTACACAATTATGACGTCATTGTTGTGTGTTGATGTGTCGCCCATTGTCCCAGGTACGCAACGCGATGCGAAGCGCAAATAACGCAATTAAACTCAGAGCTAAAAATTAATGATTTAAGTATGACGTGTTATGCAATATTTTGACAATTTTTTACTACGATAAAGGCGTAGGTAAGTGACCAAGAAACCATGTGACCATGAAACCACCCGATGGTAAGCAAAGTTGTGGTCTACGATGAAGCACATCTGCCTTTAATTCGATTCTCGATTAGGTCATTCAAAAAATACAGAAGCCTGAAGAGTAAAAAGAGAGTAGAGAGGAACCTAGAAGCAAACCGTTTAGTCTGAGCAGAGGGAATATCTACCGGGTAACTTTACAAGCTAGCAGTACGAAGCGATATTTGTTGCAAGACAGGAGTAACAAGACTCAATACTCCTTGTTCGGTCGTGGAATCAAAATCACGGCTTTAGCAACTGCATTTAATATGCTTCTTAGACGGTGAAGCGATGCTATTAAAAAAACTATCGAGTTTTAGTTTTGAGTGAAAACAAAAAATTAGTTCTAGAAATTCTCTATGTCGCAGAGTTTTTTTTATCAGCATCAGCCGGAGGGCCTGGGACCCTTGAACGCCACAACGTACGGCAACTTGCCGCTTGCATCCACCGGTAACCCGCGACGTAGTTATTTATATTAATAATAATTGGTGTTTCTACTCACGTGTAACGATAATAATAATTATCACCACTGTAAAGAAGTTCCTCAAAATACAAATAGGACATAAATTATTGTAATTCAGTATTTCGTACCGTTACGACGCGCGCACACGGGATGTTTTGATTGTAAAATGCCAATGTTTATGATCAAATCAATTATATCGCATTCGTTGCTCACCTAGAGCAGTGGGTGGTATTTCATTGGGTTTTTTGAGACACTTTTAAAGATTTGACGACGATCATAAAAGTTGTAGGTAATCCAAACCTAACGGTTCTCGTAAACTAGGTATAGAGCAAGCTTAGAATATTGTCTGAGAATGTGCAAATATTGCTAATAGTTCCATTTTAACCTATAACATTTTTTAACATCGCGGTACATGACAATGGATTTTCTATTGTGGTTAATTTTTTGACTTTTAATGAATTAATAATCATTTCTTCCTTGACAACCCTAGAACAAACTAGAGCTATGATAGACAGTGCTTAAACCAGATTTCTAAGAATATTTTCAATGCTTCTTAGAAATCTGGTTTAAACACTGTTTTAAACTTTTACGGCCTTTAATTATATTTAAATTGTCACTTATACGGGTACCCTCCGTGATATGATGATCCGGTATATTTCGACACTGTGGCAAGTGCCAAAAGTGCGGGTTGACTCCGCTTGCAACAGTGTCGAAATATGAGGAGCTCAATTCTGTATACAATCACGCAGGATATCTCGTAACCCAGTAAGTGACAATTAAAGTATCATTAAAAACCGTGAAAGTCCTACAAATACCTCAATTCTGTATTAAATCACGAAGGATATTCTGTAAAACTATCGAGTTTTAGTTTTGAGTGAAAACAAAAAATTAGTTCTAGAAATTCTCTATGTCGCAGAGTTTTTTTTATCAGCATCAGCCGGAGGGCCTGGGACCCTTGAACGCCACAACGTACGGCAACTTGCCGCTTGCATCCACCGGTAACCCGCGACGTAGTTATTTATATTAATAATAATTGGTGTTTCTACTCACGTGTAACGATAATAATAATTATCACCACTGTAAAGAAGTTCCTCAAAATACAAATAGGACATAAATTATTGTAATTCAGTATTTCGTACCGTTACGACGCGCGCACACGGGATGTTTTGATTGTAAAATGCCAATGTTTATGATCAAATCAATTATATCGCATTCGTTGCTCACCTAGAGCAGTGGGTGGTATTTCATTGGGTTTTTTGAGACACTTTTAAAGATTTGACGACGATCATAAAAGTTGTAGGTAATCCAAACCTAACGGTTCTCGTAAACTAGGTATAGAGCAAGCTTAGAATATTGTCTGAGAATGTGCAAATATTGCTAATAGTTCCATTTTAACCTATAACATTTTTTAACATCGCGGTACATGACAATGGATTTTCTATTGTGGTTAATTTTTTGACTTTTAATGAATTAATAATCATTTCTTCCTTGACAACCCTAGAACAAACTAGAGCTATGATAGACAGTGCTTAAACCAGATTTCTAAGAATATTTTCAATGCTTCTTAGAAATCTGGTTTAAACACTGTTTTAAACTTTTACGGCCTTTAATTATATTTAAATTGTCACTTATACGGGTACCCTCCGTGATATGATGATCCGGTATATTTCGACACTGTGGCAAGTGCCAAAAGTGCGGGTTGACTCCGCTTGCAACAGTGTCGAAATATGAGGAGCTCAATTCTGTATACAATCACGCAGGATATCTCGTAACCCAGTAAGTGACAATTAAAGTATCATTAAAAACCGTGAAAGTCCTACAAATACCTCAATTCTGTATTAAATCACGAAGGATATTCTGTAAGTTGTGACATTTTAAATGCAATCTGGTTTAGTTTTTTTTATATTCAGCAATAATAAATTGTCAACCCCCATATGATTGAGGATAAACTTAATTAGTTAATTAGGTGCTAATCAAAGATGCGGTAAGTACTATCTTTGATTCGCGATGATACACTTCACCTTTCCCTTACACCATACAAAGTTACATGAAGGTAACCATCTTAAAAGACATTCCAAGAAACCTTAAGACAATCTTCATTATTTAAAACATTTATACAAAATACAAGATGGTTGTTTCTATAAATTGTGATCTTTATATAATAATCCTCTTAGTTGCGAAACAACTTAATGTTAAGTCAAGAGTTCAAATACTTGATCTATCAGTAATGGAGGTAATGGTGTCTAACATCTATGAATTTACATAAATCTTGGTATAAGGAAATTAATACTATATCCGTATTATACAATATGTTAAAAAAACCCTGTCCGATCCGTGAAGGTATTAATAGGTATCGGGATGTGATTCTATTTGTGTAATCTTTTTCACATAATAAGTAAAAAAAATTACCCCGAATAAAAATAATTAAAAAATTAAAAGATGAGGAAATTTACATGACAACACAGGCGGGCGAGGGTTGGCGCGATCGTCAGTTTTCGGGTAGCTTAGCGAAGTCATATGGTGTTGTCAGTTTTTGGAATTTTGCCAAATTTTTAGTTAATTTGTGTAAAAATCACACATTTAAAAAAAAATATTTCAACGTTATCCTTATCAATAATATAAATTGTTTATTAATATTTGGTTATATTATTGAAGTACCTATGTGCCCCTTTCGGGTCGGACAGGGTTTTCTTAACAAGCTGTATATTATATTAAGATATAATTTTTTTTCAATATGATTAAAAAATATTGCTGAATCAATGGAAAAACAATAGGTATAGACTAAAAGAATAAAAAACAAATATTGTTACTTCCATTTTTTATTTTTTTTACTTTATTATAAAGTAAAATACCAATGTGTCTGACTAAATTAAAAGCTACTGCAAACTATGTTAAAATCTATTTTCTAAATCTATAATTCAACTTAAGAGACAGATGATAAAATATCTAAATTAAATATACCTGTCACCATTACGAGACAATTTTCCACGAAAAATTACCAATGCAAATATATTGCAAACTTTGATCAAACAAAATTATGCAAAAACCTTCGAAACAAACAGATAAACCATTCAAATAATATTAACATAATGAATTAGTTAAAATCCGTATAAAATTAGACTATAAAGGTCTTTACTTAGCCGAAAGAAGATTCACACTCTTCGACAATCGGTTGGAACTTTCAAATAACGACCATATTTCATAATCAAACATCTTGTTACAAAACTATTGAAGACATAATATAGTATAGTTCAACCATTACCTAATGTGTAGCTAGTTTCAACTCACATTAAACTTAAAACATTTGAAATTATAAAGCAATATATAATTTATAATATACTATATATATACGAGATGTCGGATTCATTATGGTAAGCAATAAAAATCACTTAGTGACGTTTATTGAGCGTGTTTTTAATTAACGTCGTGTCAAAATGAAGAAAAATCATTAGTGCATTTACGATGTACAAATTATAATTATACAGATTATTATGGGTCTTCTATGTTGGTTGATAAACAACCTGGTGACAGAGTTTAAGCTGCATAGGCCTTTTTCAACGATGAAAAATCTACCAGGTGTGCTGAAATCGAACGTCCGTCTAACGTCGAAGTTTAGACTGACAATTCACACTCTTTCGCATTTAAGTCACATTTTATGACTGTTTTTATGGATTTGAAACGATACGGATTTCGACGAAAGTACAACTAAGTACATTAAACAGTAGTAATTTTGTCATTAGGTTTATGTTTGATTGTCTTTCGTTATTAACCTTCGATCCCAAACATCGACGTTCGATTTTAAGAGTAGCACTCCTGTTTTCCTCACGATATTTTCTCTCGCCATTTTGGCAAATGGTAATTTATTTCTTATACCTACCTACCTATGCATATAAAGACAGAGATGCATGTCTGACTTCAAGTTCAAACTTATGACTTGGATTTGGCAATTCCTATAGCCTAGTGGTATGACCGTTAGTCATACCACTAGGCTATAGGAACTATCCCTGTCTTTATCAGTATTCCAAAAACTACAGCATTGACTATGATAAGCCCTTATTAAAATTAACAATTTAATCAATATCGACACTCATCGTTACGTAGTTTTTTCGAGGGATGAGAATACAGTCGTTGCATATTTACTGCTGGCTGCAGTAAAGATATATAAATTCATTTGCAAAATCCAAAACAATAAGTATTTTCTTCTTAATTTTTTTTTGTGGGTGCAGTATAGATCGGAAAAAATATTATGTGGATCACACAAATATTGGTCGTGAGCGGGAATAGAACCTGCAATACCAAGCGTAGAAAGCAAATCGCCTAACCGTTACGTCAACTGTGTCTTCTCTAATTATATTAGGTCTTTATAAAATATCTTCCCATCAAATACCTGTTTGTAACAAACATCAAATATATCGTAAAATCCCAGACTTATTAGCCATTACATTGCTTAACAACCACATTTATAAGCTATTTCATATAAGAAGCTATTCGCATCGCCCACGTAATGGTATGCGCCAATCTTCACATTAATAGTTATCTAATGCGGGGCGATTATTCTAAAAACTGCAATTATATGTTGCTAAAAGATCGCTTCAGGCATCGGATGTTATTGAAACTGATCTTGAATTCCCATTCACATCAAAACTAAATGTAATATATCATGTGGAGTATTTAAGAATCTTAATGTGTGAAGAAGTGATGCGCGTCTTCGTAATGATTTAAGATGTGTAAATTATGAACGCACCCATTTCTTATTGATGCGTTCGAGTTTATATAGATGTTTAGATTTACATACTATGATGAATGTTTTATGGAATGTATTTTCGTATCGCACGAAGACACTCGGATAAGTAAATAGTCAATTAACCAACCTGTAACTGTCCCACTGCAGGGAAAAGGCCTATTTTCATTCAGAGAAGGATCGAGCATTAATCACCACGCTAGCTTACCGCATGTTGGCGATTTCAGACTATTAAGTCCAGGTTTCCTTACGAATGTTTTTCTTCACCGTTAGTCAGTGGTGTCTAAGATACCATATGGCATTGAACAAGTCACATTAGATAATTTATCCGATACATGCTTTACAAGTAAGATTATCACATAAAGCGCAATGCTGTTTTTTTTTAAAAAATATTTTCTTATCTAAATAATGGGTTATTAAACCCCGTATCGCGATATTCTAGACTCTATCGAGAAAATTTATCGTGAGTTCCAATTCCATCCGTATTAGTTGTTTTTTTCAAATTTCTTATTAAATAAAATAAAATTAAAATGTATTTATTCATTTAATTCTCGAGTTTTACTTGGACATTTGGCGCTTTTTGTTCAAAATAACGTCCCAATTTGTGCACGTCACCGTGAGATACAATACACCCACCAATTACAATAGCGTGCGTTGTGAACTATTAGAAGAAGTGGCGATTACCGTGAGATGCATTGCACCCGCCAATTACAGTAAATAACAATTAACCAGTGAAAGTCTGATCAGTGCTGTACTTACCTGCTTACAATTATAGATGTTTTCTGTTTCCTATCCGAAGTTACAGCCATAGTTTATTGTGGAGCTGATAAATACAGTTATTATCAGGTTTAGAATGGAATTGATGGTAAATAATTGTATTGAAGTAAAGCTTTTGATAATACACGTTAATTTTGAAGTTATCTAGTATTTTGCTAGCTTGTTTTGGCTAGCTTGGTAAATGACAATCAGCAAAAAAAATCTATGGGGTTTGATCCTATTTTTGCCACTAACGAAACCTGAGTAAGATTAATTATCTAAAGCAAATATATTTAGCATAAATAAAGCAATATATTGTAGGCAAAACAGTCGACTAAGATAAAACAGATTATAAGCAAAGCTACTTTGAGTTTTAACAAAAGCATTCACAAAAATTATGTATCAAAATCAAAATCAAACTTTGTAATATTATTATACTTTTCTTCTTCTCTTTCTTTTCAGGGCAAGAGAAAGAAGAAGAAGAAGATTCTAGACTTTTCTTCTTAATTTGTTTATTTTATTATTTTGTTTGTTGTTCATTGTTTTTTTTTATTTATTTTTTTAGTGATTTAATATCTTCAATGTGCGAAATAACTGTTTAACTAGATAGGCGCCTTATGCGCTACGCCAATCGTATCGTCGAATTCGTAGTACCTATTTAGTTACATAGACTTCGTTAGTAGTGGACATTTCGACCACTTTTCCCAGTGTTTAAAACGTATTTTACACCTATACTAAGACTCGAACAACAGCTACTTACTAAGACAACATTACCCAATGCAATTAAACCTCACTGACCCCAACACAAGTAAAACTTATCCAACCAATACAAATGAACCAAAACCAACCATAATTACAAAGAACACAACATTAAATTAATTAGAAATATATTCGTACATGTTTAAAAAAAGCTATATTTGTGTGTACACCGACGCAATCAGTTAACTGCGACCGGTTCCGAAGATATTTGAATAATAAAGATATGGACACTCGTAAACTAGCATATGCCACATACCTACTTATCAATTTCAATTCTAATGGCGATAGAGATGGAACAATGTGTAGATACGCGACGTTGTTCAACTTGAGGTTTTGTGTATAAATTTAAGATGCCTCAGTGAGGACGTATAATTAACTCACGCATTTCTGTAACGATTGAATAGAATAGTATTAGACCGCAAATCTTGAAAAATACCTGTCTTTAATGAAAGAAAACAAACTATATTTGTGTTTTTTTAATTAACGTGCCTTCTTTGTCACGTACTCACGAGATGTATTGTCGTAAACGAGTATGTAAACTTGTAAAGTTCTGATTCTATTCTACCTTTATAGAAATGCGCATGGTGACCTTTTCATACACAACGAGAGACAAAACGAGTATATACGAGACATAGTATTTTTTTCTTTTTTTGCAGAGTAGGTACCGCGCATGTAGTACGCGCATCGATGGCTTGTGAAAAAGCTTCGTAGCATGTAGCTTTGCGTAGGCTCAAAAAAGAGATATTTGGTACATAATTATATGTACAGTCGTAGTGTGTATAAGCGTAGAAAATGAAAAAGATTTGTAGCGCATTGCATTTTTGCGTCGAAAGTCAAGAAAGATCATTTTTATTATTTAAGTAAAATATGTAATATAAAAATAACTATTTAGTAAATTAGTGATTAAAATAATGATAGAATTTAAAATTAGGGAAAATATCGAATAATTTTAGATCGTAGCTAAGATTTTAATGAGCAGGTCTTATATTAATCACTTCATCTAAGTGTTCAAATAAACCTTATCGTATCCAAAAAATCTTAATCTATGTAAATTTTACCGTAGCAAGCTAAGATCAGCAATTGGTGTGTCGCAACCGGCGCGGGCGCATTACTTATTCATACAATAAAACAGAAATAACGAGATGTCCCAGAACCAGCCGACATACATATTTAGGTACATAGTTAAATGTTTAGCTGTTATTGCCATTTTGAACAAGCTACCGCCGGCGGCATCACCCATGATAAACGAATATACATGGTACTTTATATACATACTAGCATCCACCAATGGCTTCAACCGCGTGGTATGTTAATAAATTGTGGCCAATATGTTATTTTGATATAAAAACTATATATAGTACAAGTAAAGTTTCATCCAAATCCGTTCAGTTTTTGCGTAAAAGAGTAACAGACATCCATGCAAACATCCTTACAAACTTTCAGATTTATTATAATAGTAGGATAATAATTATACATAAAGGGGGGAAGAAACCACTTTTATCCTTAAAATTAATTACCTTAGCCACAAATGAAAAATAATATTATGTTATTATTGACTATGTGTCTTGTACAGTCACGAGCATAGATATATTATGTATAAACGTAGCTACGTGTGTAAGTACATATTTCTGCTTACGACTGTACCATGTACATTTTCGTACCTACACATCTAATATTAAACATATGACATACACCTACGCTACAAAACATCATATTATTATCTTAAAAAACAAGTTACAAACACAAGGTAATTAATGTAAATAAAATAACTTGTCTTATCCAAAATAATTAAAATAATTTTATTTTACATTTGGTAGAATTCCACAGATGTATTCAGAATAATCGTAGATCTCTTAGTATTCTAGCAATTATTGTGATTCCGTTAGATAAACAAGTTTTGTGGACGACGAATAAAAATAATTAGGTACTATAAGGTGTTTAGTGATATATGAACTGGCTTGCTAAAGCTCTGTTTTACTCACGATAAAAAAATATTTGGGTGTGGTAAAATACAGGCAACTTTGGTTCTTGCTTGAGTCGCATAATGGCCGATCAGTCAGGAAAAAATACAGGGTTGATCTAGCTTTCTACCCTATTTTTTTTCTGATATGTTGTTTTAAAAAAACAGTTAATTCATTGAGCATAAAAAAGGTATAATTTATCCCTAAGAATATAACGCATAGCTATATATATATAACTATATGGAAATACCATCCCGTTCGGGAGTTAGAGATGATTATGGCGAGCTTTCTGGCTTGGAGATGGTAGGCAGCCGGCTTACTGACTAGAAACCGACACATCTCTTTCGCATAGTGATGGGAAAGCGAGCAAGCTATTCGAATATTTCCACATGCGAAACTTACTCACATTTGAGTCATCATTTCAAGTCAGTTGCGTCCAAAAAATGTATGAACTCTAGAACCTATCACACGAACCATCTCAGAAACGGCCCACTACATTGCACAAAAACCCTAACAAGAAACCAAACACTCATAAAACAATGCTCCACTAAATACCATACTCTTACACAGCCCATAAACCCAACTATCCGAAGATAAACATCTATAGCATCAGAATCATATAAAATCGTACTTTTATACCAGTTATTATGCTTCTATAAACCGAAAGTCTTTACGACTCGATGCCGCAACGGCTGATAATAGAGAATCAAATAAAAATTGTTTACCCGTAAATACATCAATAAAACATATTAGTGTGGGTTGTGCTCCAGGTTTGGTAATTAAGTGGAGAAATTAGGACGAAATTATAGATGTTATAGTCGTTCTGTAATGAAAATAAGGATGGTCGGTAGGCAGGGCAATTTTCGCGACTAGAGAATTTCTGTTCTCTAAAATTATCTAGCGATCACTGTTATTGCTTACTGATAAAAAAAAAACATTATATTTATTAAAAGGTTATAAAATAGTCAAAGTTAAGCTTCAGAAAATTCTTGGGGGATCACCCCTCTATTTTCTTCTCGCAAAAAAGATTAAAAAATTCGACTTTGACATTAAAAACTGACTTTATTTTGGTATTACCGTCTTTGTCTGTTAAAAAGTACTTTTTTAAATTCACTTTGAAAATTTTAATAATAAAATAAGCTCCTTCCTTAAACATACTCCTATTCTTTGGTCCTCATTCATACATCGATCGTGTATTACAACTTTTATTAAATTTATTTATGTCAAAATTCGTTCTCTTTTCACAATAGCACCTTATATAAGGCCGTTTAATGTGAGTATATTCTAATATCCTGAGTTGTATAAATATTTGTTCAATCATGTATAAAACGAATATAAATACTAATAGTTGCCACTAAACTTAATAGTTCTCTTAGAATAAGTACCACACAAACTGACATAACTAGTCTTTTAAGTTTTTTTATTTGAATAGACTAAATGTTAGTTTTTTTTTAAATCGTCAACAATTTTTAGTTCATTAACAGGAAGTAAAATAGCAATACTTAATGAAGAATAAAATGAATGAATAAAATCCTAACACCTGCTCTACCGCTCATGGATTTATACGTTGCTATCGAATTCTCGAATCGAGACAGTCTTAAAGAAAGATTTAGTACACCGACACTACCATTCTTATTACACCCATTCAAATTTCGAAAACATTCGTTCGTTCGTTCTAATTACTACCCTCTTTACCACACATAAACGTTCACATCAACACATTTACGAGCTCCTACAAAGTACCTATAACTAGAAATTTAATAGGCCCAACTAATTAACCTTCTTAACTCGTTAAAACTTTAATAAAAGTAAAAAAAAATGGAAATAAAATAGTCATAAATAGAACATTAATATCTACAATAACCAAGTTCAAAAGTTTTATCGCCAGAAGAGGGTAGTTTCATATTGTTTTGCAGATACCTGGGCAAAGTTTTATAATGGTGAAACAATAATGTTTAATGATTTGGAAAATGTCGTATTAATTGTAGAAAGTTGTGTGAAAACTTTGATAGTATATTAGTTATTTTATGGAAAGTTGGGGTAAAGAAGGTTCGTAAACGTGTACCTTTTTATGGCATAGGCAGCTCACTGTCTATTTTGATTGAAATTGCCTAAAAAGTTTTATGTTTTTTTTAAACTCAGACCAAATAAAAAACATTACATAGTGCTGCCAACAGTGACGTGAGGCCGATTTCGTAAACATGTGTGCAATTAATGAGTACGTCCGTATGAGTGTTTACATTTAAAATGTGATTCGATTGCTTTTTAAAAGATTTTTTTTTTTCACGCTTTCCCCACATAATTAGGCATTTTTGCAATGAAATAATTGACGATCCTTTTAGTCGAAACGAATAGCAACTAAATTATAGTAGCACTTTAGCGTTCATAATTGTAACGCATATTTAAGCTTCGCGCAAGAGGAAATTAGATGCGAACCATTTAGTTTAAAAAAAGGGAATATCTACCAGGTACATACTATAGTAGCTAGCCAGTGCGTAGCGATGTCTGGCAGAAGAATAAGAAGAAAACTTTTTATTTTTATTTAAATAAAGAGCAACCATGGAGTTTCTTGCTAGACTTTTCTCTTTGAAGAGGTAGGCCGCGGTTGGATCTGGCCACTAGACTCACTTTTAATAAATTGGCTATCATTTCCATCTGAAATCTAGATGAATAAAAATATTTTGATTTATTAGGAGCTGAATGATTTTGTGATAAGTCAATCAAACGTACTTAATATTTATCATATTTTTATATATATCGCTAAAAGAAAGTATTATCCATTACACGTTGGTACATTAAACAAAGAAAGAAAAAATAATCATTGACAATAATTATTCTCATTAAAAAAAACATTAAGTTTAACAACCTTCCTACCACAAAAACTTGAAACGAGTATTCTTAAACACGGTATTGGCTTCATTAGTCGTTCCCATAAAACTTAGTGTAATTCTAAATGATAAACAGCTATCGCATCGCATTCGCCCGGTGCGTGTGGTCTACCAATTAAAAAACGTACTCTGATACACTTCAGTACGTCACTATCTATGTAATTTATCTAGTACAGCATCGTATCGTTTTCTATTTTACTATAATTATTAACTACTAGCAGTTGAAAGTCGAAGGTTTGAACCCCGGCACGCACAGCTCTGACTTTTTGTAATCATATGCGAATTAGACTTATGATATGGTATTAGACATTAATTAATGTCCTCCTGACACAATTCCGGTCCCGGCGGCCAATCTCAATGGAGGTTAGCCAGCTACGCAGGCGATAGTATAGTGCACAAGCGTGTTGTATACACCCATCGGTCTCATTAGACTATGAGAGTGGGGAAATAGAGAGTGCACCTGTGTTTGCTTACGGACTTGTGCTTCATAATATCTCCTGTGTATTTAACTAGTCTAGATTGACCGCCGCGTGATAGTCAAACTTCAGATTCAAATTCATTCTACGCGATTAGAGGCAAGAAGGACTGACAAGGAATGGCCAAAAGTTTTAAACGGTCTTAAAAACGCAAGTGACAAACCTTTAGCCATGTTTCAAACAGTTTAGCTGAACTATGATGATTTTTGTCAATCAAGTCAGATAAAAGCAAGCCTATTTAGAGCCTCTACGACTAAAAGGACGAATTAGTGAAACTGGGTAGGATTTGTATCTATGCCTACCCTGTCGAAAATATCTGTGCACGCCCCTGGGAGTTATTTAAAGAGGATTTGGTCCTTTGAAATAAAAATCTTAAAAAAAAGTCCACGACACTAGCTATAGATAGTGCGAAGCCAGGGCTGGTCACTAGCCTTCGAAATATGGCAACAATGAAGAGAGTCTCTCTGCCTTGCTTCGTCAGAAATGCTGGCGAGAAGTTACGTGTGTATAATTACAAAAGTTTTATTACAATTGGTTTCTGTGGTGAGCGAACGGGGTTTTGAAGCTTTTTACTTTTTTAGCGAACTGCGTTCGTGACTTAGAATTTGGCAGTGAAATCATAAAATTTAGTTTTAACGCCAGTTACTTTAAGTTAGCGTTATTATTTTGATGGTTTTCATTGTAACAGCTTTAAAAATAGGCTTGTTGCTGGTATATTGCTGCTGCTCACAAATAAATTAAAATTGAAATTGAAAAAAAAAAACCTTTTTTTCCACAAAAATAGAAAAATTTTACTTTGATTTACTTTAAATTGTTCAATAAAACATATTTTTTCTTTTTCATCTACATAAAATTTCACGAATAGGTACAAAAATTTTGTCCAAATTTTATTTTAAAACATAAATTTTTAATACTTACTTGAAGTTGAAGGTCCGTTTCGTGGGGTTCCTATTTCTAAATTTGTGTCCTAGTTAGCGATCCTAACCTAAACGGGTCTGGGTGTCAGGTGAACCTTTTTTTATAATTGGCTCACGAGTATTTTTTATTGGAAAGGCAACACTAAAGTAGTAAAAACCGTTGCAATATGGAATGCAGATTTATTATTTTAGACTCTCATATTTGCTAGGGACTTTTTTTTAGTATCCATAAAATGATTTCAGAGAAAAGTGTTTTTGTACTATAATATATAATATTTGGGCTAAGTATAATAATTATTAGATACCATTTTGAGAAAATATTTGTTGCCTTCAAAAATGTTCCATAAAATCTCTTGTTCGTTATATTGACAACAGTTTATTACCTACTTACATTCTATTTATTTTCAAATTAAAATGTCTAAAATAGAAAGAAAGAAAAAAAAAAACTTGTTTTATTTGGCATAAACAGAAACTCAAGCACACAGAAAAAAAATTGAAGAAAAGTAAAAGAACAAAGTGCCAAAAGGGTCAGCCGCTCAACATTATGCTGGCTGGCAGTAACACTGCTCAGCCAGCGCTGATTTTCAGCTGCTGCAAAATGTAGTAAGCATGCTCTTGAAACAATTAGATGGATATCTAAACCTACCTATTTTCAATGGTAAGGGTACTTTCAATAACTCACATCGAGAATTAGGTTCGAAGAAAATTTTTAATCTATAGAAAAGCCCTATGTAAGAGAGAGAGACAAAGCTTAAAGTTTACGGGCAGTTACGAGTTACTATCGTTGAACATTAATACTTTATGATCTATTCACAGTGCCATGTGTTATGATTGACGCAAACACATCAATGCCAAACACTCACAATACTTAGAAATATCATTGTTTATTGCAAAAGAATCATAAATATTTTAAAGACTCAATATCAGTCGTCCTTATTCTCCAATAATAGATTTTCTGTTCAAAATGGAACGATGCAAATGGACCAGTTAACGTCAGAAACAAAGATTTAGTTGACGACAGAGTCCCCACAAAAGATATTCGCCGCTTTACAGTTGTAACCTCGAAACTTAATATTTAACATATAATTAATCCTCAAAACTAAATTGCCATTGCGAGACTGCTCCGAAGTCCGAACGCTCATAGACATAAATCATTGGTAACAAAAGCCGTGCGGTACACAGATTGCGAGGCCCATCGCTAATTGGGCGTCACCATAAACCGGGCCGACGCATTCGTAACAAAAGTCAATTCTCCAACAAAGAGGTTTAAAAAAGCTGTGGGCCCACCGTGTAACACAATCTGGTACCGCGAAAGAACATAAAATTCGGTTGGCTATTAGATTCCGCGCCAGTACGACGAGCAAACGACATTTTTATATTTTTAAGTGAACGGCCCGCGCCCGCGCACCGCACACATGCTTACGCGCACACATATACATCTCAGGTATAAACAAAAATGTGCTAAGTAAAAAATATTATTATAGCATAATGCGCCATAAAACACAAGAGCGTCGGTGAAACGCGCCGGTTCTCAAACTGTTCGTTCACTGTACTACTACTTCGGTGTAGCGGTGCATTTCGTAGACGTAGACGGCTCGTAGCGCCCGCGTAGCTGCTTGTGATTTCATGCGGAGTAAAAATGTATCCAGCAAATATTGCGTTGTTGGGAAAATTATTTATTTCTATAATGCCTAATATATGCCTTTAGAACATTTTTACAATTTTTTTTAAATAAGCAGCTTTTAGGTAGGCCTTGAAATCACAAAAATGAGTTTTTAAAGTGTCGAAATTTATTAATCAAACATAACAGATTCTAATCAAAAGCTAATTTAGAACTTTACATCAATAAATCACTAACAAATTAAAATCAATCAATAAAATTAAAAACTAATTAACAATTTAATGAAAAAACTTTGAACATCACAGAGTTGTACTCAAACATAAACAATGTCAATGATTTCTATTAAAATCGTTCGGCATTTCGATATACGAATTATATTAGAATAACGTCTGGGAAATCTACGCAATGTGCAATAAATAAGCCGAAGACGTCCCACAGATTACACATTAAATTCTTAATGGTATTGATATAGAGTTCAAAATCCTCTAACACGTGTTTGGTAAGTATGTTTAACAAAATTGGTTAGTATTTGGTAAGACGCATCAGATAATTAAAGTTTAAGGACGTGTAAGACTAGATTATTTGAATATCAAAAATGGATGGTACTAATGGCGGTTCCCTATCCATTTGCATAAAATTTTAAGACATAATATAACATGGCATAATATTGTTTTTCCTAATTATATTTACGCATAACAGCTGACGCATAAGCATACCTACTTATGCCAAAATATATTACGAAAAACACATTATGCAAATGGAAGGGGTCCCACTATATAGGTATATTTTTATGGTTGGTATGGCTTGTTTATAAGATAAACAATGTTTGCGTTCAAGTCACAGAAGTTACAAACTTTATGTTGAGGTTGATAATGCAAAAAGGTGTTCCCATAGAAATAAGCATGTACCTACCTAAGCAATGAAGAATGAATAAATATTTAAATATTTATTTTAAACAATTTGGCGTATACACTGACAGTAAGTTAATAAATGTTTCTAAAATACCATTATGCCAAATTAAGAATATGTCAAGTAAAATTATGTGACTGTAGAATAAGACCTATTTATTTTTATTATTTTTTTATACGTAGAATGTTATGCAACCCAACATGGAACTATTCATGCCTTCTTTAATGAATCAAAAGTCAAAATCTTAATAATTTATCTTAAATCTCCAAATATCGCCCAGAATGTAAAGACATGAAATTTCCACCATTATTAAAATAAGATAAAGTTCCAGAAAACGATTGTTAATTGATAATTTAATTAATTTAATGTTAATTAAGTTGTTTCTCATAAAAATATTAATTTAAAGTATGACAGAACCGGATCTTGTAGTGCACATGAGATATTTTAAGATTAGATATAATTTAACGATGTTTGAGATTAGTTTCTAAAGCTTAGAAATCGAACATGTTTCATTATTCCTAATACTGGCGTCAGTTCAACATTATTTGGATATTAATTTAGATAAACTTTCTGAAGTTAATTTAGAATTCACCCCGAACCTCATTAATTTTACAAACACCAAAAGAAAATAAGTTTCGTACCTATTCATATTTAGTATATAATAATATTTTTTTTTCAGTCATTTTATTCAGATACTATTAAGACTACAGCAGCATTCCTGAAACTCTGCATAAAACTTTCACACCAAGCCACAATATTTATAGAAACAATTTTTTTTACACATGAAAACCGTGAAAAATTATTTGCAATTGAAGACTCCCTAAGTAGATTTATTTATTTGATTGTTCTTTACCTGTAGATTTTTATAAACTTCCATTGAATCCGATGTGTCAGAACTAAGTCAGAGGTTTTCATTATTAGTACATAGTACATATATAAGTAAATTATGATCGTTGCAATCGGAGGATCGAAAAAAAACCAAAAATGATCTTAAATTAATTTAATTAAAATAAAACTATTACAATAATTAATAAACCTAAGTACCTAATCGAAGTATGATTATGGAATGCCAAAATTACAGAATTTCACTATTGCAGTAAACAGGACGTTGACGTCATAAAATGCAACCTAAGCTGACAGTTTCCGTCGATTGCTACATATGTTTAAACAATAGTGAAGCGGCCGCTGAGTTGGCGATTCTTGAATATTAGGGGCCCGTAACATCTCCACCCGCAGATCAGCAACTATTTTAGAACTTTGAGAGAAAATGTTGCTGGGATTTGTTCTTTGGGTCCATGATTCTCCCGTGTCGTATGTGGTTCCTGGTAAGTATGTTCATTGATATTATTCGGAGGGGGTTCTTCGAAACGGTTGCAGAACCATTTGTATCGATAGCCTAGCACGGCTATAATAAGTGCGCCTGCACTTATCAGTATGACGTAGAAAGGTATTGTCGTGTGGTATAGGATATCCGATTGCATCTGTAAGGGCTGTTTTGAAATGATTTGATTCTGGATACTGTGTAGTCCTCCTAGGTCAATGGAGCTAAGATGGAATTGTGTTGGCGAGGCGACTGATTCCTTAATATCGTGTGGAATGTTCATTAACTTCAGGGGTTGTCCTTTTACTTCGTCGTTGTCGTTTACTATGGTTAGTTCCTTCGTGCGTAGGTAACATTTGACGGGGATAGTTACGAGATAGCTTCCTTGTAGTGAATTGAAGTCTTCTCTCCCACAAACGGTTTGTACTCTGGTTGGATATGGAAAGGATAAAACATAGTGTTGGTCATCTAGCTTCTCCATTGCTTCTTTCTCTAGGAATATGGTTGTGAATTGGCAGGAACTCTTCAGGGCTTGGTTCATGATAAGGTCTTGAATACAGTCAGGTTTAGTGCGTATTTGGTGAGTTATTTCTTTGTCACAGAGATACCAGTTTTTGAACTTCGAGCATTCTGCTTCTATGTACACGAATGAGTTCTCATTGGTTGCTATAAAGGGATAGGTAGGGATAAGGGCTTGATGGTTCTTGTTAGGTACTATAGATAACCTATATAAATCAAATAAGTTTTTAGAAATAATAGGGAATTTAAACGCTATAACTATCCGATTTTCATTGAAATATGATCCGGGTTGTATTACGTCATAGTACTCCCTAAGCTCTAGATCTAATAATTCTTCCTTACTGTATATTTGTTCTAACTTTTTTATCATAGATTTAAGAGTGTCTATATCTAACATAGAATGTACTGTGCTTGATGCACGAATAAATGCTAACATATTTTCTATTCTAATTAATTCTAGCCTTAAATCTTCTACATTTTCGCTTATTATAGATAAAAGTTGGCCAAACTTTGTGAATCTAATTAAACTTCCAGTTGTAAAGGTATCATTTAACAGTGACGCTAAAGTACTATTGATTTTAATTTGATTCTCTACCAAATTGACTAGTACATTGTTATGCTTAGTCATCCATTTTTTACTAAGGCTAAGATGATCATTAAATTCATTTGTTAATTTGTCATTGTTAATTTTTAAGGATTTTATAGCGTTATCGTACTTAATGGCGTCTGTATAGTCTAAATTTCCAGTTAAACTCTTTATAACTGATCCAAAGCTATCTACTAAACCTCTCTTATAGCGATTAGTCTCAAATGATGTTAACTGATGTGATACTTTACCAATTTTGTCAATAAGATAATCTATTTGGAACTCAAACAATGCATAAGTATCGTTACTAAGTCGGCCTTTGTATTCCTGTATGTGGTTATTTAGGGTAGTAATTTGGTTCTCTATGTCTTTCAAATTCACGTATTGGATAAAAGTATGATGGTGAGTGGTCATTCTAGTCTGTCCAAGTTTGTATGGTAATAAGCCTGGTCCATCGCCCAAGCTTTCAAGTTTTATCTCCTTCGACTGGCTCTCGCGAAGAACCAGCAATAGTAGAATCCTGTAACAAGTTAGTGTTTTTAGGCCCTCTTTTTATTCTATTTTTTGCTATGGGCCCACGTTTCTTGGACGTGTACACATGTATGGGTAGGTCAGCTAAAATAGTATCTTGGGTATATCTTGGGGCAATCTTTTGACGACTAGCAGAGGGATTTTTAATAAAGATTTGTTGGTGTGGAACGTATTCTATTTCGGGTTCTCTATCCTTATTTCTATTCTCTATTATCGCGGTGCGCTGAGTTAAAGATGACTCGTTAATGATATTATAAACTTCCTTCATCTGTTCTCTATGATTTTGAACATACTGTTGTAATAACTGTTGAGTAAAATCTAAGTCTAACATGTCGCGAGGGTCAAAGTGTCCAGTGAGTAAATCAAAAGGTCTACATTTAGTAAAACTGTGTATTGAACTGTTATAACCGATTAAAGCGTAAGGCATGAGATTAACTACGGGTTCATCCTTATGCTTTAGCTTTAATATCCTAATATGTTCAAGGAGGGTTGAGTGGAAGCGCTCAATGTTACCGTTATCGTTAGGCGAATGTGGTAAGACTCTATGGTGATTTATTTTGTGAAGACGTGTGAATTCGCTAAATAATTGGTTAGTAAACTCCGTTCCGTTATCAGTGATTAGTGTAAATGGGACTCCATGATGGGTGCAAAATTGTAAGAGCGATTGAAGAATGCTTATAGCTGTGCCGTCTCGAAGGTGATATGCTTGTCCATATTTAGTAAAGACGTCTATGAATGTTACATACTTTTCGTTATGAACAGTAAATAAATCCATATGGACTATTTCGAAAGGCTTCGTTGCCGGGGCCACAATATTAAACTGGGGTCTAATAGGCCTACGGTCATATTTAGCTTGTCCACAGATAATACACTCATTAATGAATTTAGTTATTTGGTCTTTCATCTTAGGCCAGTAATACTTTCTTGAAAGGGCTAAATAACACTCGGTTATCCCGCGATGGTTCGTTTTCCCATCATGATAGTGTTGGATTATTTCTTGTTGACGTAAGTACTCTTTAACGTTTTCTAATTCATGTTTAGCTAAAATTAAGTTCATGGATGAACTTTTGAACTTATCTTGTATAATTGGTATGATAGAGTACATTGCCAGGGGTGGATTTATTAAAATACACGTCTTTACTTTTGGGCTAACATATTCCTTTATTGCGTTCACTATGTCATTTTCTAAGTTAGATGATGAAATCTGAATAGCTATACGAGTATGGGTTTCGAATGGTTTAGTAACTACTGGTTTACGTTTGACGTCTTCTACTACTGTAAAATGTAACTGTCTGTGGAATTTATTAAGGGGCTCATCTGTGATCGGGACCTCTAATATAGGGTGTTCGTGACTTGTGTGTACGGTTTCAGTTGACGAGTTAGCAGATGGGGGTTTTTCTGATGGGCTAGGAAGTATTGAAAATAGCTCGTCTATTAGAGAATTGCTATCTTCAATATGAATCTCCACCCGGGATAGGGCATCAGCGTTCGTATTGAATTTACCCTTCTTATAGATGACAGAGAAATCGTATTCGCTAAGTTTCAACCGCCATCTAGTTAACCGTGAATTGGGCTCCTTAAGGTTCATCATCCACTGCAAGGGCTTGTGGTCCGTTAGAACTTTAAACTTACGACCAAATAAGTAGGGTCTAAAATATTTGGTGGCCCAAACTATGGCAAGGAGTTCCTTTTCTATGGTGCTATAATTAAGTTCGCTGTCATTCAAAGTTCGGGAAGCAAAACACACAGGTTTATCTGATCCTACAGGTCCTTGGGATAATACGGCTCCTATGGCAACGTTCGAAGCGTCTGTGGTTAGGACGAATTCTTTAGTGAAATCCGGGTACTGCAATATGGGGTCATTTGTTAGAAGGGTCTTACATTTTTCAAAGCTGTTGACGTATTCAGAGTCCAATATAATTTTCCTACCTTTTTTTAAACATGCAGTAAGCGGTTTAGTGATCTTAGCAAAGTCGGGAATGAATTTACGGTAGTAACCTACAAGGCCTAAAAATTGTTTAATTTCTTTGGGGGTCTTTGGGATAGGATAGTTTTCTATGGCGTGTATTTTATCCGGATTGGGTTTAATTCCTTCTCTACTTATTATGTGTCCAAGGTAAGCAGTTTCTAGCTTAAGGAATTCGGACTTGTCCATCTGGATCTTAAAGTTGGATTCTCGAAGTCTCTCAAAGACCTTTTCGAGGTTGACCATATGTTCTTGTAGGGATGTCGAGAAGATGATGATGTCATCTAAATAGACAAGACATATGTCATTTTGGAGACCTCTAAGGACATTGTCCATTACCCGTTGGAAGGTAGACGGCGAGTTCTTAAGTCCCATGGGCATTCGAAGGAATTCAAAATGTCCATGCTCGACGTTGAATGCTGTTTTGTGAATATCCTGAGGGTCCATTTCAACCTGATAGAAACCGCTGGCTAAGTCGAGGGTAGTGAAATATTGACACCTTCCTAGCTTATCTAGAACATCACTGATATTTGGGATAGGATATTTATCATTAACTGTCTTTTCATTAACCTTTCTAAAGTCAACTACTAAGCGCCACTTTTGTTTGCCCGAGGCATCCATTTTCTTAGGAACTACCCAAATGGGTGAACTCCAGGCTGAGTCAGAGGGTCTTATTATTCCTTGATCGAGCATTTTCGAAATTTGATCCCTTACTTCCTGACGGTGAACAAAAGGGTATCTGTAGCTTTTGGTATAAATCGGTTGCTCATCCGTAGTTTTAATCCTATGTTTAATTTGATTGGTGAACGTCAACGCGTCACCTTCGATATAAAAAACGTCAGCATATTTAGAGCAAAGAGATATAAGATTGGCTTTCTCTTCCTCATTCAAATGACTTGTACGTAATCGCGATATTACGTCTTGAACTTGTGTATATTCAGTACGCGTGCACTCGATATTAAACAAACTCGCGCTCATCGGTTTATTAATTGAAACTATTACATCGTTGGGGCTTGTATTCTCTATTTCTAAGTAGCCGCGATTATTTGTCACGTTAGTTATGCATTCACGAACAACACAGTTACATATAGTCTGTTCACTAACTAAGGCTGCGCCGTCCGGGGCATCAATCGGTACTTTTAATAGCTTAGAACTCTGAGCGGGTATAACGTTCTCATATAAATTTACGTTACAAGAATTATACATACGGATTGGATTTGATGATGTACGCGTTATTAACCTCTGATCTTTTAGGTCTATTTTAGACTCCCATTTAGTTAGCAAATCCCAACCTATTAAACCATCAAAGTATTTGTGAAAGCGATAAATATATAAGTTGATATTTTCCGGGTCATTAAATTCTGGAAAACAGGGCAAGTTTATAGAGTAGTCATTCCTACTAACAGCATGCACATTAGTCACTTCAAACGGGTCATACTTAATGGGAAAGTCGGGAAAGTATTTTTCTACAGCTTCTGGGCTTATAAAGGATGCGCTCGCGCCAGTATCTATTAATAACTTTAAAGGGGGGTTAGATATATATATGTAAGGTAACTGACGCTGACTTTGCAAATTAATTTCTATTTTTGCTTTTTTAATTTCGGTTCCTCCTGAAAATCCTGGCTTGGACCTGCTTGAGGTTCGATTGAACTTTCATTATGATCATAACAAGGAGATTCATAGTTGCACTCTACTGCAGCGTATGAATTATAATCGCAATTATTATCATAGTAGTCATAACATTCCTGCTCGTAATAGTACTCCTCCGGGTAATATGAGTCGTCGTACGATGCGCACTCATTCATGTTCATTTCGCGACTCTTAAAATAATTAGTTGGCGGTGGATTACCCGATTTACGCCAATCATGGCCCGATAACATAGGCTTAGGAGTAAAATGTTGTACCCCGCTCATAGGTTTTGGGCCTAGATTTTGAGGTGGAATATTTCTAGGTGGCAAACGGAATGTGTTACTATGAGCATTATAAGATTGGGGCAAGGCACGGAACATTTGTTGTGTACGAGTAGGCATACGAGGCTGGGGTTGCTGATTAAAATTAGGGTTGAACTTAAAGGGTTGTGGTGGTGGTGGTTGGTTAGGTTTTATTCCTACTGGGTTCGGCCAATTAGGTATCGATGTCGGGAGACTGAAATTACGATTAGTATTAAGAGAAGCAAAATTATGACTGGCATGGGGTGTTAGGGGGTTAGTATTCTTATGGTGCGATGACGGTTTAGCGAAATCACTACGTTCCTGCAAATACATTACATTGAGTTCTTCCTGTACGTATTCCAGGGCTTTTTCGATAGTGTCAGGACGCATACACCTAATACGGGACCCTAAAGGTTCCTTTAATCCCTTAACGAAAGCCTGCATAGTAACCTTTTTATACAATGTTCTTTTAGCCTCAACCGTAGTATCTATGGTCTCGTGTAACGTTACATACGTCATCATCGTACTAAACAAAGTCTGGCATTCCTCATAAAACTCTTGAGGTGTCCTATTTCCCTGCATTGCTAAAGAAAGATCTCTATATAAGGCTGTCTCATCCCTTTGGTCTGAGAAGTTGTTAATTAAAGCTGTCCTAATTCCTAACCAACTATCGGGTATCCCGTTAGAATTTATAGTACTAGCAGCGGACCCCTTTATCTTATTTAATATGCCATTCAACAAACATAGGTTATTCAATTCGCTCCCTGGTGCATTGGTAACATAATGATTAACTACTTGGTCACACAGCTTAATAAACCTAGTTAATACATTTGGGTTCCCATCGAACTCCGGGACCATACGAAGGGTCTTATAAATTGTGTCGGGGTCGTGGGCCATTGTTATCTCGCTACTTTCTGTATCACTATAATCACTACAATTTAAATCTCTAATTATATCTATAGTACCCTGGCGAGCCGTACGCGATGTAGGCTCCCCGGACTTGGAATCTCTAGGGTGGAAAATTTTGGAAAATGGGTTATACTAGAACTAAAAGGAAGCAACACGAGAATGATTCAAGTGTACTTACATATATCTCATCTCTGGTTCTCTCGTGAATCGAAGGCTGGATTCTCCTCTCGATTTGCAGCTGGATCGTAGATTCGGATATTCGGCGCCGGGGCTCGATAGCCACCCAGGCGATTCGCGAACGCGGACAACGATATGAGAAATCCCTAAAGCTCGCGAACCGGCCCGCGAATATCCTACCGACTGCGCCAATTATGATCGTTGCAATCGGAGGATCGAAAAAAAACCAAAAATGATCTTAAATTAATTTAATTAAAATAAAACTATTACAATAATTAATAAACCTAAGTACCTAATCGAAGTATGATTATGGAATGCCAAAATTACAGAATTTCACTATTGCAGTAAACAGGACGTTGACGTCATAAAATGCAACCTAAGCTGACAGTTTCCGTCGATTGCTACATATGTTTAAACAATAGTGAAGCGGCCGCTGAGTTGGCGATTCTTGAATATTAGGGGCCCGTAACAAGTATGTAGTTACACTTAATACACATCAACACAATCAAGCCATACAAAACTTTACTGCGCGTGTTCCAGCTAATTAAGTAGCAAAAATATTTAATTTAATTTTGCAATGTAAAAAGTTTTGCTAGATATTTACTTAATTAAATTTTGCAATGCAAAAATATTGTAAAGTAAATATATTGTTTAATGTTGCAGTGTATGACAACTTAAGTCTACAGACTATTTTTATTTATTTTAGTTTTGGAAAGCTATAGTGTACGGCAACTGGTTAAAAAAAAAAACAAAGACACAAAGATAAATTAATCGGAGTGGGGGGTTACAGGGTAGGTTTCAGGTACAGAAAACTTTATAATATTCCTTGTACTTGGTTTCCTTAACCGTTTGGATGACCCCAGCATATAAAGCCAGCAAATTAGTATTGGAATCATTTGGGTATAGGTTGAGACTTTGCCGAAGCAGAAATCCAAGCAGTACATCAAATAAAATCAAGGCACACTCAAGCAGGATTTGACACTTATAATACGAAGTTACGAACCCAGAAGGCAGGGAGGTTCGGCTGCACTCGGCTTTGCAGGTCGGGATCGGACAGCGCGCCGCGGCCCAGGGAGCCCGCTGACGACGCCGAGTCCCGCTTGCTGCGTCCCGCGCGCGCCTCACCGCCGCCCTGCGTACCAACCCGGTCACACCACGCACCACGGTCACACACATCGATGCCACACCGGGGTTCACCTGGGTCTACTCTGGGGCTAGTCTAGTGACGAGGGATAAGCTACTATGTTCCCATAACTTAAGGTTTCTTTTGGAGTTATCATTAGGAATATTTTATTACCATTTGCTGTGAGCATCTACAATAACGATAGCTTAGTCTAAGACTAAGCCATGTTTGTAGTTTGTTGGACCTGATAGGATTTGATAGGATACCTGCTTTTGAAATATCTAATCAGCTAATCTAGAGCTAAATCTATCTTGAACAAATGATTTGGTGGAATTAGGAAAGTGTTAAATAAAACTTGATGCAATTACCTATATCTGCGTAATTTGTACCATGGGTTGGGAGGTTGTGGTGCGAAACAAGTAAGGATACTTGCGAAAAGAAAACAAACAAAACATACTTTTACAAAAATAAATAACCTAACAACCTAATAAGCTATTGAAGGGTCATTGTTTGAAAAATGTTAACATTTTTTAATAATTCCTTTTCGTCACAGAGATTTCTGGATTAAAATTTACTTCAAATGATATTTCTACTGTCTTAGTACTTTACAACACTTTATATATTAGATTGCTACAATAATAATTAGCAATATAATTGATTCTATTCTTTACTTTCAGAGACTGGTAATGAGATGCTTGTTTTTTGTCAATATTTTCAAAAAATGGCCCAGAAGATACCTAATAATTGTATTACGAAACAAAAAAACCTATTGGTTGGTATTAGTATTATTAGTTGGTATATTTGTGTTAAAAAGTGTGATTCCCATAAAACAAATTGTTTATTCTTTTAAACACTTCACAGAATAACTATTAAAATTTTCTAGATAACCCGACTTATTTCGTATGATTCTATTAATTGTTTATCTTGTAAAGTAATAAAAAACTTATAACTTGATTGTGTTGAAAACACTATTTTTGTTTCACTGGATCATTTGTATTCACAAACTTAAATGTATTATCATTAAAATTAATTATTCATAACGAACAAAACACTTATTGAAGAATGAATAAGTAATTAATTGTTTTTTATTAAACTAACAATTCAAATATACTTTTTAAGTACTTTGCATTTATTATTCAAATAATTTGAAATTCCTATTTAAAATAAAATAATAAAAACGTAAACTTATTACGTTATTGTATAAATTAAAAAAATATCATAATAATAATTACTAATTGACCACCGGTAGCTTGGACCCTGTTCCCAATACCAGTGGACTACTATATTTTATATTTTTAAATGTTTATTTTTATTTTTTGTCTATATTTAAAAATGTATTTTATATTTGTGTTGTATTTAAATAAAGGAAATAATATCTACAATATAAAGAATAATAATGAATAAAAAAAAACTAAACAATTCTATTTATAGTAGGTATAATAAATGTTCTAAAAACATCATTATGAAGTACTATGAAGCCATATATGGACAAGTGGTACATGCAGAAGTTATGAATGAAGTATTGAAGGAAGAGTTTGCCCAGTGCCCGGCAGTGGGAAGCATCGAAATGTGTGAACGTATTGCGACTAAAAAGCATCTAAAACTAAGGATTATTGCAGACAACACGACTTTTTTGTGCGATTTATTAATATATTACGTTTTTGTAATAATCATGTCTTATTGCTGAATTAGTGTACGTTAGTGTAGTCATCTTTAGTCGCAATTCTCAAAATTTTCATAGACATATAAAAGTGCTTTATCAATCAAAAATGTGTCATAACATGCATTTGAAAATCATCATTATAAAATACGTAATACAGATCATTTTAATAAATCAGTCGTGTCATCTGCACACAACAGTTTAAAATATTATTCTGGATGTACATCGGTAAATATAAGTGCATAAGAAACACGAATAGTTTAGTAAGAAACTGTTAGTTTTTAACGCCATAATTTAATAAACACAGGTTGACTAAACAGCTAAATTTATGAATTAAGACGTAATTATACACCATTTTATGATGCACCACTAAAGTGGACATTTTGAATAACGCATCCAGATACATTTGTCAGATGCGCGTACGCACACGGCGCGGTGGGTCTAAGGCGACTTTTCTTTCTAAAAAATTTGGAAGTTGAGTACACCTTGTATTTGCGCACACACTAGTGCATCGTTACTATAAAAGCGTCTCTTGCGAATTTGCCTAATCTCCGTTGGAAATGGCCGTTGTGACCAAAAATTCAGGACTTGTTTGTAGCCAAATTGTCGGAAAAGTACCAAAATTATATTATTTAAGATAAACAGATGTTAAGTAGAATTGTTGTTTTCAAAGTCAAAGATCGTTTTATTTATTCATATAACCAGTATTGAACAATATACAGTAGTCTTGTTTTATTTTATTCTTGAATCCATTTTTGTTTGTTTCGCGATACTTATTATTAGTTCTTGAGGAACTTTATTCTCAAGACTAATAATGAGTTATGCAAATAAAAGTGATAAATGATAAAATAATCAATCAATAATATATTCTGCAAGACCTAAATCTCCAATCATCAATCCCGAATCAATAGTAGGTATACATCAATTTATCTGTATTTATTTATATTCATACGTGAACAAAGGAAACGAAACGCACGAAGGAGTGTGAGATAATTATGGTATACTTAAAGGAAGGCAGAAAACTTCTAAACAAAATAATAATTGTTTGTTTTCAAATTAATATAAATTATTTTATAACTAATACTTATGTGTTTTAACCAATACATAGTATAAAACAAAGTCGCTTCCCGCGTCTGTCTGTCCGAAAGATCTAAGCATACATAGATGCTTAGATCTTTAAAACTACGCAACGGATTTTGATGCGTTTTTTTTTAATAGATTGAGTGATTCAAGAGGAAGGTTTATAATTATGTATAATACATGCATATTAGCGTAACCGTGCGAAGCCGGGGCGGGTCGCTAGTATAATATATATTTAAAAATATATTTCTAATTTAATCACTGGATTCCTAGATAACATTACTATACACACATTATCCCACACAACATATAATTATATTTAAGCACAGGCAAAAATTATTGGCACTTAATGCGCAAGTCAGTCTCACACGGCCTACTATTTATTAAATTAATACGGAAATATTCAAGTCTATATTTCCGATATTTCAGGAATCTGGAGCAATTCCATTTGAATCACAGCTAGGCTATCGATTCACGACCTGGGACTAATATAGCACATATAAATTTGCATCTAGGTTAGAGGTTGCAAAATAGATGACATTTTGTATCTGCAGCCTATTTCTAAAGCCTCCATCCTCCTAGCCTTATTATTTCCAATCTTTGTTAGAGTCAGCTTCTAATCTAATCAGATGCAAGCACCTGAATTAATATTCTTATACTTATTAGATTTTAGTTTAAGGTTTCAGGACAGGATTAATCAGAATACCAGCGCTGCAGCACTTAAAGTTCTAGCTGCAACATAATGCTGAGATGGGTACCTTTTTTGGCCTCGTACAGGCACTGTGAATCTGTATTTCTATATTTTCATGTACCTGTTTACCTGATAAACAGTTTTCTTTCTTTCTTTAATATAAGTTTTCTATAAACCGACTGCATATTCATTTTTTAAACTTAAAACGATCAAAATTAATTTAAGTCCTATAGTAGTACCAACTAAAGATTTCCCGTGGTAGGTACTACTGAATACCTCGGTACTACCACGGGAGATTTTTTATTACTTGTGTTACTACTAGTAAGACTACTGGTAGTACCACAAGGCAATTCACGATTGTACTATCTGAACCTCGCAACTAAATAGATAGGCACGTTATTCTAAAGTTGATTAGTTGTCAAGATTTTATGAAGGTATATTGACTGTCTAAGATCTTCATGACAGCCGGGGCCAACGGCATAACGTACAGGTGATAATTAATTTATAATAGGTACGAGCATAACTTCTGAAAAATCAGAGGTGCGTGCCTTGGGTTCGAACCTTAGACCTGTGTCTAACCAGGCAACGGTCATACCACAAGGCTATCACTGATATTCCATTGTCTCTGATATAGATTTTATTATAAATTAATTATCACTTGCCTAAACGGTGAAAGATTACAATAGGGAAACCAGCACACCTAAGATAATTTTCAACGATGTGTAAAGTTATGCCAGAGGACTACAGACGGTTTAAACTCCACCACTAGGTTGTTCAACAACCACAAGTATAAGCTTGATTCATATTATTAGCTCTTATTAAAGCCTAACTTATTCCATTTTTATATAACCCACGATTTATTATTATATTAACTTTTTATGTTTTACAGGCGTGACATTAAACAGTAATTGTTAGTTGAAGGAAATAAAATAATAAAACAATAATTAGAAACATTCCTAGTTGCGCCTACGCACTTTTATAACCAATTCAGAGTTGACCTTTATCATAGAATCAGCCTTTCCTCGCAATAAGACCGGTTTTCGAGGATCATCAATGAATCGTTCGAGGTTCGAGGTTTAAATGGGATGTGACCGTTTCCATGAATTGATAGACGTAAAGGCTTCCGGTCTGGCAAATTGTCTGTCGCGTAAGACCCGATTGGCCAGAAAAACAGAAATAGAATTGTGTTTTAAAATACAGAGCGCTCAATTTAATTAATTTAAAGTCGTACTGTTAGATAACTAGTCTAGTCTAGTCTAGTCTAGTATTATAATAGGGTAGGGAAAAACCCTAGAGCAAGATGTCCTGGGTATGATCCCAGGGTGGGGCAAAGTGTTATGCCCAACCCGGGGATCGAACCCAGGATCTCTTGCTAGCAGTCGCGCTTGCTACCACTAGACCAGGCAGTCTTAAACACATAATGACATTATCTGTCCAAAGTGTCGTCTCTAACAAAAAAGGATATTCAAGCCAAAGAGAATAAAACCATCAATATAACCACCACTTGGTTATATTGTCTTTGATTCAAGCCCTTTTCAATTGTTATTGGCATTATTTTATTAACCTTACTTAATCACTTGTCACTTAGTCGTATTCATAGTGTGACTGCTATCTTTACTGGCAGTAATTTTAATACTCAGAATAACATAAAAGTAAAGTAGGTGTCGGATTTCACTTAGTATCAAACCACGATTGCCCAATTGGTTTAATGGTTGCTAGTGTAACACCTAATCGTATGACCTCGGGTCAGCCAATGTTATATCATTTTTCGTTCTAGGAAAAACAAGAATGGGTCGGAGTTTGCCTGATCATTTTTTTATTTGATTTCTTAATATCAGGTGGCTTACAAGGATACGGTCCGCTTGATAGTAAGCAGTTTTCGTACTCTAGCCACGCTTGCATCACTAGGGTTAACACTGCGCATTGCGGATCTTCTGCAGGATTATGGAAGGAGGATTGATTCTCCATCCGGTCATCCAGTGCTCTCACTGAAACACGAAGTACGAATACGAAACACAAAGTACGAATACGAAACACGAAGTACGAATACGAAACACGAAGTACGAATACGAAACACGAAGTACGAATACGAAACACGAAGTACGAATAGTAACACCCGACTTGTATAAGAGATCCGAGAGAGCAGCGAGTCATCAAGAGGATTCAGCAGCGGCCAGGCCGCCGACAACGGTAGTGCCTGCCTACACCATTGGCGGACGGGTGGGCGGTGAATGCACGAGTGGACCCCGTACTCTCATCCAGAGGTCCTTAGAGGAACACCGTGAAATGTGACATACACAAGTCGGATATAACCACATCACCGGCCCTTGATGATGAAGTATCCAGAAAGAGATTTTACACAAAAAAAAAGATTCAGCTAGCTGTTTTCCGGATACCAGTACGAAAATAACAATTCCTATTTTCTTTGACGTCACTGAGCAATAAAAAGACGTAAATATTTAAAAAAAAACGCGATGGCGATAGATGGCTCGCGTTTGACCACTATCTCACCTGATGGAAGCAGTAGGTATTAATACAAAGGTTTTTCCCTAAATACAATTGACGACAAATCTTTTACGCAAATGTGATTTTTACCTTAAGATTCAAATATAGACAAAGTAAAGATGCATAGAAACATTATAATGATTACGTAGGTAGGTACATTCATAGAACAATCAATTTGTGGTTTATACGTATAGGAAATAAACGGATGAGACGCATTGGTAAATTCCCTAGAAAACTGTTTGAATTTTAATAGCTACGTGTAAAATTCCTCTATGCGTATTTTTTTTTAGATAAGTCTTCTACTATTATTACCGTGTCAGAGTTTAAACCAAGGTTTCTTCACACAAATATCGTGCAATTTTTTTTATTGCCCTGTGTTCTTTGTGTACGTTTTCGGTATTATTCTTTAAAATTCTATTCGAAAACGGTCACAGAAAAACTAATTTTCTCGTTCACCCTACCTACAAACTCAAATAATTTGGTTATAGCAGTATGTTCACTGTATTTTTAACAAAAAAAAATCTTTTTAAATAAGAAACATGTCTTTTTGCAGTACTTGTACCTACAATATAATAGCAATAAGCAATTTATATATCTTATCCTCACTTACCGACATTTATCAATAAATTGTAGCTTGATATTCAAACAAATCATGCTTGAATAGAATTTAGCAATCTCCATTGTAATAAAAATAGTGATGTAATCCCATAAAATATACTCGACAATTACTTTTGTAGGTACATCGAAATTTGAGACCATAGCAGGCTGTGGCGACATCGAACGAAACCGGTATGAAAAACATAAATTTTATTTAAAAAAAGACGGGCCGTGCCCACACTTAGCCGAATTGGTTATTATCTCATTCCATAGGTACTCATGAGATTCATTACACACTTATTGGCTAGAGAACGAATAAAACCATTTTTGTAGCGATATGTTAGTGATGTGGTAGTGTCGATGTTTATTGTGAAAAGATGTGTCATTCAATGAATAAGTCGATAGATCGAGATTACGTAAGTAAATATTAATGAAAATTACTATATTTTCTGACACTAATACTTTGTTGTAATAATTATCTAAAAACAGGACTTCAAAGTTTGATTAGATCTCTAGATAACTTGACAAATTACTTGAATGAGTTTTTACTAAAACGATGTTGTTTAGAAAAAGCTTAGCATAATAAAAAATAAATAAATGTGATAATTAACGTTGACTCTTGCAATTTGCCTGTAGCTATCTTTTACAGGCCTAATCGTTGTTGTTCAGGTCATAAAGTCCACACAGCTCAATCATTCAATCCATTGTGAAAACAATTTGCAGGTACAATGAAAATCTATTGTGTTCTTGATAAATCAGGCCTAATATGAGCCAGCTTTCTTACAAAGTCCACGTGCATAAACTCTTGACTTTCCATTTATCGATTGTTAGACTAAACATTTTATCGATACAAAATGCACTAATCTCAGCCCGTCCCTTCTAGGAAACCAGTTCGCGTGTTAATTGCGGTACCAAATTCGTATCAGAATCATTTGAATATCCGTAATTTATGACAACAGGCATTGAGTATCATCTCTGTACAATGTGTGTTAATGTTCGCATACATTATGTGTTGCCATATGCTGCCATTTGAATATTTTGTAGCTAGATGACACTCCCGATGAATGATGTATTCTATGTAGTTTGTTTTTAATTTCATATTGGAATAGTGCTGTGCTATTGCATTGGAATCCTTTGAGTACGAGTGGCGCCAGACAATGAGATCAGCATGTCTATGTCTAGGCCCACAAGTTACTGAACTTATTCCTTATCAATCTTCGTAATATCTCTGTCTTGGGCCGGCTTTACAGCGTAAGTTTTCCTTGCGTAATTAACTTACGATGTAAACTCTCTTGTAAGTAGCTTATCAGTAGTTATTTCAGTAGTCATAAGTTAGTTGAATACATTTTACAGAAGTAACTTACAAGAATAATGGCGGCTTTACACCTAGAGCCGTAAGTTCTTTAGTACGCAAGGTAAAGTACTAATGAACTTACTGTTCTAGGAGTAAAAAAGAGATTCCACTAAGAATGAGAAGTGATAGGATATTACCCCGCGCTGTCTAAGTCTTGGTTAGTACAATTTAGAAAACCCTCTTTTATAGTTTTTTGTATATACCTATAGTTGTTTGACCTTCTCATCGGACAGTCAGAGATGATGCGGTGGACAATGGTGCACGCTAAAGGCAACCAACCTAGTTACTCTAAACTTGAAGACTCCTATCTAGGAGTCTATAATCTTATAGACATCGGGAAAACGGCCGCCAGGAGTTCCACTTCTTAGCTCTAGAATTATGAATGAAAACGCGCGGGTGCAGTGCATACGTAGCTCAGTTGGTTATAGCATTGTCTGCCACTGTTATTTGGTTATGTACTTTCGTGGACAAAGCCGGTGCACCAGTCCTAAGGTTAGAATCGCTTGCACCCGGCGTCCGAACGTAGCGCTATCCCCGCCCCTACGCACGTAGCATCGTTCAAAACATTTTGATCGCAAAGTGGTACACCGTGCGTGTCCGCGATAGTATCTATCTCTTTTAAAATTTCCTCATAAGGTAATTAATAAGTTCATAAATATCTAAAGCACTTAGGTACATGGACATATAAATAGATAGACAACCAGTCGTTACCATTTACATATATATTATGTAAATATTTAAATACAAGGAGAGCGATGACCATTTTAATGTTATTTGTGTCTTAATGCTCAGTGTTGCCAGTTTATATAAAACTAGCTTGGCAATACAGTTTTGTCAAATTTTAACCCACGATTTTACTAAATGGTTATGCCAAAACATTTAGAATTTATGTGCTTTTAATAAAGATGACGTCAGATATAGTTTTTTTTACGTTTATTTTCCCGAAATAATACAAACACATTATATTTTATTTCACTCCAACAATGAAAATGCATGTTTATCTATTCTGAGGTGAGGGCATCACCCGAAGTACTTACGTAAAAATTAGTAAAATTACTGCGTAAATTTTGTATTTTTTTTTGTGATGTTTTTTATGTTCTTTTTAATTCATTTGTATCTTCTTCTTTTCATATTATTATGGTTAATGAACAACCTAGTGTCAAAGTTTAAACCGTTCGTAGGCTATGACATGGCTTTTCACACCGTTGAAAAATCTCTCAGGTGTGCTGGTTTCCTCACGATGTTTACCTTCATCGTTTTAGCCAGTAATAATTAAAGTACTGTTAAAAATAAGTACTGTTCTGAAAAACAACAATAACGTTTTTTTGATAATAAATGGCGCTACGTACCTTTCAAATCATGATTGACGCGAGCGAAGCCACCGAAAAAGGCTAGTATTTATTGTAAAATTGTTTATTTTTGTATATTTTTTTCTAAAGCCGTAAAAACTCTATTTAATGAGACAAGTGACCTCTGAAAACGTCCCAAAATGCAGGGCAATGCAATTCCGACTAAATCCGCTACATTTCTATGTGTTAAAATGACCACGTCTATGAAACTAGATATTGTAGTACCTATCTATTTTGTGTTATGGCAACATTTCGAGCGCGCATTAGCATAACATTCACTTTAAACTACACATACATAAGCGCGCACCGCCCGCTCGTAGGTGAAGCATATGGCAACATTTAATCCCCGACATTTATGTACTTTTTCTAACTGTATTGCTAGTTGCAAACGCGACATTCTTCGACATTTTATTCGTAAACCGGTATAGACGGTAAACGTGAATAGTTTTGGTGCTTATTATAAAATTGTTTGGATATTTCCCGTTTATTTGAGAATTTTCACACTTTGAATTAGTTAAACTGTTTACCGTAAGTAGCTTAAGTATTTTTTATGAGGAATTATGCGTATTGCTTAGTTTATACAGACTTCATGTTCAGACAGCCGTGAGATCATTGTATGTACGAGTAAAATTGAGTTAAGAGTTAAATTTAGAGGAAATTTTCTCCCTTAGACGACGAAGATAGAGAACTCGATATTGGATAGGCGCGATAGGTCAGTTGATTAGAGCGTTGACTCGGTACAGCGAACATCATGGGTTCAAGCCCTACTTGTATCTAGATACAAGTCGAGGAACTTTTTAGGCTCCTACACAGCCTGTATCTGTCCACTACTGGACATAGGCGTCTTCTTAGAAGTATAACTTATTTTGTGCACTCATTAATAGGTGTTTGCCCTTAATCACCACGCTGAGCAAGCGGGTTGGCGATCGCAGTAGCAGATGGTTGCTGTAGGATAGGTGCTGTAGGACACAGTAGGATGCTGCTGCCCATCCTCCAGATTTTTCCCATTGTCGCTTCTTACGACACCCGCGGGATGAGTAGGGAAGGTTCTATTCTTAGGCCGGAAACCACACGGCACAGCCCTTTTTAGGCTCATTGGATTTTTATCCCTAAAAAATTAAATCCACGAGAGAATCCGTGAGAAAAATAAGTGTTTTATGTACAGAAGTGTACATGTTCCATTATGCCGCTCGAAAACGAAAAATAAAAATATTTTTGCGTAAAAAACGTTATGATTTAGGGATAAGACAGATTTATAGTGCAATAATGTTGTTGAAAAAGGGTGCTCCATATCGAATACAATAATTATTGTGGTCGTAATGCATCTAGACGGCAATAATTTAAAAGGTCACGGAGCGGAAATTACATTTGATAGAATGCAGGTAAAAACTTGAAATACTGTCTTGAAATAAGCAAATCAATCACAATCATATTTCACACGAAAATTATATTTCTCCCAAATCAACATTCACTAACAAATCACACTAGAAAATTCTAAATTCAAACAGTTCACGCAAAACGGTCGCATCAAAAAAAAAACAACTTCACGTCGTCACAAATCAAAAACGATTCCATTTTTAATTTCTATCTTTTTTACGGCACTACGAGTATCATCTGTGAGTTTTTTTTTAAACCATATTTACGCTCAGGACAATGCAACGATCATGACTTTAAAGATAAATGGAATATGAAC
The DNA here is from genome assembly GCA_936450705.2 of Protodeltote pygarga. Classification (NCBI taxonomy): domain Eukaryota; kingdom Metazoa; phylum Arthropoda; class Insecta; order Lepidoptera; family Noctuidae; genus Protodeltote; species Protodeltote pygarga. The sequence goes on along the minus strand of OW388250.2, from coordinate 16,011,998 downwards.
TGAAAAAAAAGGTCCGTGATGTCCAATTTAAAGTGGATACAGAGGGTTTTATAAAAACGAAAGTGCATACAGGTATATTATTGTTGTAGAGATGTGGATGTTGGAAAAAAATGGATATGACAATGTAAATTTACGAGCTATTAGTTATTATTATTCAATTTCGAAGACAGTAAGTCTACTTGATAGGAAGATGTTCACAAAAAATAGTTTGACTGTTAATAGTTCAGTACCCAAATAGTGAAATATCAGGTCACGAAACGATTAGATACCTATCACGCACGCTATCTTTTAAACCATGGAGCTTAGTATCTGCTCCATGTTTTAAACCACAATAAGTACTTACTAACTTGTTTCTTTTCTACAGAATATTTTTTACTTACAGTAACCGCATTCTAATAATTCATTATAATAATTAAATAATTCATCAAATAATAACAAAAGTCATAACTCCAGAGAGGTACGGCACGCTAAGGCCTACTCCCTCTTGGCTGGTTAATGTGTTAATTTATGGACAAGCTGTTTCTAGCAACTTAGTCCGCGTAAAAATTGAATTCCAGTATTTTCCAAGAAGAAAAGAGTTTCTCAGGAATCAATAGAAGAGCGTGCTGAACTTTTTGAAGTGGTATTCTCTCGGAAAAGTGACAGAAAGACCTTCCAGTCTACTAAAAAGAGTTCTTACAAGAAATATCAAAAATGTTTAAGTCAACTTATTTGTTTTCTAAATACCGATGACCGAATCAGTTCTGATTAAACGTAACAAAATAAAAAACATCTAATCCCAAACGAAAAATAACCTTTACCTCCACTTACCGCATCCACCGTAACATACTTCTGTAACCCAACAAAAGGTAGATTCGGTAACGAGATATGATATTATTTTTTGTATCATCGCGGGGGTGGCCGGGGGTAGGTGCACGAGAGGGGAGGGGGAGGTGCAGTCAGGTGGATTCTTCGCAACGTATTGTATTGTTAACTTATCGTGGTGCACTGTAATTTATGAAGGGTGACGCTGACGTGAGAACCTTGTGGAGAAGTGACGCAGATTTCGTGTTTAGTTAGGTGTTTGAAGTAAGATTTGGTGACGTATTATATAGTTACCATTCATATAAATATACTCATATTATTAATGTAGGTATATCTTAGGTTGATGATACATAATAGAGGGATATAATATAAGTACATACATTTTTTTTTTCTAAAACTCTCAACGTAAAAGTGAACATGTTTAAAATATTCAGAGATTTAACTCTGGGAGCTTTCGTTGACAATAACTTCTAATTTCCTATAAGATTATTAAAAAACCGCTACCAATGCTGGCTGCGTTGCCTCGCTAGATATTTAGCCTTTGTCCAAGATACAGGCCAGCATTTTGGTCACGAGATGCCTCGACCAGACGCCCCGATAGTGCTTTATAAATTTTGCGGGGGTACTATATTTGCGCCTTTTAAGGGTCTCAGCAGATTCCGCCGCGCCTGCCCGACCCTGAGTTCCCGAGAGATGGGACGGTGCCACCGTGTCAACGCAGGTGGCGTCCCATACTAACGGCCGCCCCATCTTCCACGGAATCAGAGTCATCGCATCGGGTCTCTTACCATGGTCCCGTGAACATTATGATTATTAAAAAGGTGTGTTTTCTGCATTATAAAATAAAATGTATATCTTAGTAGTATCCCAATTTCAAACAATTGCACAAATAAACGTTTACATAAATAAAACACAACATCACAAACCGCGCAGGCGTCGGATGACGACGGCGCATGCACGGAATCTTAATATAATATCAATTTCGCTGCGCTCAACACACTTCAAATTTGTATTAGTATAGGGCTGTCAAAAAACCTCGATGTGGATTGGAATGGCCAGAGCAGAAGAACTGTTTCCATTGACAAGAAATAAGCAGGAATATACTAAGCTCACAGGAAACCTTCGGTTGTGAAAAAAGAAGAAATCAAAGTAACATTGAGCAATGTAAATCTAAAATGTAAGGGAAGATGAAGGTGTTGTTGTGTATATTGCAAGATATTATGAAATACCATAAAAATCTTCCTTTTAACTATCGACGCTAAAAGAGGGGTTAGAAGTGATGGAGTTTGAAAGGTTTGATCGACTGTTCTTGGCTAAAATAAATTAAAAATAATTAAATACAGAAAGAATCTTTTAGGCTTAGAAGCTTAAAACATTAATCTCGACACCTGTTAAAACTGATTGTTCACAGGACAATCAGTTTCAATATCACCTCTTTTAGACGCCAAAACCAATGATCAATTTATCTTAGAAAATAAAATATCGAATATAACTGATTACAATCAACTCCAAGCTCACCCCTAATGAATACAAGAAATTGTTAAAACCATTACCGAAAAATTTTCCATTCCCAAACGAACACGGCACAACCCTACAAACATTCAGGTACCTCTAATCGCGCCATCTTTCCACTCACATTGTTTATTTCCTTCACAAATAAACCAAAATAATCAATTAACGGAACACTCAATAATAACCCTTATCTTTATCTGCCCTAAGGTTCATCACAACTACATGCTAAGTTTTGTAATGTAAGTACAGAGCTTCATCTTTGTCGCAGCGTGACGTTTCATTAGAGCTCCGAGATTAACTTATTAAAAGCGTTCGTGTTCTTTTTCGAAATAAGCTTTGAAGTATCAAATGCGCTTCCATTATGGATATTTTGTAGAAATTACGTCATCGTATGGGTTTATAAGTGTCGGTACATTTATAAGATGGCATTTATCGGCTGTAGCTGTGTGGGAACCCGAATTTAAGGAAACATTTGGTACTTATTCGTATTTTCATGGAAATAAAAAGGTTATCATTATTTATAAAGGTTAGAGCTTGTGGAGGTGCTTAAAATTTAAAGATAAACGGATTTTTTTTATTTTAGGTGACATATACTCATTCGGTGCCCCCACTGCCCAGGATATTATGTCTACTGAACACCCTGACTGCTCAGGATAATGTATTGGCAAGCAGTGATAGCCTAGAGGTATAACCGTTGGACTGCCAAGTCAAAGTCCGTAGGTTCAAAACCTGGGCACGCATTCTGACTTTTCGGATTTATGTGCGTATTAGAAACTAATTATAACTTGCTAAAACGATGAAGGAAAACATCGTGAGGAAACCAGCACACCCGAGAGATTTTTTCAACGGTGTGTAAAGCCATGTCAGAGGCCTACGGGCGGTTTACACTCAGACAACAGGTTACAACAATGTTAGTGTTTTTCTCTGTGTTTGTATTTGTGTTTTTAATGTGTCTAGCTTAGTGGTATGCTTATGGTATGAGGTTCGAAACCCAGGCACGCACCTCTGCCTTTTTAGGATTCATGTGCGTTTTAAAAATTAATTAACACTTGCTAAAACGGTAAAAAACACCAGCATACCTGAGAGATTTTCCATCGGTTTGTAAATTCATGTCTGAGGCCTATGCCACCTACCCAATTCTTTAGAATACGACTACCGTCAATATAATCTATACTGAACGCGATACAAAATGTCCTCCTTACTTATCCAAACAACTTTCACTAATGCTAAATTGTCCCCAAATCAAAGATGCGTAAAAGCAAGAGTTGATGCACAATGCAATGCTCACGCGCACCTGCCGCCGGCGACTCTTTGATGGTTAATAATAACAATTATCGCGTGCGCCTGCGTCGACGCGCCGGAAGGTGACCCCTGGCGAGACGGTGTTGCCAGCAATAGGGGTTAAAATTGCTTTAAAGGACTGAACCAAGTCGCAATCGACTTGAAATTAAAATAGGAAGGCTTTACCCATATACAAATGAGATGATGAAAAGATGATGATGACATTAAAATGCTTTAATGTACCTAATTGTTTATCCGTCACAAGTATATTACTATTTTTTTAAATTTGGTATTTCCCGTATACTTCTAAAATCGAAATCTTTCAAAGTCCTTTGTTAGTGAATGAGCACCAGAACTGATGATTAGACGAGCCTACATGATGAAACAGTTTATACTTGTAGAATAAAAAATTACATGAGATTTTGTGATAAGTCAATAAGTCTTTCAGTGAAAGAAAGAAAATTAATTAACTTGACAATGACTATGATAGCCATTAGTATTTCTGTTATACTTTCAGATTAGAGTTAGATTATATTAACCCTTATACGAAAATGTACACACTCCACTAAATTCAAATTATCTGGCAACCCACAAAAAAATTCGCAATCGTTCCACGCCGCCCATTGCCAAGGCCACGCAGGGCGGCGCGGGCGCAGCCGGTCTGCGCTCTTTTTGTTTCTCGCGCATGCGCCCGCGAGAGTCAAGGGCACGCTGACCCACTTCCTGCGCAGCCTTTGTCGCGCGAGCACGTGTCGGGAGCAGATGCTACACTTGTTTGTTTTTATTAAAATCATTTTGTTTTTCGGGAATTTTTAAGTAAGACAGGTGTTGAAAATGTAGGTATGATAATTTGGTACCTTACATAATAAAAAAATACAAACATTTTAGTATTTATTAGATCCATATTTTATTGGTTATTACAATTATTAATTAATATTTCTGAAAGTCTAACTTATTAAATCTTGGTAGAGACGCCGCCGCCGCTGGCTATGAAATTCTTTATCAGTTCTCATAATTTAATAATGATGCAACCAAGTTTAACGTGGAACTAATATCGACATTAGAGTTCTAGCCATCAATTTCCTATTTCTTTGGTTGTCAATAACATAAAAGGTACAAAAATTAATTATTATGAAGCAACAAAGAAATACATTAATGCCGTGAAATGAATGAATATAAAATTGAAAGAGATTAATAAGCCACCACGATATGTCCACCTTATAAAATTAGTACAAGAATTACCATACAAACTTAAAACAGTATCTAATCTTCAACAACAGACAGGTCAACCTACATCAGACTAATACAAAATTTGCACTAGAAACCATCTAAGCTAGACCTCCATAAGGTTCACCGTACAAACTATGCTAACAAATCCAATCACACCTACATAATACAATAAAAATTTTAACACAGCCATATAACACACATTTACTGATATACCGAGGTTTTGTAATACCTCTCTCATGAGATTAGCCACGTACTTTAACCCATCGTAAATAGATGTTACGGTAAAAGCTTAATCTACGGTAAATCCTAAAAATTTCTAGTATGAACTAAAATTTTGCAAGTGATAACAACAAGAACGAATTTAATTTAGTGACAGAATTGAAGTAGGTACCTAATATATTTGAAACTGTTTCTGTTTTTAACTACACTTAAATTGTTACTTACGGTACTCTTTTCGTGATTTCAGTTTGAAATGAGCCAATGCCATCAACGCGAGTTGACTTATTTTAAACTGAAATCATGAAGCAATTCTGTAAGTTATAATTTAATAAAACTAAAAGATTGTATTAATTAAGGTTAACCTTTAACTCTTACCAACTGGTAAAAGTTAAAGGTTAACCTTAAAGTTAAGAGTTAAACTTAACTCTTATCAGATAAACCTAAACTATAAAAGTTTAAAATTAACAATCCTGATAGACAATTTTTGGTAGAAGTAATGATAAAACTTTTGAGTAAAAAGCCCAAAAACTCTGCCCCTTGATATCCAAGTTACTTAACATTGGTACATTATGTACCTACAGTAAAATGTAAATTTTTCGGACTTTTACCGTAACATATTTAAAAATCTTACAGTAATGTTGTTTCGCAATCGGCTAGTTTATATGATCTTGTGTTTGGTATAAGCCGATGTAATTGTCTTAAGTAGATATACGATTCAATTTTATTTATTAAATATGTATATTTTAGAATATTTTAATGTGGTAATCAGTTGGTCGGATTAAAAAAGTTAAGCAATTCGAATTAGGTACTTAAATATTCTCAAGAAAGCGTCGAAGTAAACCTCCCAGATCCATTAACTGCTAGAATTAAAATTAAAACTGAAATCTATAATACATTCAAGAAAAGAACTAACCAAAATATGAAACTATTTAGTCAATTAAAGCCTAGGCCAAAGTCTGACTGACTATCAAATTGAATGGATGAAAAAAATTTCGAGCGGTCAGAAATTATAGAAATACCTACTTAGTAAAGTAACAGTATGGAAGGTAAAAGAGGCAACATGGTAAGCCACCTTAAAAGCCATGACACATTTGTAAGTAATATTATAAAGACAACAATCGAAGGAGTATTCTACCTACCTTCGATTTTTGTATGCGATACATATTTGTTTGCGATTTAAAAAAATCCTAGTGTGATACAATGTTTCTTTAAGAAAAACTTTAATCAAAAATCTTACATAACCATTTGTAAAGCCACAAAAGTACCCTTTATAGGGTACAATGTATTTAATAACTATAATAAGTGTTGCCTTAAATCCCCTTACTTACTTACCGCATAGATACCACATACACATATAAATGTCATAGAAACACGAATTTACACCAACTCTATTAAGGTACAAACCGATATTGATTTTAGAAATTCATAAATAACAATTTTGTGAAACGGTGAATCCGATAAACGCACGAGTCGCGATAGGTTTACGTAGAGCTGCTAAAACAGCGTATTGGAAACCATTTAGTTTTACACTAACTCGGACACAGTTCAAAGTGGAAAATATCAGTTTGACATGTCATCAGTTCGAAACGGTTTGAAATTCTTGAAGGGTGACACATGGTGACACTCGATCATTACAACTAGGGGTCAAAATTTAATCGTATTTTTTTTTGCCTATTTGACAAAAAAAAAAGAAATCTATGACAAACAGAAGCGAAAATGATTGCCTATTAATATATATAGATTATACGTAATTTCTTAGAAAATCACAGGTAATAAATTGATATGTCAAAATTAAGTAAATATATTGAATTGAAACTAATGAGATAAATGAGCCATCCCCATTGAATTAGCTTTTAAATAAAAATAAAGTATTGGAAGAGGACTATCTAAAAGCTACCATTTTTCTTTCAAGTGCACAAACACCCAGACCCGTTTGTCCCAAGCGAAAATCGCGACAAAACACAGGCCTTCAGAATCGCGGTTTTCTTGACTCCACGTTAACTTCATTTAAATAAAAAACAGTACGAACATAGTAGTGATGGAAGTATTTACATTATAATATATAATACGTTTCCTGTTCAGTGTGCGACTTTCTATTGTGCTCAGGTAATTTATTTGATTTGACCATCTTCGATTTGTTGGGCCCAATATTGGATGGTTGGATAATATGATTAAATTATTTGACTTGTCCGAATTTTAAAATAATATTGTTTTGTGTTGATATCACAAAAGTTACTAGTAGGTAGGTACTGTCCCCGACTAAATACGATAAAACGACTGTTTAAGTTTTTTATAACCTATCTTCTATAATATAAATAGGATGGTTCAGTAACATTTTCTCTTTATTATAAATCTTTTTTTTTTGTTTAGTAACTATTGACAAGTTTGAGTTTAATTAATTTTAAAAAAAGTGATAAATAATTGTCGAATTTTGACGAACCTCTAGTATTACGAAAACCTAAAGTCAAAAAATTGACTTTCCCATACAAAACGCGCTATCCATAGTTGCCAAATATGTTAACTACATTTTTTAATTTTATTATTTACTTAAATCTTTAAAAATATCATTGGAAAATAAATTAAATATTTCAAAAAATTACAAAGTTAAGGTTTGAACATTCTTTATTAGACAAAGACAGAAATACGAAGAGATGACATCACTTGTTTTAATATCGATATTAAAGAACTATCAATCCAAACATATCCTCGGCAAGGGGATTAGAATATAAATATATACCGTGTCCAGAAATTTCAAAGCTTAGGTATAACTCTGTCATTAAACAACTCATTTTAATTATTTTTCTCTTCACTTTTTCACTTCTTCATTGTGATAAGCTTGCCTTCCATACATTTAAATATAAATGTAGTAAAAAAATAATATCGTACTTAATATGTATATTTTTTTCTTCAATGTAACCTTATAAAACTTTGTTTGACATGCATTATACACTAGGCACGCATGCGTAGTACTTAGTACGTATTATGTATGTCCATAGAAACTTAAGATCATGCTAAATACTTATAAAATCCTCACAATTAAACATGGTAACAGAACAATCCGAACAAAATCACCATCTAATAAAGAAAACGTGTTGATAACTTGATACCGATCCACAGTACTTCATCGTCATTGACAAAATGAAATAATTTAACATACAAGAAAGATTAAAAGCACAGCTTCGTACTTTTACGACTTCCGCTCACCAAACTATAGCCAAATCTTTCCATAATGTTATAAATGAAATATAATTTCTAAACGCCTAATTCCCAGAACGATCGCCTTTACATAATCAATATTAAAAAAAATTGTGAAGCATCTTACAAAATAACGTTACTAAACCGATCATCAAATGCTCCACTTTTTGTTTTGTACGTTCCTAGACGTTGGCTAAGCATTGGGCACAGACGGCCAACGCATCAATTGGTTTCAATAGCTCTATTGAATAATTCATAAAAACGCGAAACTAAACACATTCTGAGTCAAATCTTGTTTATATGTATATTTTTATTAGTATATCCAACGCGAGCAACGCACCTGCCTACTGGAAAGTGATGCGATACGACTTCACTCCGTATAACATAATATTAATATATATTTATTATATGACCTGATATTTTAGACCAGCCATAATTTAGGAGGTACTTAGGTCCATAAAACTGAACAACTTTCGATCGAAATCTGATAACGAAAATTTTACTTCTCATACAAATGTGTGTCGTGTGTGACATGTCAGTGTGTCACTTGACCACTTTGTACGAAAAGTCAAGTTTAAAATAATTATTAGATTTCGACCTATATTAATTAGAGCTGGGAGTATGGCTGTCTACTGTTATAATATAGCTAAACCAGGCGTAGTAACCATCGATCTAGCTGATTTTCACAAACTTAGCAGCAGTTGTGTTGTTCACCCTGAACCTAAAATCTGAAGTTTGTGGAGATCATAGCTTGGTACGACAGTGAAGAAAATTGTGGAGAAACTTATTGCGTATAAGAATTTCGTCACGTTTTTGTGTACGATTGAGGCCTAGAGTAAAATATTTGGTGTGGTTTATCAACCCGTAGTGGAACAGTGTGGTGTACTATAACTCAAACCATTTTAATTTAGAATTAGCCCGCGCCCTGTGAATAATAACGGTGTGTTAGGCCATAGTATTACATTAATATTGTTATATTGGTTGTAATATTGTACCTATACAGACTGCTATTCTATGCAGATTCCAGAGGGTAGACGGATTTGTATTAGACTGGACACCGCATTTAGGCAAGCGTAGTATGAGACGACCTGCGGCACGATGGACTGATGATTTAAAGAAGGTGACTGGTAGCAGATGGATGCGGGCAGCCTAAGACCGAGATGGTTTGCGCTCTTTAAGGGAGACTTATGTTCAGCAGTGGACATCATTAGGCTTTGATGAAATGTTGTATGGAGAGCATACGAAAGGCAGCACCAAAATTTAGGCAAAAATTACAATATAAATAAAATAAAAAACTTACATAAATTACTTTGCAGAGAAGCTTTGACTTTGAATAGACTCTGTGTATGTTGCATAAAATACGATGTCCATAGACAAATTTATGGTCTGTGTGGTCTAGACTTAGACCACCACAATATCTATGGTCTGTCAAAAAAAAGTTGGCGTGAACAAAGAAATTTACAAAAGAAAACTAAGCGTAATTTCTCTATGGATTTAATATAAATGTTTGGAAAGTAGCGCCGCCGCCATAATTTGCCAATATTTATGTGACAGACTATTTAAAAAACTGTAGACAGACATAGTCATTTGTATACTAATAATACTAAACTTTATTGTTTATGAATATTGTGGACTGTCTGGAGTCTGGAGCTAGTTTTGATTTTTTTATCTGTTTAGCCTAACGGGTTTTACAAATAAAGTTTGCCAAAAAAATTAAGTCTAGACATAGACAATAAATTAATTAATTCATAAATTCTAGACAACAATGTTTATCTTTGAGGCATACTAAACGCACTTGCATACTTATTTAGAGTCTGAGGTTGAGATAACAAAACGTACTTAGCACTTGCGCTTTGTCACTGTCGCGCAACTGTAAAACTTCAACTGCAAGACAGAGACGGGAACATGTCTTAGTCAAAGCTCAAGCTAAGTAATGTTTGTGTATAGTATGTATACGTTCACGACCTGAAGTAGTATTGACATTGATTTACTACTATGTTTAAATAATACTACATTACAAAAAATTGTTTGGTCACAAACTAAAAACAAGGAAATCTTCAAGTAAGTACAGCACAAAGCAACAAAACAAACCAAAAAAACTGCATTTACATAAAAATAAAGTCGAGAACACACGCACCGGTACGCACCTTGCTATTATCAACACACTACCGTTGAAAAGAAAGCTTTCCCGCAAGAAAAAAAATACGAGAACTGGTTCACGCAGGTTCCCGTTGCGTAGCGGCATCCCGCGGGATCGGCGCTTACGCACAAACCGACATCTGTGTAGCTTTGTATAATATAGTGAAGTTGATTCAACAGGTTTCGAGATGAGAGCCGGAAAATTTGTTAAATGCTGTGTTTATTTTTATTTAAAGGGATTAGAAAAAGAATGAATACTAAGTGAATTTAATTAATTAAAAAACTATTGAAAAAAAGCTTCACAGATAGCATAAATATTTTTTAAAGTAGGTATTTATTCCTTCACAAACTTTAAATCCGAATTGATGCACTATTGCAAAGTTGTCAACGAGAATTTTGTTAAAATTCAAAATTTTTATAGGAAGAAAAAATCAATTACAAGCAGGATTTGAACCCGCGAGCTACTAGGTAAAGCCACCAGATATTCCGCCAACTAAGATAACCGTAACCTAATTGTTTTTATTCTACAAAAATTTAGCTTAACTTAATTAACTTCACATAGCACATATTAATGCTCTACGAAAATGTACTTAGGTATGTTTATATTGTTTATGTATTAGGTAGTCAGACATAACTCCATTACTGACCCTTGGTGCTTGAGTACCCATAAGGGGTTTTCCACACAACACAAAAAAAAAGGTTTTATTTGAGTGTTTAGTTTTTTTGGCAATTTTAGGAATCATATTTTTTTACGTTAACACTTTGAATATATACTCTAAGTACACATAGCTAAGGTTTCTCTCTGCCCACACTTCATTAACTCTTCTTACCCATAAGGCACACCATCAGCAAATTATTTAACACATATGTTTTGCGTGTGACTGTGCCCACGTCAAATAGATAAAAAAATTAACAGTCCTTTAGTAAAATGAATTACAAGTATTGTTTTAGTGGAAATTATTCAAGTTAGGTATATTTGGACAGAGCACGATTTGGTCTTCTTTTTCTTAACAACTTATTGTCAGAGTTAAAACTGCTAGTAGTCCTTCTAGGAGCTTACTCTTGATGTGATATGATATGTTATAAGCACTTGTAATACTTTAAGAACTAAATTGTACACTTAATTTGCAAATAAATGATTTGTGATTTTAATCACGAACCCAAGTCTAATCCTGTTTTTAGTACGAAAAAATCCTTAATCAGCAAGGAAACAGCGCGACCTGAGCTTCTCTGTTCGCAAGTTTGTTAGTTTTTTCCGTAAATCACCTTTTATTCGATATTTTTTTATGGATTTGAAAAGAAGCGATAGACGAAAGCAATAAAAAACAGTAGTAATTTCATAAAGTTAGTCTTCGTTATTACGTTTCATTCCGAAACATCGACGTTCGATTTTGGGAATAGGCACGCGACGCACGAACTTTGCATGAGTTTGTATAAACATTTAGGATTAGGATTGGGTTCGTGATTTAAGAATAAACCTTCAGATACGGATTAAGCTGCCCTCGCTTAACTTTCATCGAAAATCGTTTTATACCTAATTACCAATAGGTACCGATAGGTAGTAATCATTTATTTTTAATTTAAACACCCGAGCGACGGCGCGCACGAAAAGCTAGTC